>CAWVQI010000060.1:0-37373 GCA_963932335.1 Andrena marginata
AATCGAAGACAGTTTCAATTAAATTTGCTAAAATTTCGTTCATAAAAATTAAAATTTGTAAAAAATCCAAAAAAATCGAAGACAGTTTCAATTAAATTTGCTAAAATATCGTTCATAAAAATTAAAATTTTTAAAAAAATCCACAAAAATCGAAGATAGTTTCAATTGAATTTGCTAAAATTTCGATCATAAAAATTAAAATTTGTAAAAAATCCAAAAAAATCGAAGATAGTTTCAATTAAATTTGCTAAAATATCGATCATAAAAATTAAAATTTGTAAAAAATCCAAAAAAATCGAAGATAGTTTCGAATTAATTTGCTAAAATTTCGTTCATAAAAATTAAAATTTGTAAAAAAATCCAAAAAAATCGTAAATAGTTTCAATTAAATTTGCTAAAATTTCGTTCATAAAAATAAAAATTTGAAAAAAAATCCAAAAAAATCGAAGATAGTTTCAATTGAATTTGCTAAAATTTCGTTCATAAAAATTAAAATTTGTAAAAAAATCCAAAAAAATCGAAGACAGTTTCAATTAAATTTGCTAAAATTTCGTTCATAAAAATTAAAATTTGTAAAAAAATCCAAAAAAATCGAAGAGAGTTTCAATTAAATTTGCTAAAATTTCGTTCATAAAAATTAAAATTTTAAAAAAATCCACAAAAATCGAAGATGGTTTCAATTGAATTTGCTAAAATTTCGATCATAAAAATTAAAATTTGTAAAAAATCGAAGATAGTTCCGATTAAATTTGCTAAAATTTCGTTCATAAAAATTAAAATTTGTAAAAAATCCAAAAAAATCGAGGATAGTTTCAATTAAATTTACTAAAATTTCGTGCATAAAAATTAAAATTTGAAAAAAAATCCAAAAAATCGAAGATAGTTTCAATTGAATTTGCTAAAATTTCGTTCATAAAATTTATAATTTGTAAAAAAATCCAAAAAATCGAAGATAGTTTCAATTGAATTTGCTAAAATTTCGATCATAAAAATTAAAATTTGTAAAAAATCCAAAAAAAAACAAGATAGTTTCAATTGAATTTGCTAAAATTTCGTTCATAAAAATTAAAATTTGTAAAAAAATCCAAAAAAATCGAAGACAGTTTCAATTAAATTTGCTAAAATTTCGTTCATAAAAATTAAAATTTGTAAAAAATCCAAAAAAATCGAAGAGAGTTTCAATTAAATTTGCAAAAATTTCGTTCATAAAAATTAAAATTTTTAAAAAAATCCACAAAAATCGAAGATAGTTTCAATTGAATTTGCTAAAATTTCGATCATAAAAATTAAAATTTGTAAAAATTCAAAAAAATCGAAGATAGTTCCGATTAAATTTGCTAAAATTTCGTTCATAAAAATTAAAATTTGTAAAAAATCCAAAAAAATCGAGGATAGTTTCAATTAAATTTACTAAAATTTCGTGCATAAAAATTAAAATTTGAAAAAAAATCCAAAAAATCGAAGATAGTTTCAATTGAATTTGCTAAAATTTCGTTCATAAAATTTATAATTTGTAAAAAAATCCAAAAAAATCGAAGATAGTTTCGATTAAATTTGCTAAAATATCGATCATAAAAATTAAAATTTGTAAAAAATCCAAAAAAATTGAAGATAGTTTCGAATTAATTTGCAAAATTTCGTTCATAAAAATTAAAATTTGTAAAAAAATCCAAAAAAATCGAAGATAGTTTCAATTAAATTTGCTAAAATTTCGTTCATAAAAATTAAAATTTGAAAAAAAATCCAAAAAAATCGAAGATAGTTTCAATTGAATTTGCTAAAATTTCGATCATAAAAATTAAAATTTGTAAAAAATCCAAAAAAAACCAAGATAGTTTCAATTGAATTTGCTAAAATTTCGTTCATAAAAATTAAAATTTGTAAAAAAATCCAAAAAAATCGAAGACAGTTTCAATTAAATTTGCTAAAATTTCGTTCATAAAATTAAAATTTGTAAAAAAATCCAAAAAAATCGAAGAGAGTTTCAATTAAATTTGCAAAAATTTCGTTCATAAAAATTAAAATTTTAAAAAAATCCACAAAAATCGAAGATAGTTTCAATTGAATTTGCTAAAATTTCGATCATAAAAATTAAAATTTGTAAAAAATTCAAAAAAATCGAAGATAGTTCCGATTAAATTTGCTAAAATTTCGTTCATAAAAATTAAAATTTGTAAAAAATCCAAAAAAATCGAGGATAGTTTCAATTAAATTTACTAAAATTTCGTGCATAAAAATTAAAATTTGAAAAAAAATCCAAAAAATCGAAGATAGTTTCAATTGAATTTGCTAAAATTTCGTTCATAAAATTTATAATTTGTAAAAAAATCCAAAAAAATCGAAGATAGTTTCGATTAAATTTGCTAAAATATCGATCATAAAAATTAAAATTTGTAAAAAATCCAAAAAAATTGAAGATAGTTTCGAATTAATTTGCAAAATTTCGTTCATAAAAATTAAAATTTGTAAAAAATCCAAAAAAATCGAAGATAGTTTCAATTAAATTTGCTAAATATCGATCATAAAAATTAAAATTTGTAAAAAATCCAAAAAAATCGAAGATAGTTTCGAATTAATTTGCTAAAATTTCGTTCATAAAAATTAAAATTTGTAAAAAAATCCAAAAAAATCGAAAATAGTTTCAATTAAATTTGCTAAAATTTCGTTCATAAAAATAAAATTTGAAAAAAAATCCAAAAAAATCGAAGATAGTTTCAATTGAATTTGCTAAAATTTCGTTCATAAAAATTAAAATTTGTAAAAAAATCCAAAAAAATCGAAGACAGTTTCAATTAAATTTGCTAAAATTTCGTTCATAAAAATTAAAATTTGTAAAAAAATCCAAAAAAATCGAAGAGAGTTTCAATTAAATTTGCTAAAATTTCGTTCATAAAAATTAAAATTTTTAAAAAAATCCACAAAAATCGAAGATGGTTTCAATTGAATTTGCTAAAATTTCGATCATAAAAATTAAAATTTGTAAAAAATCGAAGATAGTTCCGATTAAATTTGCTAAAATTTCGTTCATAAAAATTAAAATTTGTAAAAAAATCCAAAAAAATCGAGGATAGTTTCAATTAAATTTACTAAAATTTCGTGCATAAAAATTAAATTTGAAAAAAAATCCAAAAAATCGAAGATAGTTTCAATTGAATTTGCTAAAATTTCGTTCATAAAATTTATAATTTGTAAAAAAATCCAAAAAAAATCGAAGATAGTTTCGATTAAATTTGCTAAAATATCGATCATAAAAATTAAAATTTGTAAAAAATCCAAAAAAATCGAAGATAGTTTCGAATTAATTTGCTAAAATTTCGTTCATAAAAATTAAAATTTGTAAAAAAATCCATAAAAATCGAAGATAGTTTCAATTAAATTTGCTAAAATTTCGTTCATAAATATTAAAATTTGAAAAAAAATAAAAAAAATCGAAGATAGTTTCAATTGAATTTGCTAAAATTTCGTTCATAAAAATTAAAATTTGTAAAAAAATCCAAAAAATCGAAAACAGTTTTAATTAAATTTGCTAAAATTTCGTTCATAAAAATTAAAATTTGTAAAAAAATCCAAAAAAATCGAGGACAGTTTCAATTAAATTTACTAAAATTTCGTGCATAAAAATTAAAATTTGAAAAAAAATCCAAAAAATCGAAGATAGTTTCAATTGAATTTGCTAAAATTTCGTTCATAAAATTTATAATTTGTAAAAAAATCCAAAAAAATCGAAGATAGTTTCGATTAAATTTGCAAAAATATCGATCATAAAAATTAAAATTTGTAAAAAATCCAAAAAAATCGAAGATAGTTTCGAATTAATTTGCTAAAATCTCGTTCATAAAAATTAAAATTTGTAAAAAATCGAAGATAGTTTCAATTAAATTTGCTAAAATTCGTTCATAAAAATTAAAATTTGAAAAAAAATCCAAAAAATCGAAGATAGTTTCCATTGAATTTGCTAAAATTTCGTTCATAAAAATTAAAATCTGTAAAAAAATCCAAAAAAATCGAAGACAGTTTCAATTAAATTTGCTAAAATTTCGTTCATAAAAATTAAAATTTGTAAAAAAACCAAAAAAATCGAATAGAGTTTCAATTAAATATGCTAAAATTTCGTTCATAAAAATTAAAATTTTTAAAAAAATCCACAAAAATCGAAGATAGTTTCAATTGAATTTGCTAAAATTTCGATCATAAAAATTAAAATTTGTAAAAAATCCAAAAAAATCGAAGATAGTTTCAATTAAATTTACTAAAATATCGATCATAAAAATTAAAATTTGTAAAAAATCCAAAAAAATCGAAGATAGTTTCGAATTAATTTGCTGAAATTTCGTGCATAAAAATTAAAATTTGTAAAAAAATCCAAAAAAATCGAAGATAGTTTCAATTAAATTTGCTAAAATTTCGTTCATAAAAATAAAAATTTGAAAAAAAATCCAAAAAAAACCAAGATAGTTTCTATTGAATTTGCTAAAATTTCGTTCATAAAATTAAAATTTGTAAAAAAATCCAAAAAAATCGAAGACAGTTTCAATTAAATTTGCTAAAATTTCGTTCATAAAAATTAAAATTGGTAAAAAAATCCAAAAAATCGAAGATAGTTTCAATTAAATTTGCTAAAATTTCGTTCATAAAAATTAAAATTTGTAAAAAATCCAAAAAATCGAGGATAGTTTCAATTAAATTTACTAAAATTTCGTGCATAAAAATTAAAATTTGAAAAAAAATCCAAAAAATCGAAGATAGTTTCAATTGAATTTGCTAAAATATCGATCATAAAAATTAAAATTTGTAAAAAAATCCAAAAAAATAGAAGATAGTTTCAATTAAATTTGCTAAAATTTCGTTCATAAAAATAAAAATTTGAAAAAAAATCCAAAATAAACCAAGATAGTTTCAATTGAATTTGCTAAAATTTCGTTCATAAAAATTAAAATTTGTAAAAAAATCCAAAACAATCGAAGACAGTTTCAATAAAATTTGCTAACATTTCGTTCATAAAAATTAAAATTTGTAAAAAAATCCAAAAAAATCGAAGAGAGTTTCAATTAAATTTGCAAAAATTTCGTTCATAAAAATTAAAATTTTTAAAAAAATCCACAAAAATCGAAGATAGTTTCAATTGAATTTGCTAAAATTTCGATCATAAAAATTAAAATTTGTAAAAAATTCAAAAAAATCGAAGATAGTTCCGATTAAATTTGCTAAAATTTCGTTCATAAAAATTAAAATTTGTAAAAAATCCAAAAAAATCGAGGATAGTTTCAATTAAATTTACTAAAATTTCGTGCATAAAAATTAAAATTTGAAAAAAAATCCAAAAAATCGAAGATAGTTTCAATTGAATTTGCTAAAATTTCGTTCATAAAAATTAAAATTTATAAAAAAATCCACAAAAATCGAAGATAGTTTCAATTGAATTTGCTAAAATTTCGATCATAAAAATTAAAATTTGTAAAAAATCGAAGATAGTTCCGATTAAATTTGCTAAAATTTCGTTCATAAAAATTAAAATTTGTAAAAAAATCCAAAAAAATCGAGGATAGTTTCAATTAAATTTACTAAAATTTCGTGCATAAAAATTAAAATTTGAAAAAAAATCCAAAAAATCGAAGATAGTTTCAATTGAATTTGCTAAAATTTCGTTCATAAAATTTATAATTTGTAAAAAAATCCAAAAAAATCGAAGATAGTTTCGATTAAATTTGCTAAAATATCGATCATAAAAATTAAAATTTGTAAAAAATCCAAAAAAATCGAAGATAGTTTCGAATTAATTTGCTAAAATTTCGTTCATAAAAATTAAAATTTGTAAAAAAATCCAAAAAAATCGAAGATAGTTTCAATTAAATTTGCTAAAATTTCGTTCATAAAAATAAAAATTTGAAAAAAAATCCAAAAAAAACCAAGATAGTTTCTATTGAATTTGCTAAAATTTCGTTCATAAAAATTAAAATTTGTAAAAAAATCCAAAAAAATCGAAGACAGTTTCAATTAAATTTGCTAAAATTTCGTTCATAAAAATTAAAATTGGTAAAAAAATCCAAAAAAATCGAAGAGAGTTTCAATTAAATTTGCAAAAATTTCGTTCATAAAAATTAAAATTTTTAAAAAAATCCACAAAAATCGAAGATAGTTTCAATTGAATTTGCTAAAATTTCGATCATAAAAATTAAAATTTGTAAAAAAATCCAAAAAAATCGAAGACAGTTTCAATTAAATTTGCTAAAATTTCGTTCATAAAATTAAAATTGGTAAAAAAATCCAAAAAAATCGAAGAGAGTTTCAATTAAATTTGCAAAAATTTCGTTCATAAAAATTAAAATTTTTAAAAAAATCCACAAAAATCGAAGATAGTTTCAATTGAATTTGCTAAAATTTCGATCATAAAAATTAAAATTTTTAAAAAATCCAAAAAACTCGAAGATAGTTCCGATTAAATTTGCTAAAATTTCGTTCATAAAAATTAAAATTTGTAAAAAATCCAAAAAAATCGAGGATAGTTTCAATTAAATTTACTAAAATTTCGTGCATAAAAATTAAAATTTGAAAAAAAATCCAAAAAATCGAAGATAGTTTCAATTGAATTTGCTAAAATATCGATCATAAAAATTAAAATTTGTAAAAAAATCCAAAAAAATAGAAGATAGTTTCAATTAAATTTGCTAAAATTTCGTTCATAAAAATAAAAATTTGAAAAAAAATCCAAAATAAACCAAGATAGTTTCAATTGAATTTGCTAAAATTTCGTTCATAAAAATTAAAATTTGTAAAAAAATCCAAAACAATCGAAGACAGTTTCAATAAAATTTGCTAACATTTCGTTCATAAAAATTAAAATTTGTAAAAAAATCCAAAAAAATCGAAGAGAGTTTCAATTAAATTTGCAAAAATTTCGTTCATAAAAATTAAAATTTTTAAAAAAATCCACAAAAATCGAAGATAGTTTCAATTGAATTTGCTAAAATTTCGATCATAAAAATTAAAATTTTTAAAAAATCCAAAAAAATCGAAGATAGTTCCGATTAAATTTGCTAAAATTTCGATCATAAAAATTAAAATTTGTAAAAAATCTAAAAAAATCGAAGATAGTTTCAATTAAATTTGCTAAAATATCGATCATAAAAATTAAAATTTGTAAAAAATCCAAAAAAATCGAAAATAGTTTCGAATTAATTTGCTAAAATTTCGTTCATAAAAATTAAAATTTGTTAAAAAAATCCAAAAAAATCGAAGATAGTTTCAATTAAATTTGCTAAAATTTCGTTCATAAAAATAAAAATTTGAAAAAAAATCCAAAAAAATCGAAGATAGTTTCAATTGAATTTGCTAAAATTTCGTTCATAAAAATTAGAATTTGTAAAAAAATCCAAAAAAATCGAAGATAGTTTCAATAAAATATGCTAAAATTTCGTTCATAAAAATTAAAATTTGAAAAAAAATCCAAAAAAATCGAAGAGAGTTTCAATTAAATTTGCTAAAATTTCGTTCATAAAAATTAAAATTTGTAAAAAAATCCAAAATAATCGAAGAGAGTTTCAATTAAATTTGCTAAAATTTCGTTCATAAAAATTAAAATTTATAAAAAAATCCACAAAAATCGAAGATAGTTTCAATTGAATTTGCTAAAATTTCGATCATAAAAATTAAAATTTGTAAAAAATCCAAAAAAATCGAAGATTGTTCCGATTAAATTTGCTAAAATTTCGTTCATAAAAATTAAAATTTGTAAAAAAATCCAAAAAAATCGAGGATAGTTTCAATTAAATTTACTAAAATTTCGTGCATAAAAATTAAAATTTGAAAAAAAATCCAAAAAATCGAAGATAGTTTCAATTGAATTTGCTAAAATTTTGTTCATAAAATTTATAATTTGTAAAAAAATCCAAAAAAATCGAAGATAGTTTCGATTAAATTTGCTAAAATATCGATCATAAAAATTAAAATTTGTAAAAAATCCAAAAAAATCGAAGATAGTTTCGAATTAATTTGCTAAAATCTCGTTCATAAAAATTAAAATTTGTAAAAAAATCCAAAAAAATCGAAGATAGTTTCAATTAAATTTGCTAAAATTTCGTTCATAAAAATTAAAATTTGAAAAAAAATCCAAAAAAATCGAAGATAGTTTTAATTGAATTTGCTAAAATTTCGTTCATAAAAATTAAAATTTGTAAAAAAATCCAAAAAAATCGAAGACAGTTTCAATTAAATTTGCTAAAATTTCGTTCATAAAAATTAAAATTTGTAAAAAAATCCACAAAAATCGAAGATAGTTTCAATTGAATTTGCTAAAATTTCGATCATAAAAATTAAAATTTGTAAAAAATCCAAGAAAATCGAAGATTGTTCCGATTAAATTTGCTAAAATTTCGTTCATAAAAATTAAAATTTGTAAAAAAATCCAAAAAAATCGAGGATAGTTTCAATTAAATTTACTAAAATTTCGTGCATAAAAATTAAAATTTGAAAAAAAAATCCAAAAAATCGAAGATAGTTTCAATTGAATTTGCTAAAATTTCGTTCATAAAATTTATAATTTGTAAAAAAATCCAAAAAAATCGAAGATAGTTTCGATTAAATTTGCTAAAATATCGATCATAAAAATTAAAATTTGTAAAAAATCCAAAAAAATCGAAGATAGTTTCGAATTAATTTGCTAAAATCTCGTTCATAAAAATTAAAATTTGTAAAAAAATCCAAAAAAATCGAAGATAGTTTCAATTAAATTTGCTAAAATTTCGTTCATAAAAATTAAAATTTGAAAAAAAATCCAAAAAAATCGAAGATAGTTTTAATTGAATTTGCTAAAATTTCGTTCATAAAAATTAAAATTTGTAAAAAAATCCAAAAAAATCGAAGATAGTTTCAATTAAATTTGCTAAAATTTCGTTCATAAAAATTAAAATTTGAAAAAAAATCCAAAAAAATCGAAGATAGTTTTAATTGAATTTGCTAAAATTTCGTTCATAAAAATTAAAATTTGTAAAAAAATCCAAAAAAATCGAAGACAGTTTCAATTAAATTTGCTAAAATTTCGTTCATAAAAATTAAAATTTGTAAAAAAATAAAAAAAAATCGAAGAGAGTTTCAATTGAATTTGCTAAAATTTCGATCATAAAAATTAAAATTTGTAAAAAATCCAAAAAAATCGAAGATTGTTCCGATTAAATTTGCTAAAATTTCGTTCATAAAAATTAAAATTTGTAAAAAATCCAAAAAAATCGAGGATAGTTTCAATTAAATTTACTAAAATTTCGTGCATAAAAATTAAAATTTGAAAAAAAATCCAAAAAATCGAAGAGAGTTTCAATTGAATTTGCTAAAATTTCGATCATAAAAATTAAAATTTGTAAAAAATCCAAAAAAATCGAAGATTGTTCCGATTAAATTTGCTAAAATTTCGTTCATAAAAATTAAAATTTGTAAAAAAATCCAAAAAAATCGAAGAGAGTTTCAATTAAATTTGCTAAAATTTCGTTCATAAAAATTAAAATTTTTAAAAAAATCCACAAAAATCGAAGATAGTTTCAATTGAATTTGCTAAAATTTCGATCATAAAAATTAAAATTTGTAAAAAATCCAAAAAAATCGAAGATAGTTTCAATTAAATTTGCTAAAATATCGATCATAAAAATTAAAATTTGTAAAAAATCCAAAAAAATCGAAGATAGTTTCGAATTAATTTGCAAAAATTTCGTTCATAAAAATTAAAATTTGTAATAAAATCCAAAAAAATCGAGGATAGTTTCAATTAAATTTACTAAAATTTCGTGCGTAAAAATTAAAATTTGAAAAAAATCCAAAAAATCGAAGATAGTTTCAATTGAATTTGCTAAAATTTCGTTCATAAAATTTATAATTTGTAAAAAAATCCAAAAAAATCGAAGATAGTTTCAATAAAATATGCTAAAATTTCGTTCATAAAAATTAAAATTTGAAAAAAAATCCAAAAAAATCGAAGAGAGTTTCAATTAAATTTGCTAAAATTTCGTTCATAAAAATTAAAATTTGTAAAAAAATCCAAAATAATCGAAGAGAGTTTCAATTAAATTTGCTAAAATTTCGTTCATAAAAATTAAAATTTATAAAAAAATCCACAAAAATCGAAGATAGTTTCAATTGAATTTGCTAAAATTTCGATCATAAAAATTAAAATTTGTAAAAAATCCAAAAAAATCGAAGATTGTTCCGATTAAATTTGCTAAAATTTCGTTCATAAAAATTAAAATTTGTAAAAAAATCCAAAAAAATCGAGGATAGTTTCAATTAAATTTACTAAAATTTCGTGCATAAAAATTAAAATTTGAAAAAAAATCCAAAAAATCGAAGATAGTTTCAATTGAATTTGCTAAAATTTTGTTCATAAAATTTATAATTTGTAAAAAAATCCAAAAAAATCGAAGATAGTTTCGATTAAATTTGCTAAAATATCGATCATAAAAATTAAAATTTGTAAAAAATCCAAAAAAATCGAAGATAGTTTCGAATTAATTTGCTAAAATCTCGTTCATAAAAATTAAAATTTGTAAAAAAATCCAAAAAAATCGAAGATAGTTTCAATTAAATTTGCTAAAATTTCGTTCATAAAAATTAAAATTTGAAAAAAAATCCAAAAAAATCGAAGATAGTTTTAATTGAATTTGCTAAAATTTCGTTCATAAAAATTAAAATTTGTAAAAAAATCCAAAAAAATCGAAGACAGTTTCAATTAAATTTGCTAAAATTTCGTTCATAAAAATTAAAATTTGTAAAAAAATCCACAAAAATCGAAGATAGTTTCAATTGAATTTGCTAAAATTTCGATCATAAAAATTAAAATTTGTAAAAAATCCAAGAAAATCGAAGATTGTTCCGATTAAATTTGCTAAAATTTCGTTCATAAAAATTAAAATTTGTAAAAAAATCCAAAAAAATCGAGGATAGTTTCAATTAAATTTACTAAAATTTCGTGCATAAAAATTAAAATTTGAAAAAAAAATCCAAAAAATCGAAGATAGTTTCAATTGAATTTGCTAAAATTTCGTTCATAAAATTTATAATTTGTAAAAAAATCCAAAAAAATCGAAGATAGTTTCGATTAAATTTGCTAAAATATCTATCATAAAAATTAAAATTTGTAAAAAATCCAAAAAAATCGAAGATAGTTTCGAATTAATTTGCTAAAATCTCGTTCATAAAAATTAAAATTTGTAAAAAAATCCAAAAAAATCGAAGATAGTTTCAATTAAATTTGCTAAAATTTCGTTCATAAAAATTAAAATTTGAAAAAAAATCCAAAAAAATCGAAGATAGTTTTAATTGAATTTGCTAAAATTTCGTTCATAAAAATTAAAATTTGTAAAAAAATCCAAAAAAATCGAAGATAGTTTCAATTAAATTTGCTAAAATTTCGTTCATAAAAATTAAAATTTGAAAAAAAATCCAAAAAAATCGAAGATAGTTTTAATTGAATTTGCTAAAATTTCGTTCATAAAAATTAAAATTTGTAAAAAAATCCAAAAAAATCGAAGACAGTTTCAATTAAATTTGCTAAAATTTCGTTCATAAAAATTAAAATTTGTAAAAAAATAAAAAAAAATCGAAGAGAGTTTCAATTGAATTTGCTAAAATTTCGATCATAAAAATTAAAATTTGTAAAAAATCCAAAAAAATCGAAGATTGTTCCGATTAAATTTGCTAAAATTTCGTTCATAAAAATTAAAATTTGTAAAAAATCCAAAAAAATCGAGGATAGTTTCAATTAAATTTACTAAAATTTCGTGCATAAAAATTAAAATTTGAAAAAAAATCCAAAAAATCGAAGAGAGTTTCAATTGAATTTGCTAAAATTTCCATCATAAAAATTAAAATTTGTAAAAAATCCAAAAAAATCGAAGCTTGTTCCGATTAAATTTGCTAAAATTTCGTTCATAAAAATTAAAATTTGTAAAAAAATCCAAAAAAATCGAAGAGAGTTTCAATTAAATTTGCTAAAATTTCGTTCATAAAAATTAAAATTTTTAAAAAAATCCACAAAAATCGAAGATAGTTTCAATTGAATTTGCTAAAATTTCGATCATAAAAATTAAAATTTGTAAAAAATCCAAAAAAATCGAAGATAGTTTCAATTAAATTTGCTAAAATATCGATCATAAAAATTAAAATTTGTAAAAAATCCAAAAAAATCGAAGATAGTTTCGAATTAATTTGCTAAAATTTCGTTCATAAAAATTAAAATTTGTAATAAAATCCAAAAAAATCGAGGATAGTTTCAATTAAATTTACTAAAATTTCGTGCGTAAAAATTAAAATTTGAAAAAAATCCAAAAAATCGAAGATAGTTTCAATTGAATTTGCTAAAATTTCGTTCATAAAATTTATAATTTGTAAAAAAATCCAAAAAAATCGAAGTGTTAGGAATTTAAACGGGTGAGCACGCTGGAATGTGAGGTTAAGGGACGACGGTGGGAAAGTGAAGCAGGGCACGCCAAAGTTGAGTCAATGATGACTAAGTCAATGTATTATAAAATATTGCTTCACAATGAGCAGATCGTCACAATGATTAGCACTATGTGCAAGGAATGAGCACAAGTAATCTCGGTGAGATTTATCGCGCAACCGAACCACGCGGACGCGCGTAGGATACGATCCACGGTCGATGAAACTCACGTGTTGAGCTAAAGCGCGTATACAATGATGCGTGAGCACTTTTAACGCACAAGCTAGTTGAGTTGAGCACAAAAGATTGGAATTGAGGGTGTTCACACGTTGCGACCGACAAATGATAAAACACGTCTTTTTCGACAAGCGGTATGAACAAGAGTGAACAAAGAGAACGCGAAAAACGTTGAGCGTCTTCTCGAACAATCCTCGAGAATCGATCAAGAAAGTACGCGTCGTGATTGGGCCGCTCGCTTTACGTGGTGATCGGTGATTGGCTGAGCAGGCGACTAGAAGTATCGATCCGCTGATCGAATATCGATCAGCGGCGTGTCCCGCTGCCCGGTAGGTGCTGCGGTGAGCTTGGGTGCGGCGGAGCAGGGAACTAATGGAATCTCAAACATTCTCCCGCCATCAACAGCTGTTTGATGATGTTGATGTAGAATCTGAAACAGGCAAAATTGCCAATTTTGCAATTGGCCTGATTAGTGTCGTAGTGGCAGTCTTGAGCGTCACCACTCTGGTGAGCCCATCCTTTCCTGGGTGAAGGGTGACGACTCGAGCAAGTGGCCACTTGCTCGGTGGAAACCGTTCATCAGTGATGAGCACTAAGGATCCAATCTTGATCTCATTCGATGGGTGGTGCCACTTCGAGATGGAGAGTTGACGTTGGAGATAGTGTGATGACCATTGAGTCCAGAAACGTTGAGTCCGTTGTTGTATAAGCCGCCACCTGGCTGATGGTGAGATGATTTCATGCTCGACAGATGGTTCTGGTAGCGTTGTGAGGGGCTTCCCGATGAGGAAGTGAGCCGGTGTGAGGGTGGAGATGTCTTCAGGGTCATCACTGAGAGGCTCGAGCGGTCGTGAATTTAGCATGGCTTCTATTGGGGTAAGAAGTGTGCAGAATTCTTCGTAAGTGAGTACCGTCTCACTGACTGTGCGCCGAAGATGGTGTTTGATTGACTTCACGACTGCTTCCCATTTGCCTCCCATATGAGGAGCTGCTGGTGGATTGAAGCACCAGCCAGTGTTGTCATTGACAAACAACTGACTGAGCTGCTGATGATCTTGTGAGCCCTGAATGAACATACTCTTGAGCATGGTGTCAGCTCCGATGAAGTTCGTACCACAATCGGAGTAGAGCTTAGTTGGGATTCCTCTTCTTGCTGTGAACCGTCTGTAGGCAGCGATGAATCCTTCGGTTGAGTAATCTGTGACAACATCTAGATGCACAGCTGAGGTTGTGAAACAGACGAAGACACAGATCCAGCCCTTCTGAGTCTTTGCGCCTCGCCCTTTCCACGTCTTGAGAGTGATGGGGCCCGCGTAGTCGATGCCAGTGTGGGTAAACGGTCGTGAGGGTGTAACTCTCGAAAGAGGTAGTTGGCTCATCAGTTGATGAGCACGGATCCCCCTTTGTCGAGCACACACAACACACCGCATCACATGAGTCTTGACTGGCGCTCGCCCTCCGATGATCCAATAATTGTTTCTGATGTGAGCGAGGGTGAGCTGGGTCCCTCCATGCAGAGTTTGGCGATGTGCATGGTCTATGATCAGAGTGGACAGACGTGAATGGCGAGGTAAAATTGCAGGATGCTTACTCTCATACACCATATGGGCATTATTGAGTCGGCCTCCAACTCGAATAATTCCTTGTTCATCGATGAAGGCCGTAAGTCGGTTGAACACATGGGATGTTGGCATCGAAGAGCCTGAGCTGAGCACCTTGAGCTCGATCGAGAAGTAGATTGCCTGTGTGGCTTTAATCCAGAAGTTCCTGGCCCATTCCAAATCCTCTGGCAAAAGCGAGATGATTGGCAGGGACAATGGCAACTTCTTGATTCTTGTGAGGAGTCTGAAACAAACTGAAGTGATGCGGTAAAGTTTGTTAAGAGATGAGTATTTGTAAATGAGGTCCCAGTGGTATTTGATCTGTTGGATGTTGAGCAGATTTGAAATTCCTGGACGAGCTTCGAGTGCACTCGCGTCGTCCTTCAAAACTGGTTGAGGTGGCCATGAGTCACTGGGTTGAATGAGCCATGATGGTCCCGTCCACCACAGCTCGTGCTGTTCAAGCTGAGTTGTTGTTAAGCCTCTTGATGCACAATCCGCTGGGTTTGACTTCCCTGGAACATGTCTCCAGTGTGCATCTTGGGTGAGCTCTTGAATTTGGGAGACACGATTCCGTACGTAGTCCTTCCAGCGTGAGGCGTGAGTCTTGATCCAGATTAGTGTCACTTGAGAATCCGTCCACAGATGTGTTGTAGCAATGTTGAGCTGCAGGGTTGCTTGAACATACTTCATGAGCTTCGCAAGCATCAAAGCTGCAGTAAGCTCGAGCTTCGGGATTGTGAGCTTCTTGAGGGGTGCTACCTTCGTTTTGGAGCACACGAGTGTCGACACTTTGTGGTTTGTGGACGGTGATGTCACGGTAAGATAAACTACCGCTGCCATGGCGAGCTGAGAAGCGTCAGAAAATCCATGTAGCTCCACTGTTGAGCAGCTGAGGGTGTGAAACCACCTTGGTATTGAGAGTCTGGCCAGACTTGTTAAATCTTCTCTGATGGTGAGCCAGTGAGCAGTGACTTGGGATGGTAAAGGATCATCCCAACTGAGTTTGTGCAGCCACAATTCTTGCAAAAGTGTCTTTGCTCGAATGATGACTGGTGACAGAAATCCGAGGGGATCAAATATCTTAGCTACTTCTGAGAGGATGAGCCGTTTAGAAAGCGTTGAAGTTGAACTTGCTTTTGACGAGAATGAAAAGTTGTCATGGAAAACATTCCAATGTAGTCCGAGAATTTTGGTAGTGCAGTCGTCTAGTGATATGATTGAGCCATGGGCTCGTGTGTTCTTTGAAATTGATTCTAGCAACGGAGGGAATGTTGAATGCCATTTGGCAAGTGGAAAACCTCCCGCGTTGCACAGGTCTCTTAATTGTTGCGCAATTGTGATGAGTGACTCACCTGTGTCAGCGCCACCAAATATGTCGTCAACGTATCTGGCGTGGGTGATGCATGGCACTGCCAGTGGGAAGCGATGACCTTCGTCTTCCACCAATTGCAGGAGAGCTCTGACAGCCAGAAATGGAGCAGCCTTCGTTCCATATGTGACTGTGGTGAGCTTGTAAGGCACCTCCTTTGAATTTTCGTCTATCCAGAGCACCCTCTGGAGATCTTGATCCTCTTCATGCACCTTGACTTGACGATACATCTTTGTCACATCTGTGGCAAAGATGAACTTGTGCTGACGGATCCACAATAGCACATCCGTGATGTTGAGAAGAAGATTGGCGCCAGTGTGCATGAGGTCATTGATTGAGTGCCCAGATGTAGTCGCGCTCGATCCATTGAACACGATCCTCAACTTTGTCGTCTCACTGTCGAGTTTCATCACTCCATGGTGTGGTAGATAGAAAACAGAGTAAGTGTTAGGTGATATGGATGGTGCTCTCACCATATGTTGAAGCTCCTCGTATTCCTTCATGAATGCTTGGTACAGATTGCAGTACTCGTTGTTTCTGTTGAGCTTGTTAAGCGTGCGCTTCAAGCAAGCATGTGCAGTCAGATAGGAATTACCAAGTAGCTTCGAAGATGATCGGAGAGGGATGCGCACGATGTAACGTCCTGTAGAATCACGAGTGTGTGTCGCTCGAAAGTGATCCTCACATTCTTGTTCTTCAGGGGTGAGAAGAGTTGGTGTGTCCATTGGGAGTTCTTCTTGAATCCAAAACTTGGCCAGTAGGTCTTGAAGCTCGTTGTCCTTGTGCTGCACAGTGGCAGAGTGATGCAAGGAGCTGAGTTGATTTGAATCAACGGTGATGGGTCCAAGAACGAGCCACCCAAATATTGACAACTGAGCAATTGGCATTGAAGGATCGCCCTTCCTAATATTGGGCTTGATGATCTGCCCATAGGTATCTGCGCCGATGACAATGTCTATGGGTCGTGACGTCAGGAAATCAGAATCTGCCAATTGAAGACCGTTGATATGTGGCCATTCTTGATGAGGTGGTTCCATCGATGGCAAATTTGACGTCAGGGCCCTGAGTATGTGCGCGTGAATGTGCACAGCTGCTGAGCAGTGGTTGGAGCGGAGCGTAATTAGCACGACTCCTCGAGTCTGAGTAGCTTTGTTGCCTCCAATGCCAAATACTGAAGTTGTAGAATGAATGCGTTGGAGCTTGAGCTGAGTAACAAGCTCCTCCTTGATGAAGGTCAGTTCGGAGCCTGAATCGATGAGCATCCTAACTGGTAATGACGTCACCGATGAGATGAGCTGAGCGTTGGCAGTTGCCAACAGTGTGGTGGTAAGGCTTGATGTGTTCTTGGCTGCGGAATGAACAAATGCTGACGAACCTGTTGAGCTGAGCTGAGTGAGACCTGTTGAGCACTGGGTTGGTGCGACGACTGCACCGACGCTTCAATGAGTTGCGCCTTGAGCAGCATGTGGATGCGCTGGTTTTTCGCTGGCCTGAGCAGAAGGCTGCTTCGAGGGCAGATGCAGCATGGTGTGGTGCTGAGCGCCACACAACTTGCATCTGGTGGTCGACTTGCAGATCTCCGTGTTGTGTCGACCGCAGCAATTGCGACACAGATTGTTGCTGGTAATTATTTTGCGCCGCGCTTCCACTGTCAAGCCCCTGAATTGAGGGCACATGACCATAAAGTGATCGCCCTTGCATACATCGCAAGGGTATGCAGTGGCCCTTGAGCGTTGAGCAGCTTGAGCGTCAGGCTGGGCTTGAGCTGAGTGGGTAACAGCCTTCTTGTGAGCAGAGCGTGCTGGTGGGGGTGCGCTGGCTGCCGACTTCTTCGATGAGCCCTCCATCTGCTCCAATGCTGAGCTTTTAGCCTCGATGAAGGCCAGGAGTTTCTCATATTTGGGAAACTCGGTGGTGCTTGCCAGCGAGGTTTCCCAAGCCTCGCGCGTCACCTTGTCAAGGGCCTTGGAGACGGTGTGCACAAGGATGCAGTTATGCATCTCCTCGTTGGCCTTGAGGGCCACCAAGGACTCGTTCACTTGGTTGGCAGTTGCCGCCAAGTCCTTGAGGGCCGTTGCTGTGCGGGTCGCGAGTGGAGGAAGGGTGAGCAGCTTCTCCAGCTGTTCTTGGATGAGCAGACGCTTGTTTGAATACCTCTTTGTAAGGAGGTCCCAGCACGCTTGGAATGAAGAGCCCCTGAATGGGAAAGCGTTGACTCTCCTTGCTGGTTCTCCAGTCAAGCTTGAGCGGAGATAATGTAGCCTATCAATCTCCGTGAGCTGCGCATCCTGGATTATAAGGGATGAGAAGAGCTCGCTAAATGCCGGCCAGTCTGTGTAGCTGCCTGAGAATTTCGGCAGCTCAATCTCGGGCAGCTTGGATGCACGTGTAGGTGCTGTCGTGGCAGGGGTCGCTCTCAAGTCGGTGATGACTTGTGCATCAACCTTGAGGCGATGCAGGTGGACTCTCATCTCCCAAACCAGCTGACGCTCCTGCACCTCCACCTCTGTGGTGAAGTAGTCGTGGTCGAGGAATTTGGCAGGCCACACTGCTTCAAAGTGTTCATGCTCACGGCAGAAGGCCTGGTGTATTTCCTCAACCTGTGCTAGGAATAATTGCACCTCCTGTAACGAGGTGGAGTGAGCATGTGAAGGCAGCTGCGTCTTGAGCGTGGAGAGGGACTTGAACCGACCCACCTGAGTTCTCGCCTTTATGATGAGCTGAGATGAGAGGATGGTAGGAGATGCTGATCGGTGCCGAACTTTGCCTTCCGGCGCAGTGCTGACTGACTGCTCGGTGGGGACAGTGAGAGTGGCTGCCACTGCCACTGGCTGGTCATCCTCGTCCACTTTGGACTCCTTGGTCTCCTTGACCTTGGGGAGCTCCTGATCAGCCATCGTTGAGATGAGCACTTACAACACTTGCACTAACTGCACTTTCACCGTCGAATCCGGCTCGAAGGACCAAAAATGTTAGGAATTTAAACGGGTGAGCACGCTGGAATGTGAGGTTAAGGGACGACGGTGGGAAAGTGAAGCAGGGCACGCCAAAGTTGAGTCAATGATGACTAAGTCAATGTATTATAAAATATTGCTTCACAATGAGCAGATCGTCACAATGATTAGCACTATGTGCAAGGAATGAGCACAAGTAATCTCGGTGAGATTTATCGCGCAACCGAACCACGCGGACGCGCGTAGGATACGATCCATGGTCGATGAAACTCACGTGTTGAGCTAAAGCGCGTATACAATGATGCGTGAGCACTTTTAACGCACAAGCTAGTTGAGTTGAGCACAAAAGATTGGAATTGAGGGTGTTCACACGTTGCGACCGACAAATGATAAAACACGTCTTTTTCGACAAGCGGTATGAACAAGAGTGAACAAAGAGAACGCGAAAAACGTTGAGCGTCTTCTCGAACAATCCTCGAGAATCGATCAAGAAAGTACGCGTCGTGATTGGGCCGCTCGCTTTACGTGGTGATCGGTGATTGGCTGAGCAGGCGACTAGAAGTATCGATCCGCTGATCGAATATCGATCAGCGGCGTGTCCCGCTGCCCGGTAGGTGCTGCGGTGAGCTTGGGTGCGGCGGAGCAGGGAACTAATGGAATCTCAAACATTAAGATAGTTTCAATTGAATTTGCTAAAATTTCGTTCATAAAAATTAAAATTTGAAAAAAAATCCAAAAAAATCGAAGATAGTTTCAATTGAATTTGCTAAAATATCGTTCATAAAAATTAAAATTTGAAAAAAAATCCAAAAAAATCGAAGATAGTTTCAATTAAATTTGCTAAAATTTCGTTCATAAAAATTAAAATTTGTAAAAATATCCCAAAAAATCGAAGATAGTTTCAATTAAATTTGCTAAAATTTCGTTCATAAAAATTAAAATTTTTAAAAAAATCCACAAAAATCGAAGATAGTTTCAATTGAATTTGCTAAAATTTCGATCATAAAAATTAAAATTAGGAAAAAATCCAAAAAAATCGAAGATAGTTCCGATTAAATTAGCTAAAATTTCGTTCATAAAAATTAAAATTTGTAAAAAAATCCAAAAAAATCGAGGATAGTTTCAATTAAATTTACTAAAATTTCGTGCGTAAAAATAAAAATTTGAAAAAAAATCCAAAAAATCGAAGATAGTTTCAATTGAATTTGCTAAAATTTCGTTCATAAAATTTATAATTTGTAAAAAAATCCAAAAAAATCGAAGATAGTTTCAATTGAATTTGCTAAAATTTCGTTCATAAAAATTAATATTTTTAAAAAAATCCACAAAAATCGAAGATAGTTTCAATTGAATTTGCTAAAATTTCGATCATAAAAATTAAAATTTGTAAAAATCCAAAAAAAACGAAGATAGTTCCGATCAAATTTGCTTAAATTTCGTTCATAAAAATTAAAATTTTTAAAAAATCCACAAAAATCGAAGATAGTTTCAATTGAATTTGCTAAAATTTCGATTATAAAAATTAAAATTTGAAAAAAATCCAAAAAAATCGAAGATAGTTTCGATTAAATTTGCTAAAATTTCGTTCATAAAAATTAAAATTTGTAAAAAAATCCAAAAAAATCCGAGATAGTTTCAATTAAATTTGCTAAAATATCGATCATAAAAATTAAAATTTGTAAAAAATCCAAAAAAAATCGAAGATAGTTTCGAATTAATTTGCTAAAATTTCGTTCATAAAAATTAAAATTTGTAAAAAAATCGAAGATAGTTTCAATTAAATTTGCTAAAATTTCGTTCATAAAAATTAAAATTTGAAATAAAATCCACAAAAATCGAAGATAGTTTCAATTGAATTTGCTAAAATTTCGATCATAAAAATTAAAATTTGTAAAAAATCCAAAAAAATCGAAGATAGTTCCGATTAAATTCGCTAAAATTTCGTTCATAAAAATTAAAATTTGTAATAAAATCCAAAAAAATCGAGGATAGTTTCAATTAAATTTACTAAAATTTCGTGCGTAAAAATTAAAATTTGAAAAAAAATCCAAAAAATCGAAGATAGTTTCAATTGAATTTGCTAAAATTTCGTTCATAAAATTTATAATTTGTAAAAAAATCCAAAAAAATCGAAGATAGTTTCAATTGAATTTGCTAAAATTGCGTTCATAAAAATTAAAATTTTTAAAAAAATCCACAAAAATCGAATATAGTTTCAATTGAATTTGCTAAAATTTCGATCATAAAAATTAAAATTTGTAAAAAATCCAAAAAAATCGAAGATAGTTCCGATCAAATTTGCTAAAATTTCGTTCATAAAAATTAAAATTTTTTAACAAATCCACAAAAATCGAAGATAGTTTCAATTGAATTTGCTAAAATTTCGATCATAAAAATTAAAATTTGAAAAAAATCCAAAAAAATCGAAGATAGTTTCAATTGAATTTGCTAAAATTTCGATCATAAAAATTAAAATTTGTAAAAAATCCAAAAAAATCGAAGATAGTTCCGATTAAATTAGCTAAAATTTCGTTCATAAAAATTAAAATTTGTAAAAAAATCCAAAAAAATCGAGGATAGTTTCAATTAAATTTACTAAAATTTCGTGCGTAAAAATTAAAATTTGAAATAAAATCCAAAAAAATCGAAGATAGTTTCAGTTGAATTTGCTAAAATTTCGTTCGTAAAAATTAAAATTTGTAAAAAAATCGAAGACAGTTTCAATTAAATTCGCTAAAATTTCGTTCATAAAAATTAAAATTTGTAAAAAAATCCAAAAAAATCGAAGATAGTTTCAATTAAATTTGCTAAAATTTCGTTCATAAAAATTAAAATTTGTAAAAAAATTCACAAAAATCGAAGATAGTTTCAATTGAATTTGCTAAAATTTCGATCATAAAAATTAAAATTTGTAAAAATCCAAAAAAATCGTAGATAGTTCCGATTAAATTTGCTAAAATTTCGTTCATAAAAATAATAATTTCTAAAAAAATTCAAAAAAATCGAAGATAGTTTCAATTAAATTTGCTAAAATTTCGTACATAAAAATTAAAATTTGAAAAAAAATCCAAAAAAATCGAATATAGTTTCAATTAAATTTGATAAAATTTCGTTCATAAAAATTAAAATTTGTAAAAAATCCAACAAAATCGAAGATAGTTTCAATTAAATTTGCTAAATTTTCATTCATAAAAATTAAAATTTGTAAAAAAATTCACAAAAATCAAAGATAGTTTCAATTGAATTTGCCAAAATTTCGATCATAAAAATTAAAATTTGTAAAAAATCCAAAAAAATCGAAGATAGTTCCGAATCAATTTGCCAAAATTTCGTTCATAAAAATTAAAATTTGTAAAAAAATCCAAAAAAATCGAAGATAGTTTCGAATTAATTTGCTAAAATTTCGTTCGTAAAAATTAAAATTTGTAAAAAAATCGAAGACAGTTTCAATTAAATTCGCTAAAATTTCGTTCATAAAAATTAAAATTTGAAAAAAAATCCAAAAAAATCGAAGATAGTTTCAATTGAATTTGCAAAAATATCGTTCATAAAAATTAAAATTTGAAAAAAAATCCAAAAAAATCGAAGATAGTTTCAATTAAATTTGCTAAAATTTCGTTCATAAAAATTAAAATTTGTAAAAATATCCAAAAAAATCGAAGATAGTTTCAATTAAATTTGCTAAAATTTCGTTCATAAAAATTAAAATTTTTTAAAAAATCCACAAAAATCGAAGATAGTTTCAATTGAATTTGCTAAAATTTCGTTCATAAAAATTAATATTTTTAAAAAAATCCACAAAAATCGAAGATAGTTTCAATTGAATTTGCTAAAATTTCGATCATAAAAATTAAAATTTGTAAAAATCCAAAAAAAACGAAGATAGTTCCGATCAAATTTGCTTAAATTTCGTTCATAAAAATTAAAATTTTTAAAAAAATCCACAAAAATCGAAGATAGTTTCAATTGAATTTGCTAAAATTTCGATTATAAAAATTAAAATTTGAAAAAAATCCAAAAAAATCGAAGATAGTTTCGATTAAATTTGCTAAAATTTCGTTCATAAAAATTAAAATTTGTAAAAAAATCCAAAAAAATCCGAGATAGTTTCAATTAAATTTGCTAAAATATCGATCATAAAAATTAAAATTTGTAAAAAATCCAAAAAAAATCGAAGATAGTTTCGAATTAATTTGCTAAAATTTCGTTCATAAAAATTAAAATTTGTAAAAAAATCGAAGATAGTTTCAATTAAATTTGCTAAAATTTCGTTCATAAAAATTAAAATTTGAAATAAAATCCACAAAAATCGAAGATAGTTTCAATTGAATTTGCTAAAATTTCGATCATAAAAATTAAAATTTGTAAAAAATCCAAAAAAATCGAAGATAGTTCCGATTAAATTCGCTAAAATTTCGTTCATAAAAATTAAAATTTGTAATAAAATCCAAAAAAATCGAGGATAGTTTCAATTAAATTTACTAAAATTTCGTGCGTAAAAATTAAAATTTGAAAAAAAATCCAAAAAATCGAAGATAGTTTCAATTGAATTTGCTAAAATTTCGTTCATAAAATTTATAATTTGTAAAAAAATCCAAAAAAATCGAAGATAGTTTCAATTGAATTTGCTAAAATTTCGTTCATAAAAATTAAAATTTTTAAAAATATCCACAAAAATCGAATATAGTTTCAATTGAATTTGCTAAAATTTCGATCATAAAAATTAAAATTTGTAAAAAATCCAAAAAAATCGAAGATAGTTCCGATCAAATTTGCTAAAATTTCGTTCATAAAAATTAAAATTTTTTAACAAATCCACAAAAATCGAAGATAGTTTCAATTGAATTTGCTAAAATTTCGATCATAAAAATTAAAATTTGAAAAAAATCCAAAAAAATCGAAGATAGTTTCAATTGAATTTGCTAAAATTTCGATCATAAAAATTAAAATTTGTAAAAAATCCAAAAAAATCGAAGATAGTTCCGATTAAATTAGCTAAAATTTCGTTCATAAAAATTAAAATTTGTAAAAAAATCCAAAAAAATCGAGGATAGTTTCAATTAAATTTACTAAAATTTCGTGCGTAAAAATTAAAATTTGAAATAAAATCCAAAAAAATCGAAGATAGTTTCAGTTGAATTTGCTAAAATTTCGTTCGTAAAAATTAAAATTTGTAAAAAAATCGAAGACAGTTTCAATTAAATTCGCTAAAATTTCGTTCATAAAAATTAAAATTTGTAAAAAAATCCAAAAAAATCGAAGATAGTTTCAATTAAATTTGCTAAAATTTCGTGCGTAAAAATTAAAATTTGAAATAAAATCCAAAAAAATCGAAGATAGTTTCAGTTGAATTTGCTAAAATTTCGTTCGTAAAAATTAAAATTTGTAAAAAAATCGAAGACAGTTTCAATTAAATTCGCTAAAATTTCGTTCATAAAAATTAAAATTTGTAAAAAAATCCAAAAAAATCGAAGATAGTTTCAATTAAATTTGCTAAAATTTCGTTCATAAAAATTAAAATTTGTAAAAAATTCACAAAAATCGAAGATAGTTTCAATTGAATTTGCTAAAATTTCGATCATAAAAATTAAAATTTGTAAAAATCCAAAAAAATCGAAGATAGTTCCGAATCAATTTGCCAAAATTTCGTTCATAAAAATTAAAATTTGTAAAAAAATCCAAAAAAATCGAAGATAGTTTCGAATTAATTTGCTAAAATTTCGTTCGTAAAAATTAAAATTTGTAAAAAAATCGAAGACAGTTTCAATTAAATTCGCTAAAATTTCGTTCATAAAAATTAAAATTTGAAAAAAAATCCAAAAAAATCGAAGATAGTTTCAATTGAATTTGCTAAAATATCGTTCATAAAAATTAAAATTTGAAAAAAAATCCAAAAAAATCGAAGATAGTTTCAATTAAATTTGCTAAAATTTCGTTCATAAAAATTAAAATTTGTAAAAATATCCAAAAAAATCGAAGATAGTTTCAATTAAATTTGCTAAAATTTCGTTCATAAAAATTAAAATTTTTTAAAAAATCCACAAAAATCGAAGATAGTTTCAATTGAATTTGCTAAAATTTCGATCATAAAAATTAAAATTAGGAAAAAATCCAAAAAAATCGAAGATAGTTCCGATTAAATTAGCTAAAATTTCGTTCATAAAAATTAAAATTTGTAAAAAAATCCAAAAAAATCGAGGATAGTTTCAATTAAATTTACTAAAATTTCGTGCGTAAAAATAAAAATTTGAAAAAAAATCCAAAAAATCGAAGATAGTTTCAATTGAATTTGCTAAAATTTCGTTCATAAAATTTATAATTTGTAAAAAAATCAAAAAAAATCGAAGATAGTTTCAATTGAATTTGCTAAAATTTCGTTCATAAAAATTAATATTTTTAAAAAAATCCACAAAAATCGAAGATAGTTTCAATTGAATTTGCTAAAATTTCGATCATAAAAATTAAAATTTGTTAAAATCCAAAAAAAACGAAGATAGTTCCGATCAAATTTGCTTAAATTTCGTTCATAAAAATTAAAATTTTTAAAAAAATCCACAAAAATCGAAGATAGTTTCAATTGAATTTGCTAAAATTTCGATTATAAAAATTAAAATTTGAAAAAAATCCAAAAAAATCGAAGATAGTTTCGATTAAATTTGCTAAAATTTCGTTCATAAAAATTAAAATTTGTAAAAAAATCCAAAAAAATCCGAGATAGTTTCAATTAAATTTGCTAAAATATCGATCATAAAAATTAAAATTTGTAAAAAATCAAAAAAAAAATCGAAGATAGTTTCGAATTAATTTGCTAAAATTTCGTTCATAAAAATTAAAATTTGTAAAAAAATCGAAGATAGTTTCAATTAAATTTGCTAAAATTTCGTTCATAAAAATTAAAATTTGAAATAAAATCCACAAAAATCGAAGATAGTTTCAATTGAATTTGCTAAAATTTCGATCATAAAAATTAAAATTTGTAAAAAATCCAAAAAAATCGAAGATAGTTCCGATTAAATTCGCTAAAATTTCGTTCATAAAAATTAAAATTTGTAATAAAATCCAAAAAAATCGAGGATAGTTTCAATTAAATTTACTAAAATTTCGTGCGTAAAAATTAAAATTTGAAAAAAAATCCAAAAACTCGAAGATAGTTTCAATTGAATTTGCTAAAATTTCGTTCATAAAATTTATAATTTGTAAAAAAATCCAAAAAAATCGAAGATAGTTTCAATTGAATTTGCTAAAATTTCGTTCATAAAAATTAAAATTTTTAAACATATCCACAAAAATCGAATATAGTTTCAATTGAATTTGCTAAAATTTCGATCATAAAAATTAAAATTTGTAAAAAATCCAAAAAAATCGAAGATAGTTCCGATCAAATTTGCTAAAATTTCGTTCATAAAAATTAAAATTTTTTAACAAATCCACAAAAATCGAAGATAGTTTCAATTGAATTTGCTAAAATTTCGATCATAAAAATTAAAATTTGAAAAAAATCCAAAAAAATCGAAGATAGTTTCAATTGAATTTGCTAAAATTTCGATCATAAAAATTAAAATTTGTAAAAAATCCAAAAAAATCGAAGATAGTTCCGATTAAATTAGCTAAAATTTCGTTCATAAAAATTAAAATTTGTAAAAAAATCCAAAAAAATCGAGGATAGTTTCAATTAAATTTACTAAAATTTCGTGCGTAAAAATTAAAATTTGAAATAAAATCCAAAAAAATCGAAGATAGTTTCAGTTGAATTTGCTAAAATTTCGTTCGTAAAAATTAAAATTTGTAAAAAAATCGAAGACAGTTTCAATTAAATTCGCTAAAATTTCGTTCATAAAAATTAAAATTTGTAAAAAAATCCAAAAAAATCGAAGATAGTTTCAATTAAATTTGCTAAAATTTCGTTCATAAAAATTAAAATTTGTAAAAAAATTCACAAAAATCGAAGATAGTTTCAATTGAATTTGCTAAAATTTCGATCATAAAAATTAAAATTTGTAAAAATCCAAAAAAATCGTAGATAGTTCCGATTAAATTTGCTAAAATTTCGTTCATAAAAATAATAATTTCTAAAAAAATTCAAGAAAATCGAATATAGTTTCAATTAAATTTGCTAAAATTTCGATCATAAAAATTAAAATTTGTAAAAAATCCAAAAAAATCGAAGATAGTTCCGAATCAATTTGCCAAAATTTCGTTCATAAAAATTAAAATTTGTAAAAAATCCAAAAAAATCGAAGATAGTTTCGAATTAATTTGCTAAAATTTCGTTCGTAAAAATTAAAATTTGTAAAAAAATCGAAGACAGTTTCAATTAAATTCGCTAAAATTTCGTTCATAAAAATTAAAATTTGAAAAAAAATCCAAAAAAATCGAAGATAGTTTCAATTGAATTTGCTAAAATATCGTTCATAAAAATTAAAATTTGAAAAAAAATCCGAAAAAATCGAAGATAGTTTCAATTAAATTTGCTAAAATTTCGTTCATAAAAATTAAAATTTGTAAAAATATCCAAAAAAATCGAAGATAGTTTCAATTAAATTTGCTAAAATTTCGTTCATAAAAATTAAAATTTTTAAAAAAATCCACAAAAATCGAAGATAGTTTCAATTGAATTTGCTAAAATTTCGATCATAAAAATTAAAATTAGGAAAAAATCCAAAAAAATCGAAGATAGTTCCGATTAAATTAGCTAAAATTTCGTTCATAAAAATTAAAATTTGTAAAAAAATCCAAAAAAATCGAGGATAGTTTCAATTAAATTTACTAAAATTTCGTGCGTAAAAATAAAAATTTGAAAAAAAATCCAAAAAATCGAAGATAGTTTCAATTGAATTTGCTAAAATTTCGTTCATAAAATTTATAATTTGTAAAAAAATCCAAAAAAATCGAAGATAGTTTCAATTGAATTTGCTAAAATTTCGTTCATAAAAATTAATATTTTTAAAAAAATCCACAAAAATCGAAGATAGTTTCAATTGAATTTGCTAAAATTTCGATCATAAAAATTAAAATTTGTAAAAATCCAAAAAAAACGAAGATAGTTCCGATCAAATTTGCTTAAATTTCGTTCATAAAAATTAAAATTTTTAAAAAAATCCACAAAAATCGAAGATAGTTTCAATTGAATTTGCTAAAATTTCGATTATAAAAATTAAAATTTGAAAAAAATCCAAAAAAATCGAAGATAGTTTCGATTAAATTTGCTAAAATTACGTTCATAAAAATTAAAATTTGTAAAAAAATCAAAAAAAATCCGAGATAGTTTCAATTAAATTTGCTAAAATATCGATCATAAAAATTAAAATTTGTAAAAAATCCAAAAAAAATCGAAGATAGTTTCGAATTACTTTGCTAAAATTTCGTTCATAAAAATTAAAATTTGTAAAAAAATCGAAGATAGTTTCAATTAAATTTGCTAAAATTTCGTTCATAAAAATTAAAATTTGAAATAAAATCCACAAAAATCGAAGATAGTTTCAATTGAATTTGCTAAAATTTCGATCATAAAAATTAAAATTTGTTAAAATCCAAAAAAAACGAAGATAGTTCCGATCAAATTTGCTTAAATTTCGTTCATAAAAATTAAAATTTTTAAAAAAATCCACAAAAATCGAAGATAGTTTCAATTGAATTTGCTAAAATTTCGATTATAAAAATTAAAATTTGAAAAAAATCCAAAAAAATCGAAGATAGTTTCGATTAAATTTGCTAAAATTTCGTTCATAAAAATTAAAATTTGTAAAAAAATCCAAAAAAATCCGAGATAGTTTCAATTAAATTTGCTAAAATATCGATCATAAAAATTAAAATTTGTAAAAAATCAAAAAAAAAATCGAAGATAGTTTCGAATTAATTTGCTAAAATTTCGTTCATAAAAATTAAAATTTGTAAAAAAATCGAAGATAGTTTCAATTAAATTTGCTAAAATTTCGTTCATAAAAATTAAAATTTGAAATAAAATCCACAAAAATCGAAGATAGTTTCAATTGAATTTGCTAAAATTTCGATCATAAAAATTAAAATTTGTAAAAAATCCAAAAAAATCGAAGATAGTTCCGATTAAATTCGCTAAAATTTCGTTCATAAAAATTAAAATTTGTAATAAAATCCAAAAAAATCGAGGATAGTTTCAATTAAATTTACTAAAATTTCGTGCGTAAAAATTAAA
Source organism: Andrena marginata (assembly GCA_963932335.1). Lineage (NCBI taxonomy): Eukaryota > Metazoa > Arthropoda > Insecta > Hymenoptera > Andrenidae > Andrena > Andrena marginata. Next base: position 28,754 of record CAWVQI010000060.1, read on the forward strand.
ATTTGAAAAAAAATCCAAAAACTCGAAGATAGTTTCAATTGAATTTGCTAAAATTTCGTTCATAAAATTTATAATTTGTAAAAAAATCCAAAAAAATCGAAGATAGTTTCAATTGAATTTGCTAAAATTTCGTTCATAAAAATTAAAATTTTTAAACATATCCACAAAAATCGAATATAGTTTCAATTGAATTTGCTAAAATTTCGATCATAAAAATTAAAATTTGTAAAAAATCCAAAAAAATCGAAGATAGTTCCGATCAAATTTGCTAAAATTTCGTTCATAAAAATTAAAATTTTTTAACAAATCCACAAAAATCGAAGATAGTTTCAATTGAATTTGCTAAAATTTCGATCATAAAAATTAAAATTTGAAAAAAATCCAAAAAAATCGAAGATAGTTTCAATTGAATTTGCTAAAATTTCGATCATAAAAATTAAAATTTGTAAAAAATCCAAAAAAATCGAAGATAGTTTCGATTAAATTAGCTAAAATTTCGTTCATAAAAATTAAAATTTGTAAAAAAATCCAAAAAAATCGAGGATAGTTTCAATTAAATTTACTAAAATTTCGTGCGTAAAAATTAAAATTTGAAATAAAATCCAAAAAAATCGAAGATAGTTTCAGTTGAATTTGCTAAAATTTCGTTCGTAAAAATTAAAATTTGTAAAAAAATCGAAGACAGTTTCAATTAAATTCGCTAAAATTTCGTTCATAAAAATTAAAATTTGTAAAAAAATCCAAAAAAATCGAAGATAGTTTCAATTAAATTTGCTAAAATTTCGTTCATAAAAATTAAAATTTGTAAAAAAATTCACAAAAATCGAAGATAGTTTCAATTGAATTTGCTAAAATTTCGATCATAAAAATTAAAATTTGTAAAAATCCAAAAAAATCGTAGATAGTTCCGATTAAATTTGCTAAAATTTCGTTCATAAAAATAATAATTTCTAAAAAAATTCAAGAAAATCGAATATAGTTTCAATTAAATTTGCTAAAATTTCGATCATAAAAATTAAAATTTGTAAAAAATCCAAAAAAATCGAAGATAGTTCCGAATCAATTTGCCAAAATTTCGTTCATAAAAATTAAAATTTGTAAAAAATCCAAAAAAATCGAAGATAGTTTCGAATTAATTTGCTAAAATTTCGTTCGTAAAAATTAAAATTTGTAAAAAAATCGAAGACAGTTTCAATTAAATTCGCTAAAATTTCGTTCATAAAAATTAAAATTTGAAAAAAAATCCAAAAAAATCGAAGATAGTTTCAATTGAATTTGCTAAAATATCGTTCATAAAAATTAAAATTTGAAAAAAAATCCGAAAAAATCGAAGATAGTTTCAATTAAATTTGCTAAAATTTCGTTCATAAAAATTAAAATTTGTAAAAATATCCAAAAAAATCGAAGATAGTTTCAATTAAATTTGCTAAAATTTCGTTCATAAAAATTAAAATTTTTAAAAAAATCCACAAAAATCGAAGATAGTTTCAATTGAATTTGCTAAAATTTCGATCATAAAAATTAAAATTAGGAAAAAATCCAAAAAAATCGAAGATAGTTCCGATTAAATTAGCTAAAATTTCGTTCATAAAAATTAAAATTTGTAAAAAAATCCAAAAAAATCGAGGATAGTTTCAATTAAATTTACTAAAATTTCGTGCGTAAAAATAAAAATTTGAAAAAAAATCCAAAAAATCGAAGATAGTTTCAATTGAATTTGCTAAAATTTCGTTCATAAAATTTATAATTTGTAAAAAAATCCAAAAAAATCGAAGATAGTTTCAATTGAATTTGCTAAAATTTCGTTCATAAAAATTAATATTTTTAAAAAAATCCACAAAAATCGAAGATAGTTTCAATTGAATTTGCTAAAATTTCGATCATAAAAATTAAAATTTGTAAAAATCCAAAAAAAACGAAGATAGTTCCGATCAAATTTGCTTAAATTTCGTTCATAAAAATTAAAATTTTTAAAAAAATCCACAAAAATCGAAGATAGTTTCAATTGAATTTGCTAAAATTTCGATTATAAAAATTAAAATTTGAAAAAAATCCAAAAAAATCGAAGATAGTTTCGATTAAATTTGCTAAAATTACGTTCATAAAAATTAAAATTTGTAAAAAAATCAAAAAAAATCCGAGATAGTTTCAATTAAATTTGCTAAAATATCGATCATAAAAATTAAAATTTGTAAAAAATCCAAAAAAAATCGAAGATAGTTTCGAATTACTTTGCTAAAATTTCGTTCATAAAAATTAAAATTTGTAAAAAAATCGAAGATAGTTTCAATTAAATTTGCTAAAATTTCGTTCATAAAAATTAAAATTTGAAATAAAATCCACAAAAATCGAAGATAGTTTCAATTGAATTTGCTAAAATTTCGATCATAAAAATTAAAATTTGTAAAAAATCCAAAAAAATCGAAGATAGTTCCGATTAAATTCGCTAAAATTTCGTTCATAAAAATTAAAATTTGTAATAAAATCCAAAAAAATCGAGGATAGTTTCAATTAAATTTACTAAAATTTCGTGCGTAAAAATTAAAATTTGAAAAAAAATCCAAAAAATCGAAGATAGTTTCAATTGAATTTGCTAAAATTTCGTTCATAAAATTTATAATTTGTAAAAAAATCCAAAAAAATCGAAGATAGTTTCAATTGAATTTGCTAAAATTGCGTTCATAAAAATTAAAATTTTTAAAAAAATCCACAAAAATCGAATATAGTTTCAATTGAATTTGCTAAAATTTCGATCATAAAAATTAAAATTTGTAAAAAATCCAAAAAAATCGAAGATAGTTTCAATTGAATTTGCTAAAATTTCGATCATAAAAATTAAAATTTGTAAAAAATCCAAAAAAATCGAAGATAGTTCCGATTAAATTAGCTAAAATTTCGTTCATAAAAATTAAAATTTGTAAAAAAATCCAAAAAAATCGAGGATAGTTTCAATTAAATTTACTAAAATTTCGTGCGTAAAAATTAAAATTTGAAATAAAATCCAAAAAAATCGAAGATAGTTTCAGTTGAATTTGCTAAAATTTCGTTCGTAAAAATTAAAATTTGTAAAAAAATCGAAGACAGTTTCAATTAAATTCGCTAAAATTTCGTTCATAAAAATTAAAATTTGTAAAAAAATCCAAAAAAATCGAAGATAGTTTCAATTAAATTTGCTAAAATTTCGTTCATAAAAATTAAAATTTGTAAAAAAATTCACAAAAATCGAAGATAGTTTCAATTGAATTTGCTAAAATTTCGATCATAAAAATTAAAATTTGTAAAAATCCAAAAAAATCGTAGATAGTTCCGATTAAATTTGCTAAAATTTCGTTCATAAAAATAATAATTTCTAAAAAAATTCCAAAAAATCGAAGATAGTTTCAATTAAATTTGCTAAAATTTCGTACATAAAAATTAAAATTTGAAAAAAAAAATCCAAAAAAATCGAATATAGTTTCAATTAAATTTGATAAAATTTCGTTCATAAAAATTAAAATTTGTAAAAAAATCCAACAAAATCGAAGATAGTTTCAATTAAATTTGCTAAATTTTCATTCATAAAAATTAAAATTTGTAAAAAAATTCACAAAAATCAAAGATAGTTTCAATTGAATTTGCTAAAATTTCGATCATAAAAATTAAAATTTGTAAAAAATCCAAAAAAATCGAAGATAGTTCCGAATCAATTTGCCAAAATTTCGTTCATAAAAATTAAAATTTGTAAAAAAATCCAAAAAAATCGAAGATAGTTTCGAATTAATTTGCTAAAATTTCGTTCGTAAAAATTAAAATTTGTAAAAAAATCGAAGACAGTTTCAATTAAATTCGCTAAAATTTCGTTCATAAAAATTAAAATTTGAAAAAAAATCCAAAAAAATCGAAGATAGTTTCAATTGAATTTGCTAAAATATCGTTCATAAAAATTAAAATTTGAAAAAAAATCCAAAAAAATCGAAGATAGTTTCAATTAAATTTGCTAAAATTTCGTTCATAAAAATTAAAATTTGTAAAAATATCCAAAAAAATCGAAGATAGTTTCAATTAAATTTGCTAAAATTTCGTTCATAAAAATTAAAATTTTTTAAAAAATCCACAAAAATCGAAGATAGTTTCAATTGAATTTGCTAAAATTTCGATCATAAAAATTAAAATTAGGAAAAAATCCAAAAAAATCGAAGATAGTTCCGATTAAATTAGCTAAAATTTCGTTCATAAAAATTAAAATTTGTAAAAAAATCCAAAAAAATCGAGGATAGTTTCAATTAAATTTACTAAAATTTCGTGCGTAAAAATAAAAATTTGAAAAAAATCCAAAAAATCGAAGATAGTTTCAATTGAATTTGCTAAAATTTCGTTCATAAAATTTATAATTTGTAAAAAAATCCAAAAAAATCGAAGATAGTTTCAATTGAATTTGCTAAAATTTCGTTCATAAAAATTAATATTTTTAAAAAAATCCACAAAAATCGAAGATAGTTTCAATTGAATTTGCTAAAATTTCGATCATAAAAATTAAAATTTGTAAAAATCAAAAAAAAACGAAGATAGTTCCGATCAAATTTGCTTAAATTTCGTTCATAAAAATAAAAATTTTTAAAAAAATCCACAAAAATCGAAGATAGTTTCAATTGAATTTGCTAAAATTTCGATTATAAAAATTAAAATTTGAAAAAAATCCAAAAAAATCGAAGATAGTTTCGATTAAATTTGCTAAAATTTCGTTCATAAAAATTAAAATTTGTAAAAAAATCCAAAAAAATCCGAGATAGTTTCAATTAAATTTGCTAAAATATCGATCATAAAAATTAAAATTTGTAAAAAATCCAAAAAAAATCGAAGATAGTTTCGAATTAATTTGCTAAAATTTCGTTCATAAAAATTAAAATTTGTAAAAAAATCGAAGATAGTTTCAATTAAATTTGCTAAAATTTCGTTCATAAAAATTAAAATTTGAAATAAAATCCACAAAAATCGAAGATAGTTTCAATTGAATTTGCTAAAATTTCGATCATAAAAATTAAAATTTGTAAAAAATCCAAAAAAATCGAAGATAGTTCCGATTAAATTCGCTAAAATTTCGTTCATAAAAATTAAAATTTGTAATAAAATCCAAAAAAATCGAGGATAGTTTCAATTAAATTTACTAAAATTTCGTGCGTAAAAATTAAAATTTGAAAAAAAATCCAAAAAATCGAAGATAGTTTCAATTGAATTTGCTAAAATTTCGTTCATAAAATTTATAATTTGTAAAAAAATCCAAAAAAATCGAAGATAGTTTCAATTGAATTTGCTAAAATTTCGTTCATAAAAATTAAAATTTTTAAAAATATCCACAAAAATCGAATATAGTTTCAATTGAATTTGCTAAAATTTCGATCATAAAAATTAAAATTTGTAAAAAATCCAAAAAAATCGAAGATAGTTCCGATCAAATTTGCTAAAATTTCGTTCATAAAAATTAAAATTTTTTAACAAATCCACAAAAATCGAAGATAGTTTCAATTGAATTTGCTAAAATTTCGATCATAAAAATTAAAATTTGAAAAAAATCCAAAAAAATCGAAGATAGTTTCAATTGAATTTGCTAAAATTTCGATCATAAAAATTAAAATTTGTAAAAAATCCAAAAAAATCGAAGATAGTTCCGATTAAATTAGCTAAAATTTCGTTCATAAAAATTAAAATTTGTAAAAAAATCCAAAAAAATCGAGGATAGTTTCAATTAAATTTACTAAAATTTCGTGCGTAAAAATTAAAATTTGAAATAAAATCCAAAAAAATCGAAGATAGTTTCAGTTGAATTTGCTAAAATTTCGTTCGTAAAAATTAAAATTTGTAAAAAAATCGAAGACAGTTTCAATTAAATTCGCTAAAATTTCGTTCATAAAAATTAAAATTTGTAAAAAAATCCAAAAAAATCGAAGATAGTTTCAATTAAATTTGCTAAAATTTCGTGCGTAAAAATTAAAATTTGTAAAAATCCAAAAAAATCGAAGATAGTTCCGAATCAATTTGCCAAAATTTCGTTCATAAAAATTAAAATTTGTAAAAAAATCCAAAAAAATCGAAGATAGTTTCGAATTAATTTGCTAAAATTTCGTTCGTAAAAATTAAAATTTGTAAAAAAATCGAAGACAGTCTCAATTAAATTCGCTAAAATTTCGTTCATAAAAATTAAAATTTGAAAAAAAATCCAAAAAAATCGAAGATAGTTTCAATTGAATTTGCTAAAATATCGTTCATAAAAATTAAAATTTGAAAAAAAATCCAAAAAAATCGAAGATAGTTTCAATTAAATTTGCTAAAATTTCGTTCATAAAAATTAAAATTTTTAAAAATATCCACAAAAATCGAATATAGTTTCAATTGAATTTGCTAAAATTTCGATCATAAAAATTAAAATTTGTAAAAAATCCAAAAAAATCGAAGATAGTTCCGATCAAATTTGCTAAAATTTCGTTCATAAAAATTAAAATTTTTTAACAAATCCACAAAAATCGAAGATAGTTTCAATTGAATTTGCTAAAATTTCGATCATAAAAATTAAAATTTGAAAAAAATCCAAAAAAATCGAAGATAGTTTCAATTGAATTTGCTAAAATTTCGATCATAAAAATTAAAATTTGTAAAAAATCCAAAAAAATCGAAGATAGTTCCGATTAAATTAGCTAAAATTTCGTTCATAAAAATTAAAATTTGTAAAAAAATCCAAAAAAATCGAGGATAGTTTCAATTAAATTTACTAAAATTTCGTGCGTAAAAATTAAAATTTGAAATAAAATCCAAAAAAATCGAAGATAGTTTCAGTTGAATTTGCTAAAATTTCGTTCGTAAAAATTAAAATTTGTAAAAAAATCGAAGACAGTTTCAATTAAATTCGCTAAAATTTCGTTCATAAAAATTAAAATTTGTAAAAAAATCCAAAAAAATCGAAGATAGTTTCAATTAAATTTGCTAAAATTTCGTTCATAAAAATTAAAATTTGTAAAAAAATTCACAAAAATCGAAGATAGTTTCAATTGAATTTGCTAAAATTTCGATCATAAAAATTAAAATTTGTAAAAATCCAAAAAAATCGTAGATAGTTCCGATTAAATTTGCTAAAATTTCGTTCATAAAAATAATAATTTCTAAAAAAATTCAAAAAAATCGAAGATAGTTTCAATTAAATTTGCTAAAATTTCGTACATAAAAATTAAAATTTGAAAAAAAATCCAAAAAAATCGAATATAGTTTCAATTAAATTTGATAAAATTTCGTTCATAAAAATTAAAATTTGTAAAAAAATCCAACAAAATCGAAGATAGTTTCAATTAAATTTGCAAAATTTTCATTCATAAAAATTAAAATTTGTAAAAAAATTCACAAAAATCAAAGATAGTTTCAATTGAATTTGCTAAAATTTCGATCATAAAAATTAAAATTTGTAAAAAATCCAAAAAAATCGAAGATAGTTCCGAATCAATTTGCCAAAATTTCGTTCAAAAAAATTAAAATTTGTAAAAAAATCCAAAAAAATCGAAGATAGTTCCGAATCAATTTGCCAAAATTTCATTCATAAAAATTAAAATTTGTAAAAAAATCCAAAAAAATCGAAGATAGTTTCGAATTAATTTGCTAAAATTTCGTTCGTAAAAATTAAAATTTGTAAAAAAATCGAAGACAGTTTCAATTAAATTCGCTAAAATTTCGTTGATAAAAATTAAAATTTGAAAAAAAATCCAAAAAAATCGAAGATAGTTTCAATTGAATTTGCTAAAATATCGTTCATAAAAATTAAAATTTGAAAAAAAATCCAAAAAAATCGAAGATAGTTTCAATTAAATTTGCTAAAATTTCGTTCATAAAAATTAAAATTTGTAAAAATATCCAAAAAAATCGAAGATAGTTTCAATTAAATTTGCTAAAATTTCGTTCATAAAAATTAAGATTTGTAAAAAAATCCAACAAAATCGAAGATAGTTTCAATTAAATTTGCTAAATTTTCATTCATAAAAATTAAAATTTGTAAAAAAATTCACAAAAATCGAAGATAGTTTCAATTGAATTTGCTAAAATTTCGATCATAAAAATTAAAATTTGTAAAAAATCCAAAAAAATCGAAGATAGTTCCGAATCAATTTGCCAAAATTTCGTTCATAAAAATTAAAATTTGTAAAAAAATCCAAAAAAATCGAAGATAGTTTCGAATTAATTTGCTAAAATTTCGTTCGTAAAAATTAAAATTTGTAAAAAAATCGAAGACAGTTTCAATTAAATTCGCTAAAATTTCGTTCATAAAAATTAAAATTTGAAAAAAAATCCAAAAAAATCGAAGATAGTTTCAATTGAATTTGCTAAAATATCGTTCATAAAAATTAAAATTTGAAAAAAAATCCAAAAAAATCGAAGATAGTTTCAATTAAATTTGCTAAAATTTCGTTCATAAAAATTAAAATTTGTAAAAATATCCAAAAAAATCGAAGATAGTTTCAATTAAATTTGCTAAAATTTCGTTCATAAAAATTAAAATTTTTTAAAAAATCCACAAAAATCGAAGATAGTTTCAATTGAATTTGCTAAAATTTCGATCATAAAAATTAAAATTAGGAAAAAATCCAAAAAAATCGAAGATAGTTCC
>CAWVQI010000061.1:0-21610 GCA_963932335.1 Andrena marginata
AAAAAAATCGAAGATAGTTTCAATTAAATTTGCTAAAATTTCGTTCATAAAAATTAAAATTTGAAAAAAAATCGAAGAGAGTTTCAATTAAATTTGCTAAAATTTCGTTCATAAAAATTAAAATTTGTAAAAAAATCCAAAAAAATCGAAGAGAGTTTCAATTAAATTTGCTAAAAGTTTCGTTCATAAAAATTAAAATTTTTAAAAAAAATCCACAAAAATCGAAGATAGTTTTCAATTGAATTTGCTAAAATTTCGATCATAAAAAATTAAAATTTGTAAAAAATCCAAAAAAATCGATAATAGTTCCGATTAAATTTGCTAAAAATTTCGTTCATAAAAATTAAAATTTGTAAAAAAAATCCAAAAAAAATCGAGGATAGTTTTCAATTAAATTTACTAAAATTTCGTGCATAAAAAATTAAAATTTGAAAAAAAATCCAAAAAAATCGAAGATAGTTTCAATTGAATTTGCTAAAATTTCGTTCATAAAATTTATAATTTGTAAAAAAATCCAAAAAAATCGAAGATAGTTTTCGATTAAATTTGCTAAAATATTGATCATAAAAATTAAAATTTGTAAAAAATCCAAAAAAAATCGAAGATAGTTTCGAATTAATTTGCTAAAAATTTCGTTCATAAAAATTAAAATTTGTAAAAAAATCCAAAAAAATCGAAGATAGTTTTCAATTAAATTTGCTAAAATTTCGTTCATAAAAATTAAAATTTGAAAAAAAATCCAAAAAAAATCGAAGATAGTTTCAATTGAATTTGCTAAAAATTTCGTTCATAAAAAATTAAAATTTGTAAAAAAATCCAAAAAAAATCGAAGACAGTTTCAATTAAATTTGCTAAAATTTCGTTCATAAAAATTAAAATTTGTAAAAAAATCCAAAAAAATCGAAGAGAGGTTTCAATTAAATTTGCTAAAATTTCGTTCATAAAAATTAAAATTTGTAAAAAAATCCAAAAAAATCGAAGACAGTTTCAATTAAATTTGCTAAAATTTTCGTTCATAAAAATTAAAATTTGTAAAAAAATCCAAAAAAATCGAAGAGAATTTCAATTAAATATGCTAAAATTTCGTTCATAAAAATTAAAATTTTTAAAAAAAATCACAAAAATCGAAGATAGTTTTCAATTGAATTTGCTAAAATTTCGATCATAAAAATTAAAATTTGTAAAAAATCCAAAAAAATCGAAGATAGTTTCAATTAAATTTGCTAAAATATCGATCATAAAAAATTAAAATTTGTAAAAAATCCAAAATAAAACGAAGATAGTTTCGAATTAATATGCTAAAATTTCGTTCTTAAAAATTAAAATTTGTAAAAAAATCCAAAAAAATCGAAAATAGTTTCAATTAAATTTGCTAAAATTTCGTTCATAAAAATAAAAATTTGAAAAAAAATCCAAAAAAATCGAAGATAGTTTCAATTGAATTTGCTAAAATTTCGTTCATAAAAATTAAAATTTGTAAAAAAAATCCAAAAAAATCGAAGACAGTTTTCAATTAAATTTGCTAAAATTTCGTTCATAAAAATTAAAAATTTGTAAAAAAATCCAAAAAAATCGAAGAGAGTTTCAATTAAATTTGCTAAAATTTTCGTTCATAAAAATTTTAAATTTTTAAAAAATCCACAAAAATCGAAGATAGTTTCAATTGAATTTGCTAAAATTTCGATCATAAAAATTAAAATTTGAAAAAAATCCAAAAGAATCGAAGACAGTTTCGATTAAATTTGCTAAAATTTCGTTCATAAAAAATTAAAATTTGTAAAAAAATCCAAAAAATCGAAGAGAGTTTCAATTAAATTTGCTAAAATTTCGTTCATAAAAATTAAAATTTTTAAAAAAATCTACAAAAATCGAAGATAGTATCAATTGAATTTGCTAAAATTTCGATCATAAAAATTAAAATTTGTAAAAAATCCAAAAAAAATCGAAGATAGTTTCGAATTAATTTGCTAAAATTTCGTTCATAAAAATTAAAATTTGTAAAAAATCCAAAAAAATCGATGATAGTTTCAATTAAATTTGCTAAAATTTCGTTCATAAAAATTAAAATTTGAAAAAAAATCCAACAAAATCGAAGATAGTTTCAATTGAATTTGCTAAAATTTCGTTTATAAAAATTAAAATTTTTAAAAAAATCCACAAAAATCGAAGATAGTTTCAATTGAATTTGCTAAAATTTCGATCATAAAAATTAAAATTTGTAAAAAATCCAAAAAAATAGAAGATAGTTTCAATTAAATTTGCCAAAATTTCATTCACAAAAATTAAAAATTTTAAAAAATCCACAAAAATCGAAGATAGTTTCAATTGAATTTGTTAAAATTTCGATCATAAAAATTAAAATTTGTAAAAAATCCAAAAAAATCGAAGATAGTTTCAATTAAATTTGCTAAAATTTCGTTCATAAAAATTTTAAATTTTTAAAAAAATCCACAAAAATCGAAGATAGTTTCAATTGAATTTGCTAAAATTTCGATCATAAAAATTAAAATTTGAAAAAAATCCAAAAAAATCGAAGACAGTTTCGATTAAATTTGCTAAAATTTCGTTCATAAAAATTAAAATTTGTAAAAAAATCCAAAAAATCGAAGAGAGTTTCAATTAAATTTGCTAAAATTTCGTTCATAAAAATTAAAATTTTTAAAAAAATCTACAAAAATCGAAGATAGTTTCAATTGAATTTGCTAAAATTTCGATCATAAAAATTAAAATTTGTAAAAAATCCAAAAAAATCGAAGATAGTTTCGAATTAATTTGCTAAAATTTCGTTCATAAAAATTAAAATTTGTAAAAAAATCCAAAAAAATCGAGGATAGTTTCAATTAAATTTACTAAAATTTCGTGCATAAAAATTAAAATTTGAAAAAAAATCGAAAATAGTTTAAATTGAATTTGCTAAAATTTCGTTCATAAAATTTATAATTTGTAAAAAAATCCAAAAAAATCGACGATAGTTTCGATTAAATTTGCTAAAATATCGATCATAAAAATTAAAATTTGTAAAAAATCCAAAAAAATCGAAGATAGTTTCGAATTAATTTGCTAAAATTTCGTTCATAAAAATTAAAATTTGTAAAAAAATCCAAAAAAATCGAAGATAGTTTCAATTAAATTTGCTAAAATTTCGTTCATAAAAATTAAAATTTGAAAAAAAATCGAAGAGAGTTTCAATTAAATTTGCTAAAATTTCGTTCATAAAAATTAAAATTTGTAAAAAAATCCAAAAAAATCGAAGAGAGTTTCAATTAAATTTGCTAAAAGTTCGTTCATAAAAATTAAAATTTTTAAAAAAATCCACAAAAATCGAAGATAGTTTCAATTGAATTTGCTAAAATTTCGATCATAAAAATTAAAATTTGTAAAAAATCCAAAAAAATCGAAGATAGTTCCGATTAAATTTGCTAAAATTTCGTTCATAAAAATTAAAATTTGTAAAAAAATCCAAAAAAATCGAGGATAGTTTCAATTAAATTTACTAAAATTTCGTGCATAAAAATTAAAATTTGAAAAAAAATCCAAAAAATCGAAGATAGTTTCAATTGAATTTGCTAAAATTTCGTTCATAAAATTTATAATTTGTAAAAAAATCCAAAAAAATCGAAGATAGTTTCGATTAAATTTGCTAAAATATTGATCATAAAAATTAAAATTTGTAAAAAATCTAAAAAAATCGAAGATAGTTTCGAATTAATTTGCTAAAATTTCGTTCATAAAAATTAAAATTTGTAAAAAAATCCAAAAAAATCGAAGATAGTTTCAATTAAATTTGCTAAAATTTCGTTCATAAAAATTAAAATTTGAAAAAAAATCCAAAAAAATCGAAGATAGTTTCAATTGAATTTGCTAAAATTTCGTTCATAAAAATTAAAATTTGTAAAAAAATCCAAAAAAATCGAAGACAGTTTCAATTAAATTTGCTAAAATTTCGTTCATAAAAATTAAAATTTGTAAAAAAATCCAAAAAAATCGAAGAGAGTTTCAATTAAATTTGCTAAAATTTCGTTCATAAAAATTAAAATTTGTAAAAAAATCCAAAAAAATCGAAGACAGTTTCAATTAAATTTACTAAAATTTCGTTCATAAAAATTAAAATTTGTAAAAAAATCCAAAAAAATCGAAGAGAATTTCAATTAAATTTGCTAAAATTTCGTTCATAAAAATTAAAATTTTTAAAAAAATCCACAAAAATCGAAGATAGTTTCAATTGAATTTGCTAAAATTTCGATCATAAAAATTAAAATTTGTAAAAAATCCAAAAAAATCGAAGATAGTTTCAATTAAATTTGCTAAAATATCGATCATAAAAATTAAAATTTGTAAAAAATCCAAATAAAACGAAGATAGTTTCGAATTAATATCCTAAAATTTCGTTCTTAAAAAATAAAATTTGTAAAAAAATCCAAAAAAATCGAAAATAGTTTCAATTAAATTTGCTAAAATTTCGTTCATAAAAATAAAAATTTGAAAAAAAATCCAAAAAAATCGAAGATAGTTTCAATTGAATTTGCTAAAATTTCGTTCATAAAAATTAAAATTTGTAAAAAAATCCAAAAAAATCGAAGACAGTTTCAATTAAATTTGCTAAAATTTCGTTCATAAAAATTAAAATTTGTAAAAAAATCCAAAAAAATCGAAGAGAGTTTCAATTAAATTTGCTAAAATTTCGTTCATAAAAATTAAAATTTTTAAAAAAATCCACAAAAATCGAAGATAGTTTCAATTGAATTTGCTAAAATTTCGATCATAAAAATTAAAATTTGTAAAAAATCCAAAAAAATCGAAGACAGTTTCAATTAAATTTGCTAAAATTTCGTTCATAAAAATTAAAATTTGTAAAAAAATCCAAAAAAATCGAAGAGAGTTTCAATTAAATTTGCTAAAATTTCGTTCATAAAAATTAAAATTTTTAAAAAAATCCACAAAAATCGAAGATAGTTTCAATTGAATTTGCTAAAATTTCGATCATAAAAATTAAAATTTGTAAAAAATCCAAAAAAATCGAAGATAGTTTCGATTAAATTTGCTAAAATATCGATCATAAAAATTAAAATTTGTAAAAAATCCAAAAAAATCGAAGATAGTTTCGAATTAATTTGCTAAAATTTCGTTCATAAAAATTAAAATTTGTAAAAAAATCCAAAAAAATCGAAGATAGATTCAATTAAATTTGCTAAAATTTCGTTCATAAAAATTTTAAATTTTTAAAAAAATCCACAAAAATCGAAGATAGTTTCAAATGAATTTGCTAAAATTTCGATCATAAAAATTAAAATTTGAAAAAAATCCAAAAAAATCGAAGACAGTTTCGATTAAATTTGCTAAAATTTCGTTCATAAAAATTAAAATTTGTAAAAAAATCCAAAAAATCGAAGAGAGTTTCAATTAAATTTGCTAAAATTTCGTTCATAAAAATTAAAATTTTTAAAAAAATCTACAAAAATCGAAGATAGTTTCAATTGAATTTGCTAAAATTTCGATCATAAAAATTAAAATTTGTAAAAAATCCAAAAAAATCGAAGATAGTTTCGAATTAATTTGCTAAAATTTCGTTCATAAAAATTAAAATTTGTAAAAAAATCCAAAAAAATCGAGGATAGTTTCAATTAAATTTACTAAAATTTCGTGCATAAAAATTAAAATTTGAAAAAAAATCGAAAATAGTTTAAATTGAATTTGCTAAAATTTCGTTCATAAAATTTATAATTTGTAAAAAAATCCAAAAAAATCGACGATAGTTTCGATTAAATTTGCTAAAATATCGATCATAAAAATTAAAATTTGTAAAAAATCCAAAAAAATCGAAGATAGTTTCGAATTAATTTGCTAAAATTTCGTTCATAAAAATTAAAATTTGTAAAAAAATCCAAAAAAATCGAAGATAGTTTCAATTAAATTTGCTAAAATTTCGTTCATAAAAATTAAAATTTGAAAAAAAATCGAAGAGAGTTTCAATTAAATTTGCTAAAATTTCGTTCATAAAAATTAAAATTTGTAAAAAAATCCAAAAAAATCGAAGAGAGTTTCAATTAAATTTGCTAAAAGTTCGTTCATAAAAATTAAAATTTTTAAAAAAATCCACAAAAATCGAAGATAGTTTCAATTGAATTTGCTAAAATTTCGATCATAAAAATTAAAATTTGTAAAAAATCCAAAAAAATCGAAGATAGTTCCGATTAAATTTGCTAAAATTTCGTTCATAAAAATTAAAATTTGTAAAAAAATCCAAAAAAATCGAGGATAGTTTCAATTAAATTTACTAAAATTTCGTGCATAAAAATTAAAATTTGAAAAAAAATCCAAAAAATCGAAGATAGTTTCAATTGAATTTGCTAAAATTTCGTTCATAAAATTTATAATTTGTAAAAAAATCCAAAAAAATCGAAGATAGTTTCGATTAAATTTGCTAAAATATTGATCATAAAAATTAAAATTTGTAAAAAATCTAAAAAAATCGAAGATAGTTTCGAAATAATTTGCTAAAATTTCGTTCATAAAAATTAAAATTTGTAAAAAAATCCAAAAAAATCGAAGATAGTTTCAATTAAATTTGCTAAAATTTCGTTCATAAAAATTAAAATTTGAAAAAAAATCCAAAAAAATCGAAGATAGTTTCAATTGAATTTGCTAAAATTTCGTTCATAAAAATTAAAATTTGTAAAAAAATCCAAAAAAATCGAAGACAGTTTCAATTAAATTTGCTAAAATTTCGTTCATAAAAATTAAAATTTGTAAAAAAATCCAAAAAAATCGAAGAGAGTTTCAATTAAATTTGCTAAAATTTCGTTCATAAAAATTAAAATTTGTAAAAAAATCCAAAAAAATCGAAGACAGTTTCAATTAAATTTGCTAAAATTTCGTTCATAAAAATTAAAATTTATAAAAAAATCCAAAAAAATCGAAGAGAATTTCAATTAAATTTGCTAAAATTTCGTTCATAAAAATTAAAATTTTTAAAAAAATCCACAAAAATCGAAGATAGTTTCAATTGAATTTGCTAAAATTTCGATCATAAAAACTAAAATTTGTAAAAAATCCAAAAAAATCGAAGATAGTTTCAATTAAATTTGCTAAAATATCGATCATAAAAATTAAAATTTGTAAAAAATCCAAATAAAACGAAGATAGTTTCGAATTAATATCCTAAAATTTCGTTCTTAAAAAATAAAATTTGTAAAAAAATCCAAAAAAATCGAAAATAGTTTCAATTAAATTTGCTAAAATTTCGTTCATAAAAATAAAAATTTGAAAAAAAATCCAAAAAAATCGAAGATAGTTTCAATTGAATTTGCTAAAATTTCGTTCATAAAAATTAAAATTTGTAAAAAAATCCAAAAAAATCGAAGACAGTTTCAATTAAATTTGCTAAAATTTCGTTCATAAAAATTAAAATTTGTAAAAAAATCCAAAAAAATCGAAGAGAGTTTCAATTAAATTTGCTAAAATTTCGTTCATAAAAATTAAAATTTTTAAAAAAATCCACAAAAATCGAAGATAGTTTCAATTGAATTTGCTAAAATTTCGATCATAAAAATTAAAATTTGTAAAAAATCCAAAAAAATCGAAGACAGTTTCAATTAAATTTGCTAAAATTTCGTTCATAAAAATTAAAATTTGTAAAAAAATCCAAAAAAATCGAAGAGAGTTTCAATTAAATTTGCTAAAATTTCGTTCATAAAAATTAAAATTTTTAAAAAAATCCACAAAAATCGAAGATAGTTTCAATTGAATTTGCTAAAATTTCGATCATAAAAATTAAAATTTGTAAAAAATCCAAAAAAATCGAAGATAGTTTCAATTAAATTTGCTAAAATATCGATCATAAAAATTAAAATTTGTAAAAAATCCAAAAAAATCGATGATAGTTTCGAATTAATTTGCTAAAATTTCGTTCATAAAAATTAAAATTTGTAAAAAAATCCAAAAAAATCGAAAATAGTTTCAATTAAATTTGCTAAAATTTCGTTCATAAAAATAAAAATTTGAAAAAAATCCAAAAAAATCGAAGATAGTTTCAATTGAATTTGCTAAAATTTCGTTCATAAAAATTAAAATTTGTAAAAAAATCCAAAAAAATCGAAGACAGTTTCAATTAAATTTGCTAAAATTTCGTTCATAAAAATTAAAATTTGTAAAAAAATCCAAAAAAATCGAAGAGAGTTTCAATTAAATTTGCTAAAATTTCGTTCATAAAAATTAAAATTTTTAAAAAAATCCACAAAAATCGAAGATAGTTTCAATTGAATTTGCTAAAATTTCGATCATAAAAATTAAAATTTGTAAAAAATCCAAAAAAATCGAAGATAGTTTCAATTAAATTTGCTAAAATATCGATCATAAAAATTAAAATTTGTAAAAAATCCAAAAAAATCGAAGATAGTTTCGAATTAATTTGCTAAAATTTCGTTCATAAAAATTAAAATTTGTAAAAAAATAAAAAAAAATCGAAAATAGTTTCAATTAAATTTGCTAAAATTTCGTTCATAAAAATAAAAATTTGAAAAAAAATCCAAAAAAATCGAAGATAGTTTCAATTAAATTTGCTAAAATTTCGTTCATAAAAATTAAAATTTGTAAAAAAATCCAAAAAAATCGAGGATAGTTTCAATTAAATTTACTAAAATTTCGTGCATAAAAATTAAAATTTGAAAAAAAATCCAAAAAATCGAAGATAGTTTCAATTGAATTTGCTAAAATTTCGTTCATAAAATTTATAATTTGTAAAAAAATCCAAAAAAATCGAAGATAGTTTCGATTAAATTTGCTAAAATATCGATCATAAAAATTAAAATTTGTAAAAAATCCAAAAAAATCGAAGATACTTTCGAATTAATTTGCTAAAATTTCGTTCATAAAAATTAAAATTTGTAAAAAAATCCAAAAAAATCGAAGATAGATTCAATTAAATTTGCTAAAATTTCGTTCATAAAAATTTTAAATTTTTAAAAAAATCCACAAAAATCGAAGATAGTTTCAATTGAATTTGCTAAAATTTCGATCATAAAAATTAAAATTTGAAAAAAATCCAAAAAAATCGAAGACAGTTTCGATTAAATTTGCTAAAATTTCGTTCATAAAAATTAAAATTTGTAAAAAAATCCAAAAAATCGAAGAGAGTTTCAATTAAATTTGCTAAAATTTCGTTCATAAAAATTAAAATTTTTAAAAAAATCTACAAAAATCGAAGATAGTTTCAATTGAATTTGCTAAAATTTCGATCATAAAAATTAAAATTTGTATAAAATCCAAAAAAATCGAAGATAGTTTCGAATTAATTTGCTAAAATTTCGTTCATAAAAATTAAAATTTGTAAAAAAATCCAAAAAAATCGAAAATAGTTTCAATTAAATTTGCTAAAATTTCGTTCATAAAAATAAAAATTTGAAAAAAAATCCAAAAAAATCGAAGATAGTTTCAATTGAATTTGCTAAAATTTCGTTCATAAAAATTAAAATTTGTAAAAAAATCCAAAAAAATCGAAGACAGTTTCAATTAAATTTGCTAAAATTTCGTTCATAAAAATTAAAATTTGTAAAAAAATCCAAAAAAATCGAAGAGAGTTTCAATTAAATTTGCTAAAATTTCGTTCATAAAAATTAAAATTTTTAAAAAAATCCACAAAAATCGAAGATAGTTTCAATTGAATTTGCTAAAATTTCGATCATAAAAATTAAAATTTGTAAAAAATCCAAAAAAATCGAAGATAGTTTCAATTAAATTTGCTAAAATATCGATCATAAAAATTAAAATTTGTAAAAAATCCAAAAAAATCGAAGATAGTTTCGAATTAATTTGCTAAAATTTCGTTCATAAAAATTAAAATTTGTAAAAAAATCCAAAAAATCGAAAATAGTTTCAATTAAATTTGCTAAAATTTCGTTCATAAAAATTAAAATTTGTAAAAAAATCCAAAAAAATCGAAGAGAGTTTCAATTAAATTTGCTAAAATTTCGTTCATAAAAATTAAAATTTTTAAAAAAATCCACAAAAATCGAAGATAGTTTCAATTGAATTTGCTAAAATTTCGATCATAAAAATTAAAATTTGTAAAAAATCCAAAAAAATCGAAGATAGTTTCAATTAAATTTGCTAAAATATCGATCATAAAAATTAAAATTTGTAAAAAATCCAAAAAAATCGAAGATAGTTTCGAATTAATTTGCTAAAATTTCGTTCATAAAAATTAAAATTTGTAAAAAAATAAAAAAAAATCGAAAATAGTTTCAATTAAATTTGCTAAAATTTCGTTCATAAAAATAAAAATTTGAAAAAAAATCCAAAAAAATCGAAGATAGTTTCAATTAAATTTGCTAAAATTTCGTTCATAAAAATTAAAATTTGTAAAAAAATCCAAAAAAATCGAGGATAGTTTCAATTAAATTTACTAAAATTTCGTGCATAAAAATTAAAATTTGAAAAAAAATCCAAAAAATCGAAGATAGTTTCAATTGAATTTGCTAAAATTTCGTTCATAAAATTTATAATTTGTAAAAAAATCCAAAAAAATCGAAGATAGTTTCGATTAAATTTGCTAAAATATCGATCATAAAAATTAAAATTTGTAAAAAATCCAAAAAAATCGAAGATACTTTCGAATTAATTTGCTAAAATTTCGTTCATAAAAATTAAAATTTGTAAAAAAATCCAAAAAAATCGAAGATAGATTCAATTAAATTTGCTAAAATTTCGTTCATAAAAATTTTAAATTTTTAAAAAAATCCACAAAAATCGAAGATAGTTTCAATTGAATTTGCTAAAATTTCGATCATAAAAATTAAAATTTGAAAAAAATCCAAAAAAATCGAAGACAGTTTCGATTAAATTTGCTAAAATTTCGTTCATAAAAATTAAAATTTGTAAAAAAATCCAAAAAATCGAAGAGAGTTTCAATTAAATTTGCTAAAATTTCGTTCATAAAAATTAAAATTTTTAAAAAAATCTACAAAAATCGAAGATAGTTTCAATTGAATTTGCTAAAATTTCGATCATAAAAATTAAAATTTGTAAAAAATCCAAAAAAATCGAAGATAGTTTCGAATTAATTTGCTAAAATTTCGTTCATAAAAATTAAAATTTGTAAAAAAATCCAAAAAAATCGAAAATAGTTTCAATTAAATTTGCTAAAATTTCGTTCATAAAAATAAAAATTTGAAAAAAAATCCAAAAAAATCGAAGATAGTTTCAATTGAATTTGCTAAAATTTCGTTCATAAAAATTAAAATTTGTAAAAAAATCCAAAAAAATCGAAGACAGTTTCAATTAAATTTGCTAAAATTTCGTTCATAAAAATTAAAATTTGTAAAAAAATCCAAAAAAATCGAAGAGAGTTTCAATTAAATTTGCTAAAATTTCGTTCATAAAAATTAAAATTTTTAAAAAAATCCACAAAAATCGAAGATAGTTTCAATTGAATTTGCTAAAATTTCGACCATAAAAATTAAAATTTGTAAAAAATCCAAAAAAATCGAAGATAGTTTCAATTAAATTTGCTAAAATATCGATCATAAAAATTAAAATTTGTAAAAAATCCAAAAAAATCGAAGATAGTTTCGAATTAATTTGCTAAAATTTCGTTCATAAAAATTAAAATTTGTAAAAAAATCCAAAAAATCGAAAATAGTTTCAATTAAATTTGCTAAAATTTCGTTCATAAAAATAAAAATTTGAAAAAAAATCCAAAAAAATCGAAGATAGTTTCAATTAAATTTGCTAAAATTTCGTTCATAAAAATTAAAATTTGTAAAAAAATCCAAAAAAATCGAAGACAGTTTCAATTAAATTTGCTAAAATTTCGTTCATAAAAATTAAAATTTGTAAAAAAATCCAAAAAAATCGAAGAGAGTTTCAATTAAATTTGCTAAAATTTCGTTCATAAAAATTAAAATTTTTAAAAAAATCCACAAAAATCGAAGATAGTTTCAATTGAATTTGCTAAAATTTCGATCATAAAAATTAAAATTTGTAAAAAATCCAAAAAAATCGAAGATAGTTTCAATTAAATTTGCTAAAATATCGATCATAAAAATTAAAATTTGTAAAAAATCCAAAAAAATCGAAGATAGTTTCGAATTAATTTGCTAAAATTTCGTTCATAAAAATTAAAATTTGTAAAAAAATCCAAAAAAATCGAAAATAGTTTCAATTAAATTTGCTAAAATTTCGTTCATAAAAATAAAAATTTGAAAAAAAATCCAAAAAAATCGAAGATAGTTTCAATTGAATTTGCTAAAATTTCGTTCATAAAAATTAAAATTTGTAAAAAAATCCAAAAAAATCGAAGACAGTTTCAATTAAATTTGCTAAAATTTCGTTCATAAAAATTAAAATTTGTAAAAAAATCCAAAAAAATCGAAGAGAGTTTCAATTAAATTTGCTAAAATTTCGTTCATAAAAATTAAAATTTTTAAAAAAATCCACAAAAATCGAAGATAGTTTCAATTGAATTTGCTAAAATTTCGATCATAAAAATTAAAATTTGTAAAAAATCCAAAAAAATCGAAGATAGTTTCAATTAAATTTGCTAAAATATCGATCATAAAAATTAAAATTTGTAAAAAATCCAAAAAAATCGAAGATAGTTTCGAATTAATTTGCTAAAATTTCGTTCATAAAAATTAAAATTTGTAAAAAAATCCAAAAAATCGAAAATAGTTTCAATTAAATTTGCTAAAATTTCGTTCATAAAAATAAAAATTTGAAAAAAAATCCAAAAAAATCGAAGATAGTTTCCATTAAATTTGCTAAAATTTCGTTCATAAAAATTAAAATTTGTAAAAAAATCCAAAAAAATCGAAGACAGTTTCAATTAAATTTGCTAAAATTTCGTTCATAAAAATTAAAATTTGTAAAAAAATCCAAAAAAATCGAAGAGAGTTTCAATTAAATTTGCTAAAATTTCGTTCATAAAAATTAAAATTTTTAAAAAAATCCACAAAAATCGAAGATAGTTTCAATTGAATTTGCTAAAATTTCGATCATAAAAATTAAAATTTGTAAAAAATCCAAAAAAATCGAAGATAGTTTCAATTAAATTTGCTAAAATATCGATCATAAAAATTAAAATTTGTAAAAAATCCAAAAAAATCGAAGATAGTTTCGAATTAATTTGCTAAAATTTCGTTCATAAAAATTAAAATTTGTAAAAAAATCCAAAAAAATCGAAAATAGTTTCAATTAAATTTGCTAAAATTTCGTTCATAAAAATAAAAATTTGAAAAAAAATCCAAAAAAATCGAAGATAGTTTCAATTGAATTTGCTAAAATTTCGTTCATAAAAATTAAAATTTGTAAAAAAATCCAAAAAAATCGAAGACAGTTTCAATTAAATTTGCTAAAATTTCGTTCATAAAAATTAAAATTTGTAAAAAAATCCAAAAAAATCGAAGAGAGTTTCAATTAAATTTGCTAAAATTTCGTTCATAAAAATTAAAATTTTTAAAAAAATCCACAAAAATCGAAGATAGTTTCAATTGAATTTGCTAAAATTTCGATCATAAAAATTAAAATTTGTAAAAAATCCAAAAAAATCGAAGATAGTTTCAATTAAATTTGCTAAAATATCGATCATAAAAATTAAAATTTGTAAAAAATCCAAAAAAATCGAAGATAGTTTCGAATTAATTTGCTAAAATTTCGTTCATAAAATTTATAATTTGTAAAAAAATCCAAAAAAATCGAAGATAGTTTCAATTAAATTTGATAAAATTTCGTTCATAAAAATTAAAATTTTTAAAAAAATCCCCAAAAATCGAAGATAGCTTCAATTAAATTTGCTAAAATTTCGATCATAAAAATTAAAATTTGTAAAAAATCGAAAAAAATCGATGATAATTTCGATTAAATTTGCTAAAATTTCGTTCATAAAAATTAAAATTTGTAAAAAAATCCCCAAAAATCGAAGATAGTTTCAATTGAATTTGCTAAAATTTCGATCATAAAAATTAAAATTTGAGAAAAATCCAAAAAAATCGAAGATAGTTTCGATTAAATTTGCTAAAATATCGATCATAAAAATTAAAATTTGTAAAAAATCCAAAAAAATCGAAGATAGTTTCGAATTAATTTGCTAAAATTTCGTTCATAAAAATTAAAATTTGTAAAAAAATCCAAAAAAATCGAAGATAGTTTCAATTAAATTTGCTAAAATTTCGTTCATAAAAATTAAAATTTGAAAAAAAATCCAAAAAAATCGAAGATAGTTTCAATTGAATTTGCTAAAATTTCCTTCATAAAATATATAATTTGTAAAAAAATCCAAAAAAATCGAAGATAGTTTCAATTAAATTTGCTAAAATTTCGTTCATAAAAATTAAAATTTGAAAAAAATCCAAAAAAATCGAAGATAGTTTCAATTGAATTTGCTAAAATTTCGTTCATAAAAATTAAAATTTGTAAAAAAATCCAAAAAAATCGAAGACAGTTTCAATTAAATTTGCTAAAATTTCGTTCATAAAAATTAAAATTTGTAAAAAAATCCAAAAAAATCGAGGATAGTTTCAATTAAATTTACTAAAATTTCGTGCATAAAAATTAAAATTTGAAAAAAAATCCAAAAAATCGAAGATAGTTTCAATTGAATTTGCTAAAATTTCGTTCATAAAAATTAAAATTTGTAAAAAATCCAAAAAAATCGAAGATAGTTTCGAATTAATTTGCTAAAATTTCGTTCATAAAAATTAAAATTTGTAAAAAAATCCAAAAAAATCGAAGATAGTTTCAATTAAATTTGCTAAAATTTCGTTCATAAAAATTAAAATTTGAAAAAAAATCCAAAAAAATCGAAGATAGTTTCAATTGTATTTGCTAAAATTTCGTTCATAAAAATTAAAATTTGTAAAAAAATCCAAAAAAATCGAAGACAGTTTCAATTAAATTTGCTAAAATTTCGTTCATAAAAATTAAATTTGTAAAAAAATCCAAAAAAATCGAAGAGAGTTTCAATTAAATTTGCTAAAATTTCGTTCATAAAAATTAAAATTTTTAAAAAAATCCACAAAAATCGAAGATAGTTTCAATTGAATTTGCTAAAATTTCGATCATAAAAATTAAAATTTGTAAAAAATCCAAAAAAATCGAAGATAGTTTCAATTAAATTTGCTAAAATATCGATCATAAAAATTAAAATTTGTAAAAAATCCAAAAAAATCGAAGATAGTTTCGAATTAATTTGCTAAAATTTCGTTCATAAAAATTAAAATTTGTAAAAAAATCCAAAAAAATCGAAGACAGTTTCAATTAAATTTGCTAAAATTTCGTTCATAAAAATTAAATTTGTAAAAAAATCCAAAAAAATCGAAGAGAGTTTCAATTAAATTTGCTAAAAGTTCGTTCATAAAAATTAAAATTTTTAAAAAAATCCACAAAAATCGAAGATAGTTTCAATTGAATTTGCTAAAATTTCGATCATAAAAATTAAAATTTGTAAAAAATCCAAAAAAATCGAAGATAGTTCCGATTAAATTTGCTAAAATTTCGTTCATAAAAATTAAAATTTGTAAAAAAATCCAAAAAAATCGAGGATAGTTTCAATTAAATTTACTATAATTTCGTGCATAAAAATTAAAATTTGAAAAAAAATCCAAAAAATCGAAGATAGTTTCAATTGAATTTGCTAAAATTTCGTTCATAAAATTTATAATTTGTAAAAAAATCCAAAAAAATCGAAGATAGTTTCGATTAAATTTGCTAAAATATTGATCATAAAAATTAAAATTTGTAAAAAATCCAAAAAAATCGAAGATAGTTTCGAATTAATTTGCTAAAATTTCGTTCATAAAAATTAAAATTTGTAAAAAAATCCAAAAAAATCGAAGATAGTTTCAATTAAATTTGCTAAAATTTCGTTCATAAAAATTAAAATTTGAAAAAAAATCCAAAAAATCGAAGATAGTTTCAATTGAATTTGCTAAAATTTCGTTCATGAAAATTAAAATTTGTAAAAAAATCCAAAAAAATCGAAGAGAGTTTCAATTAAATTTGCTAAAATTTCGTTCATAAAAATTAAAATTTGTAAAAAAATCCAAAAAAATCGAAGAGAGTTTCAATTAAATTTGCTAAAATTTCGTTCATAAAAATTAAAATTTGTAAAAAAAATCCAAAAAAATCGAAGACAGTTTCAATTAAATTTGCTAAAATTTCGTTCATAAAAATTAAAATTTGAAAAAAAATCCAAAAAAATCGAAGATAGTTTCAATTGAATTTGCTAAAATTTCGTTCATAAAAATTAAAATTTGTAAAAAAATCCAAAAAAATCGAAGACAGTTTCAATTAAATTTGCTAAAATTTCGTTCATAAAAATTAAAATTTGTAAAAAAATCCAAAAAAATCGAAGAGAGTTTCAATTAAATTTGCTAAAATTTCGTTCATAAAAATTAAAATTTGTAAAAAAATCCAAAAAAATCGAAGACAGTTTCAATTAAATTTGCTAAAATTTCGTTCATAAAAATTAAAATTTGTAAAAAATCCAAAAAAATCGAAGAGAATTTCAATTAAATTTGCTAAAATTTCGTTCATAAAAATTAAAATTTTTAAAAAAATCCACAAAAATCGAAGATAGTTTCAATTGAATTTGCTAAAATTTCGATCATAAAAATTAAAATTTGTAAAAAATCCAAAAAAATCGAAGATAGTTTCAATTAAATTTGCTAAAATATCGATCATAAAAATTAAAATTTGTAAAAAATCCAAATAAAACGAAGATAGTTTCGAATTAATATCCTAAAATTTCGTTCTTAAAAATTAAAATTTGTAAAAAAATCCAAAAAAATCGAAAATAGTTTCAATTAAATTTGCTAAAATTTCGTTCATAAAAATAAAAATTTGAAAAAAAATCCAAAAAAATCGAAGATAGTTTCAATTGAATTTGCTAAAATTTCGTTCATAAAAATTAAAATTTGTAAAAAAATCCAAAAAAATCGAAGACAGTTTCAATTAAATTTGCTAAAATTTCGTTCATAAAAATTAAAATTTGTAAAAAAATCCAAAAAAATCGAAGAGAGTTTCAATTAAATTTGCTAAAATTTCGTTCATAAAAATTAAAATTTTTAAAAAAATCCACAAAAATCGAAGATAGTTTCAATTGAATTTGCTAAAATTTCGATCATAAAAATTAAAATTTGTAAAAAATCCAAAAAAATCGAAGATAGTTTCAATTAAATTTGCTAAAATATCGATCATAAAAATTAAAATTTGTAAAAAATCCAAAAAAATCGAAGATAGTTTCGAATTAATTTGCTAAAATTTCGTTCATAAAAATTAAAATTTGTAAAAAAATCCAAAAAATCGAAAATAGTTTCAATTAAATTTGCTAAAATTTCGTTCATAAAAATAAAAATTTGAAAAAAAATCCAAAAAAATCGAAGATAGTTTCAATTAAATTTGCTAAAATTTCGTTCATAAAAATTAAAATTTGTAAAAAAATCCAATAAAATCGAAGACAGTTTCAATTAAATTTGCTAAAATTTCGTTCATAAAAATTAAAATTTGTAAAAAAATCCAAAAAAATCGAAGAGAGTTTCAATTAAATTTGCTAAAATTTCGTTCATAAAAATTAAAATTTTTAAAAAAATCCACAAAAATCGAAGATAGTTTCAATTGAATTTGCTAAAATTTCGATCATAAAAATTAAAATTTGTAAAAAATCCAAAAAAATCGAAGATAGTTTCAATTAAATTTGCTAAAATATCGATCATAAAAATTAAAATTTGTAAAAAATCCAAAAAAATCGAAGATAGTTTCGAATTAATTTGCTAAAATTTCGTTCATAAAAATTAAAATTTGTAAAAAAATCCAAAAAAATCGAAAATAGTTTCAATTAAATTTGCTAAAATTTCGTTCATAAAAATAAAAATTTGAAAAAAATCCAAAAAAATCGAAGATAGTTTCAATTGAATTTGCTAAAATTTCGTTCATAAAAATTAAAATTTGTAAAAAAATCCAAAAAAATCGAAGACAGTTTCAATTAAATTTGCTAAAATTTCGTTCATAAAAATTAAAATTTGTAAAAAAATCCAAAAAAATCGAAGAGAGTTTCAATTAAATTTGCTAAAATTTCGTTCATAAAAATTAAAATTTTTAAAAAAATCCACAAAAATCGAAGATAGTTTCAATTGAATTTGCTAAAATTTCGATCATAAAAATTAAAATTTGTAAAAAATCCAAAAAAATCGAAGATAGTTTCAATTAAATTTGCTAAAATATCGATCATAAAAATTAAAATTTGTAAAAAATCCAAAAAAATCGAAGATAGTTTCGAATTAATTTGCTAAAATTTCGTTCATAAAAATTAAAATTTGTAAAAAAATAAAAAAAAATCGAAAATAGTTTCAATTAAATTTGCTAAAATTTCGTTCATAAAAATAAAAATTTGAAAAAAAATCCAAAAAAATCGAAGATAGTTTCAATTAAATTTGCTAAAATTCCGTTCATATAAATTAAAATTTGTAAAAAAATCCAAAAAAATCGAGGATAGTTTCAATTAAATTTACTAAAATTTCGTGCATAAAAATTAAAATTTGAAAAAAAATCCAAAAAATCGAAGATAGTTTCAATTGAATTTGCTAAAATTTCGTTCATAAAATTTATAATTTGTAAAAAAATCCAAAAAAATCGAAGATAGTTTCGATTAAATTTGCTAAAATATCGATCATAAAAATTAAAATTTGTAAAAAATCCAAAAAAATCGAAGATAGTTTCGAATTAATTTGCTAAAATTTCGTTCATAAAAATTAAAATTTGTAAAAAAATCCAAAAAAATCGAAGATAGTTTCAATTAAATTTGCAAAAATTTCGTTCATAAAAATTAAAATTTGAAAAAAAATCGAAGAGAGTTTCAATTAAATTTGCTAAAATTTCGTTCATAAAAATTAAAATTTGTAAAAAATCCAAAAAAATCGAAGAGAGTTTCAATTAAATTTGCTAAAAGTTCGTTCATAAAAATTAAAATTTTTAAAAAAATCCACAAAAATCGAAGATAGTTTCAATTGAATTTGCTAAAATTTCGATCATAAAAATTAAAATTTGTAAAAAATCCAAAAAAATCGAAGATAGTTCCGATTAAATTTGCTAAAATTTCGTTCATAAAAATTAAAATTTGTAAAAAAATCCAAAAAAATCGAGGATAGTTTCAATTAAATTTACTAAAATTTCGTGCATAAAAATTAAAATTTGTAAAAAAATCCAAAAAATCGAAGATAGTTTCAATTGAATTTGCTAAAATTTCGTTCATAAAATTTATAATTTGTAAAAAAATCCAAAAAAATCGAAGATAGTTTCGATTAAATTTGCTAAAATATTGATCATAAAAATTAAAATTTGTAAAAAATCCAAAAAAATCGAAGATAGTTTCGAATTAATTTGCTAAAATTTCGTTCATAAAAATTAAAATTTGTAAAAAAATCCAAAAAAATCGAAGATAGTTCAATTAAATTTGCTAAAATTTCGTTCATAAAAATTAAAATTTGAAAAAAAATCCAAAAAAATCGAAGATAGTTTCAATTGAATTTGCTAAAATTTCGTTCATAAAAATTAAAATTTGTAAAAAAATCCAAAAAAATCGAAGAGAGTTTCAATTAAATTTGCTAAAATTTCGTTCATAAAAATTAAAATTTGTAAAAAAATCCAAAAAAATCGAAGAGAGTTTCAATTAAATTTGCTAAAATTTCGTTCATAAAAATTAAAATTTGTAAAAAAAATCCAAAAAAATCGAAGACAGTTTCAATTAAATTTGCTAAAATTTCGTTCATAAAAATTAAAATTTGTAAAAAAATCCAAAAAAATCGAAGAGAGTTTCAATTAAATTTGCTAAAATTTCGTTCATAAAAATTAAAATTTTTAAAAAAATCCACAAAAATCGAAGATAGTTTCAATTGAATTTGCTAAAATTTCGATCATAAAAATTAAAATTTGTAAAAAATCCAAAAAAATCGAAGATAGTTTCAATTAAATTTGCTAAAATATCGATCATAAAAATTAAAATTTGTAAAAAATCCAAAAAAATCGAAGATAGTTTCGAATTAATTTGCTAAAATTTCGTTCATAAAAATTAAAATTTGTAAAAAAATCCAAAAAAATCGAAAATAGTTTCAATTAAATTTGCTAAAATTTCGTTCATAAAAATAAAAATTTGAAAAAAAATCCAAAAAAATCGAAGATAGTTTCAATTGAATTTGCTAAAATTTCGTTCATAAAAATTAAAATTTGTAAAAAAATCCAAAAAAATCGAAGACAGTTTCAATTAAATTTGCTAAAATTTCGTTCATAAAAATTAAAATTTGTAAAAAAATCCAAAAAAATCGAAGAGAGTTTCAATTAAATTTGCTAAAATTTCGTTCATAAAAATTAAAATTTTTAAAAAAATCCACAAAAATCGAAGATAGTTTCAATTGAATTTGCTAAAATTTCGATCATAAAAATTAAAATTTGTAAAAAATCCAAAAAAATCGAAGATAGTTTCAATTAAATTTGCTAAAATATCGATCATAAAAATTAAAATTTGTAAAAAATCCAAAAAAATCGAAGATAGTTTCGAATTAATTTGCTAAAATTTCGTTCATAAAAATTAAAATTTGTAAAAAAATCCAAAAAATCGAAAATAGTTTCAATTAAATTTGCTAAAATTTCGTTCATAAAAATAAAAATTTGAAAAAAAATCGAAGATAGTTTCAATTAAATTTGCTAAAATTTCGTTCATAAAAATTAAAATTTGTAAAAAAATCCAAAAAAATCGAAGACAGTTTCAATTAAATTTGCTAAAATTTCGTTCATAAAAATTAAAATTTGTAAAAAAATCCAAAAAAATCGAAGAGAGTTTCAATTAAATTTGCTAAAATTTCGTTCATAAAAATTAAAATTTTTAAAAAAATCCACAAAAATCGAAGATAGTTTCAATTGAATTTGCTAAAATTTCGATCATAAAAATTAAAATTTGTAAAAAATCCAAAAAAATCGAAGATAGTTTCAATTAAATTTGCTAAAATATCGATCATAAAAATTAAAATTTGTAAAAAATCCAAAAAAATCGAAGATAGTTTCGAATTAATTTGCTAAAATTTCGTTCATAAAAATTAAAATTTGTAAAAAAATCCAAAAAAATCGAAAATAGTTTCAATTAAATTTGCTAAAATTTCGTTCATAAAAATAAAAATTTGAAAAAAAATCCAAAAAAATCGAAGATAGTTTCAATTGAATTTGCTAAAATTTCGTTCATAAAAATTAAAATTTGTAAAAAAATCCAAAAAAATCGAAGACAGTTTCAATTAAATTTGCTAAAATTTCGTTCATAAAAATTAAAATTTGTAAAAAAATCCAAAAAAATCGAAGAGAGTTTCAATTAAATTTGCTAAAATTTCGTTCATAAAAATTAAAATTTTTAAAAAAAATCCACAAAAATCGAAGATAGTTTCAATTGAATTTGCTAAATTTCGATCATAAAAATTAAAATTTGTAAAAAATCCAAAAAAATCGAAGATAGTTTCAATTAAATTTGCTAAAATATCGATCATAAAAATTAAAATTTGTAAAAATCCAAAAAATCGAAGATAGTTTCGAATTAATTTGCTAAAATTTCGTTCATAAAAATTAAAATTTGTAAAAAAAT
>CAWVQI010000062.1:0-30203 GCA_963932335.1 Andrena marginata
CAATTGAATTTGCTAAAATTTCGATCATAAAAATTAAAATTGTTAAAAATCCAAAAAATCGAAGATGGTTCCGATTAAATTTGCTAAAATTTCGTTCATAAAAATTAAAATTTGTAAAAAAATCCAAAAAAATCGAAGATAGTTTCAATTAAATTTGCTAAAATTTCGTTCATAAAAATTAAAATTTGTAAAAAAATCCAAAAAAATCGAAGATAGTTTCAATTAAATTTGCTAAAATTTCGTTCATAAAAATTAAAATTTTTGAAAAAATCCAAAAAATCGAAGATAGTTTCAATTGAATTTGCTAAAATTTCGTCATAAAAATTAAAATTTGTAAAAAAATCCAAAAAAATCGAAGATAGTTTCAATTAAATTTGCTAAAATTTCGTTCATAAAAATTAAAATTTTTGAAAAAATCCAAAAAAATCGAAGATAGTTTCATTTGAATTTGCTAAAATTTCGTTCATAAAAATTAAAATTTGTAAAAAAATCCACAAAAATTAAAGATAGTTTCAATTGAATTTGCTAAAATTTCGATCATAAAAATTAAAATTTGTAAAAAATCTAAAAAAATCGAAGATAGTTCCGATTAATTTGCTAAAATTTCGTTCATAAAAATTAAAATTTGTAAAAATTTTCAAAAAAATCGGAGATAGTTTCAATTAAATTTGCTAAAATTTCGTTCATAAAAATTAAAATATTTAAAAAAATCCAAAAAATCGAGGATAGTTTCAATTAAATTTGCTAAAATTTCGTGCATAAAAAATGAAATTTGAAAAAAAATCCAAAAAATTGAAGATAGTTTCAATTGAATTTGCTAAAATTTCGTTCTTAAAATTAAAATTTGTAAAAAATCCAAAAAATCGAAGATTGTTTCAATTGAATTTGCTAAAATTTCGTTCATAAAAATTAAAAATTTTTAAAAAATCCAAAAAATTCGAAGATAGTTTCAATTGAATTTGCTAAAATTTCGTTCATAAAAATTAAAATTTGTAAAAAAATCCACAAAAATTAAAGATAGTTTCAATTGAATTTGCTAAAATTTCGTTCATAAAATTAAAATTTGTAAAAAATCCACAAAAATTAAAGATAGTTTCAATTGAATTTGCTAAAATTTCGATCATAAAAATTAAAATTTGTAAAAAGTCTAAAAAAATCGAAGATAGTTCCGATTAAATTTGCTAAAATTTCGTTCATAAAATTAAAATATTTAAAAAAATCCAAAAAAATCGAAGATAGTTTCAATTGAATTTGCTAAAATTTCGTTCATAAAAATTAAAATTTGTAAAAAAATCCAAAAAAATCGAAGATAGGTTCAATTAAATTTGCTAAAATTTCGTTCATAAAAATTAAAATTGTAAAAAATCCAAAAAAATCGAAGATAGTTTCAATAAATTTGCTAAAATTCGTTCATAAAAATTAAAATATTTAAAAAATCTAAAAAAATCGAAGATAGTTTTAATTGAATTTGCTAAAATTTCGTTCATAAAAATTAAAATTTGTAAAAAAATCCAAAAAAATCGAAGATAGTTTCAATTAAATTTGCTAAATTTCGTTCATAAAAATTAAAATATTTAAAAAAATCCAAAAAATCGAGGATAGTTTCAATTAAATTTGCTAAAATTTCGTGCATAAAAAATGAAATTTGAAAAAAAATCCAAAAAATTGAAGATAGTTTCAATTGAATTTGCTAAAATTTCGTTCTTAAAATTAAAATTTGTAAAAAAATCCAAAAAAATCGAAGATTGTTTCAATTGAATTTGCTAAAATTTCGTTCATAAAAATTAAAATTTTTAAAAAATCCAAAAAATTCGAAGATAGTTTCAATTGAATTTGCTAAAATTTCGTTCATAAAAATTAAAATTTTTTAAAAAATATACAAAAATCGAAGATAGTTTCAATTGAATTTGCTAAAATTTCGTTCATAAAAATTAAAATTTGCAAAAAAATCCACAAAAATTAAAGATAGTTTCAATTGAATTTGCTAAAATTTCGATCATAAAAATTAAAATTTGTAAAAAATCTAAAAAAATCGAAAATAGTTCCGATTAAATTTGCTAAAATTTCGTTCATAAAATTAAAATTTGTAAAAAATTTCAAAAAAATCTAAGATAGTTTCAATTAAATTGCTAAAATTTCGTTCATAAAAATTAAAATATTTAAAAAAATCCAAAAAAATCGAAGATAGTTTCAATTGAATTTGCTAAAATTTCGTTCATAAAAATTAAAATTTGTAAAAAATCAAAAAAAATCGAAGATAGTTTCAATTAAATTTGCTAAAATTTCGTTCATAAAAATTAAAATTTTTTAAAAAATATACAAAAATCGAAGATAGTTTCAATTGAATTTGCTAAAATTTCGATCATAAAAATTAAAATTTGTAAAAAATCCAAAAAAATCGAAGATGGTTCCGATTAAATTTGCTAAAATTTCGTTCATAAAAATTAAAATTTGTAAAAAAATCCAAAAAAATCGAAGATAGTTTCAATTAAATTTGCTAAAATTTCGTTCATAAAAATTAAAATTTGTAAAAAAAATCCAAAAAAATCGAAGATAGTTTTCAATTAAATTTGCTAAAATTTCGTTCATAAAAATTAAAATTTTTGAAAAAATCCAAAAAAATCGAAGATAGTTTCAATTGAATTTGCTAAAATTTCGTTCATAAAAATTAAAATTTGTAAAAAAAATCCAAAAAAATCGAAGATAGTTTCAATTAAATTTGCTAAAATTTCGTTCATAAAAATTAAAATTTTTGAAAAATCCAAAAAAATCGAAGATAGTTTCATTTGAATTTGCTAAAATTTCGTTCATAAAAATTAAAATTTGTAAAAAAATCCACAAAAATTAAAGATAGTTTCAATTGAATTTGCTAAAATTTCGATCATAAAAATTAAAATTTGTAAAAAATCTAAAAAAATCGAAGATAGTTCCGATTAAATTTGCTAAAATTTCGTTCATAAAAATTAAAATTTGTAAAAAATTTCAAAAAAAATCGGAGATAGTTTCAATTAAATTTGCTAAAATTTCGTTCATAAAAATTAAAATATTTAAAAAATCCAAAAAAATCGAGGATAGTTTCATTAAATTTGCTAAAATTTCGTGCATAAAAAATGAAATTTGAAAAAAAAATCCAAAAAATTGAAGATAGTTTCAATTGAATTTGCTAAATTTCGTTCTTAAAATTAAAATTTGTAAAAAAATCCAAAAAATCGAAGATTGTTTCAATTGAATTTGCTAAAATTTCGTTCATAAAAATTAAAATTTTTAAAAATCAAAAAATTCGAAGATAGTTTCAATTGAATTTGCTAAAATTTCGTTCATAAAAATTAAAATTTGTAAAAAATCCACAAAATTAAAGATAGTTTCATGAATTTGCTAAAATTTCGTTCATAAAAATTAAAATTTGTAAAAAAATCCACAAAAATTAAAGATAGTTTCAATTGAATTTGCTAAAATTTCGATCATAAAATTAAAATTTGTAAAAAGTCTAAAAAATCGAAGATAGTTCCGATTAAATTTGCTAAAATTTCGTTCATAAAAATTAAAATATTTAAAAAAATCCAAAAAAATCGAAGATAGTTTCAATTGAATTTGCTAAAATTTCGTTCATAAAAATTAAAATTTGTAAAAAAAATCCAAAAAAATCGAAGATAGGTTCAATTAAATTTGCTAAAATTTCGTTCATAAAAATTAAAATTTGTAAAAAATCCAAAAAATCGAAGATAGTTCAATTAAATTTGCTAAAATTTCGTTCATAAAAATTAAAATATTTAAAAAAATCTAAAAAAATCGAAGATAGTTTTAATTGAATTTGCTAAAATTTCGTTCATAAAAATTAAAATTTGTAAAAAAATCCAAAAAAATCGAAGATAGTTTCAATTAAATTTGCTAAAATTTCGTTCATAAAAATTAAAATATTTAAAAAAATCCAAAAAAATCGAGGATAGTTTCAATTAAATTTGCTAAAATTTCGTGCATAAAAAATGAAATTTGAAAAAAAATCCAAAAAATTGAAGATAGTTTCAATTGAATTTGCTAAAATTTCGTTCTTAAAATTAAAATTTGTAAAAAAATCCAAAAAAATCGAAGATTGTTTCAATTGAATTTGCTAAAATTTCGTTCATAAAAATTAAAATTTTTAAAAAATCCAAAAAATTCGAAGATAGTTTCAATTGAATTTGCTAAAATTTCGTTCATAAAAATGAAAATTTGTAAAAAAATCCACAAAAATTAAAGATAGTTTCAATTGAATTTGCTAAAATTTCGTTCATAAAAATTAAAATTTGTAAAAAAATCCACAAAAATTAAAGATAGTTTCAATTGAATTTGCTAAAATTTCGATCATAAAAATTAAAATTTGTAAAAAGTCTAAAAAAATCGAAGATAGTTCCGATTAAATTTGCTAAAATTTCGTTCATAAAAATTAAAATATTTAAAAAAATCCAAAAAAATCGAAGATAGTTTCAATTGAATTTGCTAAAATTTCGTTCATAAAAATTAAAATTTGTAAAAAAATCCAAAAAAATCGAAGATAGGTTCAATTAAATTTGCTAAAATTTCGTTCATAAAAATTAAAATTTGTAAAAAATCCAAAAAAATCGAAGATAGTTTCAATTAAATTTGCTAAAATTTCGTTCATAAAAATTAAAATATTTAAAAAAATCCAAAAAAATCGAAGATAGTTTTAATTGAATTTGCTAAAATTTCGTTCATAAAAATTAAAATTTGTAAAAAAATCCAAAAAAATCGAAGATAGTTTCAATTAAATTTGCTAAAATTTCGTTCATAAAAATTAAAATTTGTAACAAAATCCAAAAAAATCGAAGATAGTTTCAATTAAATTTGCTAAAATTTCGTTCATAAAAATTAAAATTTTTGATAAAATCCAAAAAAATCGAAGATAGTTTCAATTGAATTTGCTAAAATTTCGTTCATAAAAATTAAAATTTGTAAAAAATCCAAAAAAATCGAAGATAGTTTCAATTAAATTTGCTAAAATTTCGTTCATAAAAATTAAAATTTGTAAAAAAATCCAAAAAAATCGAAGATAGTTTCAATTAAATTTGCTAAAATTTCGTTCATAAAAATTAAAATTTTTGAAAAAATCCAAAAAAATCGAAGATGGTTCCGATTAAATTTGCTAAAATTTCGTTCATAAAAATTAAAATTTGTAAAAAAATCCAAAAAAATCGAAGATAGTTTCAATTAAATTTGCTAAAATTTCGTTCATAAAAATTAAAATTTGTAAAAAAATCCAAAAAAATCGAAGATAGTTTCAATTAAATTTGCTAAAATTTCGTTCATAAAAATTAAAATTTTTGAAAAAATCCAAAAAAATCGAAGATAGTTTCAATTGAATTTGCTAAAATTTCGTTCATAAAAATTAAAATTTGTAAAAAAATCCAAAAAAATCGAAGATAGTTTCAATTAAATTTGCTAAAATTTCGTTCATAAAAATTAAAATTTTTGAAAAAATCCAAAAAAATCGAAGATAGTTTCATTTGAATTTGCTAAAATTTCGTTCATAAAAATTAAAATTTGTAAAAAAATCCACAAAAATTAAAGATAGTTTCAATTGAATTTGCTAAAATTTCGATCATAAAAATTAAAATTTGTAAAAAATCTAAAAAAATCGAAGATAGTTCCGATTAAATTTGCTAAAATTTCGTTCATAAAAATTAAAATTTGTAAAAAATTTCAAAAAAATCGGAGATAGTTTCAATTAAATTTGCTAAAATTTCGTTCATAAAAATTAAAAAATTTAAAAAAATCCAAAAAAATCGAGGATAGTTTCAATTAAATTTGCTAAAATTTCGTGCATAAAAAATGAAATTTGAAAAAAAATCCAAAAAATTGAAGATAGTTTCAATTGAATTTGCTAAAATTTCGTTCTTAAAATTAACATTTGTAAAAAAATCCAAAAAAATCGAAGATTGTTTAAATTGAATTTGCTAAAATTTCGTTCATAAAAATTAAAATTTTTAAAAAATCCAAAAAATTCGAAGATAGTTTCAATTGAATTTGCTAAAATTTCGTTCATAAAAATTAAAATTTGTAAAAAAATCCACAAAAATTAAAGATAGTTTCAATTGAATTTGCTAAAATTTCTATCATAAAAATTAAAATTTGTAAAAAATCTAAAAAAATCGAAGATAGTTCCGATTAAATTTGCTAAAATTTCGTTCATAAAAATTAAAATTTGTAAAAAATTTCAAAAAATCGAAGATAGTTTCAATTAAATTTGCTAAAATTTCGTTCATAAAAATTAAAATATTTAAAAAAATCCAAAAAAATCGAAGATAGTTTCAATTGAATTTACTAAAATTTCGTTCATAAAAATTAAAATTTGTAAAAAAATCCAAAAAAATCGAAGATAGGTTCAATTAAATTTGCTAAAATTTCGTTCATAAAAATTAAAATTTGTAAAAAATCCAAAAAAATCGAAGATAGTTTCAATTAAATTTGCTAAAATTTCGTTCATAAAAATTAAAATATTTAAAAAAATCCAAAAAAATCGAAGATAGTTTCAATTGAATTTGCTAAAATTTCGTTCATAAAAATTAAAATTTGTAAAAAATCAAAAAAAATCGAAGATAGTTTCAATTAAATTTGCTAAAATTTCGTTCATAAAAATTAAAATTTTTTAAAAAATATACAAAAATCGAAGATAGTTTCAATTGAATTTGCTAAAATTTCGATCATAAAAATTAAAATTTGTAAAAAATCCAAAAAAATCGAAGATGGTTCCGATTAAATATGCTAAAATTTCGTTCATAAAAATTAAAATTTGTAAAAAAATCCAAAAAAATCGAAGATAGTTTCAATTAAATTTGCTAAAATTTCGTTCATAAAAATTAAAATTTGTAAAAAAATCCAAAAAAATCGAAGATAGTTTCAATTAAATTTGCTAAAATTTCGTTCATAAAAATTAAAATTTTTGAAAAAATCCAAAAAAATCGAAGATAGTTTCAATTGAATTTGCTAAAATTTCGTTAAAAAAAATTAAAATTTGTAAAAAAATCCAAAAAAATCGAAGATAGTTTCAATTAAATTTGCTAAAATTTCGTTCATAAAAATTAAAATTTTTGAAAAAATCCAAAAAAATCGAAGATAGTTTCATTTGAATTTGCTAAAATTTCGTTCATAAAAATTAAAATTTGTAAAAAAATCCACAAAAATTAAAGATAGTTTCAATTGAATTTGCTAAAATTTCGTTCATAAAAATTAAAATTTGTAAAAAAATCCACAAAAATTAAAGATAGTTTCAATTGAATTTGCTAAAATTTCGATCATAAAAATTAAAATTTGTAAAAAATCCAAAAAAATCGAAGATGGTTCCGATTAAATTTGCTAAAATTTCGTTCATAAAAATTAAAATTTGTAAAAAAATCCAAAAAAATCGAAGATAGTTTCAATTAAATTTGCTAAAATTTCGTTCATAAAATATAAAATTTGTAAAAAAATCCAAAAAAATCGAAGATAGTTTCAATTGAATTTGCTAAAATTTCGTTCATAAAAATTAAAATTTGTAAAAAAATCCAAAAAAATCGAAGAAAGTTTCAATTAAATTTGCTAAAATTTCGTTCATAAAAATTAAAATTTGTAAAAAATCCAAAAAAATCGAAGATAGTTTCAATTAAATTTGCTAAAATTTCGTTCATAAAAAATAAAAATATTTAAAAAAATCCAAAAAAATCGAAGATAGTTTCAATTGAATTTGCTAAAATTTCGTTCATAAAAATTAAAATTTGTAAAAAATCAAAAAAAATCGAAGATAGTTTCAATTAAATTTGCTAAAATTTCGTTCATAAAAATTAAAATTTTTAAAAAATATACAAAAATCGAAGATAGTTTCAATTGAATTTGCTAAAATTTCGATCATAAAAATTAAAATTTGTAAAAAATCCAAAAAAATCGAAGATGGTTCCGATTAAATTTGCTAAAATTTCGTTCATAAAAATTAAAATTTGTAAAAAAATCCAAAAAAATCGAAGATAGTTTCAATTAAATTTGCTAAAATTTCGTTCATAAAAATTAAAATTTGTAAAAAAATCCAAAAAAATCGAAGATAGTTTCAATTAAATTTGCTAAAATTTCGTTCATAAAAATTAAAATTTTTGAAAAAATCCAAAAAAATCGAAGATAGTTTCAATTGAATTTGCTAAAATTTCGTTCATAAAAATTAAAATTTGTAAAAAAATCCAAAAAAATCGAAGATAGTTTCAATTAAATTTGCTAAAATTTCGTTCATAAAAATTAAAATTTTTGAAAAAATCCAAAAAAATCGAAGATAGTTTCATTTGAATTTGCTAAAATTTCGTTCATAAAAATTAAAATTTGTAAAAAAATCCACAAAAATTAAAGATAGTTTCAATTGAATTTGCTAAAATTTCGATCATAAAAATTAAAATTTGTAAAAAATCTAAAAAAATCGAAGATAGTTCCGATTAAATTTGCTAAAATTTCGTTCATAAAAATTAAAATTTGTAAAAAATTTCAAAAAAATCGGAGATAGTTTCAATTAAATTTGCTAAAATTTCGTTCATAAAAATTAAAATATTTAAAAAAATCCAAAAAAATCGAGGATAGTTTCAATTAAATTTGCTAAAATTTCGTGCATAAAAAATGAAATTTGAAAAAAAATCCAAAAAATTGAAGATAGTTTCAATTGAATTTGCTAAAATTTCGTTCTTAAAATTAAAATTTGTAAAAAAATCCAAAAAAATCGAAGATTGTTTCAATTGAATTTGCTAAAATTTCGTTCATAAAAATTAAAATTTTTAAAAAATCCAAAAAATTCGAAGATAGTTTCAATTGAATTTGCTAAAATTTCGTTCATAAAAATTAAAATTTGTAAAAAAAATCCAAAAAAATCGAAGATAGTTTTAATTGAATTTGCTAAAATTTCGTTCATAAAAATTAAAATTTGTAAAAAAATCCAAAAAAATCGAAGATAGTTTCAATTAAATTTGCTAAAATTTCGTTCATAAAAATTAAAATTTGTAACAAAATCCAAAAAAATCGAAGATAGTTTCAATTAAATTTGCTAAAATTTCGTTCATAAAAATTAAAATTTTTGATAAAATCCAAAAAAATCGAAGATAGTTTCAATTGAATTTGCTAAAATTTCGTTCATAAAAATTAAAATTTGTAAAAAATCCAAAAAAATCGAAGATAGTTTCATTTAAATTTGCTAAAATTTCGTTCATAAAAATTAAAATTTTTTAAAAAATATACAAAAATCGAAGATAGTTTCAATTGAATTTGCTAAAATTTCGTTCATAAAAATTAAAATTTGTAAAAAAATCCACAAAAATTAAAGATAGTTTCAATTGAATTTGCTAAAATTTCGATCATAAAAATTAAAATTTGTAAAAAATCTAAAAAAATCGAAAATAGTTCCGATTAAATTTGCTAAAATTTCGTTCATAAAAATTAAAATTTGTAAAAAATTTCAAAAAAATCTAAGATAGTTTCAATTAAATTTGCTAAAATTTCGTTCATAAAAATTAAAATATTTAAAAAAATCCAAAAAAATCGAAGATAGTTTCAATTGAATTTGCTAAAATTTCGTTCATAAAAATTAAAATTTATAAAAAAATCCAAAAAAATCGAAGATAGGTTCAATAAAATTTGCTAAAATTTCGTTCATAAAAATTAAAATTTGTAAAAAATCCAAAAAAATCGAAGATAGTTTCAATTAAATTTGCTAAAATTTCGTTCATAAAAATTAAAATATTTAAAAAAATCCAAAAAAATCGAAGATAGTTTTAATTGAATTTGCTAACATTTCGTTCATAAAAATTAAAATTTTTAAAAATCCAAAAAATTCGATGATAGTTTCAATTGAATTTGCTAAAATTTCGATCATAAAAATTAAAATTTGTAAAAAATCTAAAAAAATCGAAAATAGTTCCGATTAAATTTGCTAAAATTTCGTTCATAAAAATTAAAATTTGTAAAAAATTTCAAAAAAATCGGAGATAGTTTCAATTAAATTTGCTAAAATTTCGTTCATAAAAATTAAAATATTTAAAAAAATCCAAAAAAATCGAGGATAGTTTCAATTAAATTTGCTAAAATTTCGTGCATAAAAAATGAAATTTGAAAAAAAATCCAAAAAATTGAAGATAGTTTCAATTGAATTTGCTAAAATTTCGTTCTTAAAATTAAAATTTGTAAAAAAATCCAAAAAAATCGAAGATTGTTTCAATTGAATTTGCTAAAATTTCGTTCATAAAAATGAAAATTTTTAAAAAATCCAAAAAATTCGAAGATAGTTTCAATTGAATTTGCTAAAATTTCGTTCATAAAAATTAAAATTTGTAAAAAAATCCACAAAAATTAAAGATAGTTTCAATTGAATTTGCTAAAATTTCGTTCATAAAAATTAAAATTTGTAAAAAAATCCACAAAAATTAAAGATAGTTTCAATTGAATTTGCTAAAATTTCGATCATAAAAATTAAAATTTGTAAAAAATCCAAAAAAATCGAAGATGGTTCCGATTAAATTTGCTAAAATTTCGTTCATAAAAATTAAAATTTGTAAAAAAATCCAAAAAAATCGAAGATAGTTTCAATTAAATTTGCTAAAATTTCGTTCATAAAAACTAAAATTTGTAAAAAAATCCAAAAAAATCGAAGATAGTTTCAATTGAATTTGCTAAAATTTCGTTCATAAAAATTAAAATTTGTAAAAAAATCCAAAAAAATCGAAGATAGGTTCAATTAAATTTGCTAAAATTTCGTTCATAAAAATTAAAATTTGTAAAAAATCCAAAAAAATCGAAGATAGTTTCAATTAAATTTGCTAAAATTTCGTTCATAAAAATTAAAATATTTAAAAAAATCCAAAAAAATCGAAGATAGTTTCAATTGAATTTGCTAAAATTTCGTTCATAAAAATTAAAATTTGTAAAAAATAAAAAAAAATCGAAGATAGTTTCAATTAAATTTGCTAAAATTTCGTTCATAAAAATTAAAATTTTTTAAAAAATATACAAAAATCGAAGATAGTTTCAATTGAATTTGCTAAAATTTCGATCATAAAAATTAAAATTTGTAAAAAATCCAAAAAAATCGAAGATGGTTCCGATTAAATTTGCTAAAATTTCGTTCATAAAAATTAAAATTTGTAAAAAAATCCAAAAAAATCGAAGATAGTTTCAATTAAATTTGCTAAAATTTCGTTCATAAAAATTAAAATTTGTAAAAAAATCCAAAAAAATCGAAGATAGTTTCAATTAAATTTGCTAAAATTTCGTTCATAAAAATTAAAATTTTTGAAAAAATCCAAAAAAATCGAAGATAGTTTCAATTGAATTTGCTAAAATTTCGTTCATAAAAATTAAAATTTGTAAAAAAATCCAAAAAAATCGAAGATAGTTTCAATTAAATTTGCTAAAATTTCGTTCATAAAAATTAAAATTTTTGAAAAAATCCAAAAAAATCGAAGATAGTTTCATTTGAATTTGCTAAAATTTCGTTCATAAAAATTAAAATATTTAAAAAAATCCAAAAAAATCGAGGATAGTTTCAATTAAATTTGCTAAAATTTCGTGCATAAAAAATGAAATTTGAAAAAAAATCCAAAAAATTGAAGATAGTTTCAATTGAATTTGCTAAAATTTCGATCTTAAAATTAAAATTTGTAAAAAAATCCAAAAAAATCGAAGATTGTTTCAATTGAATTTGCTAAAATTTCGTTCATAAAAATTAAAATTTTTAAAAAATCCAAAAAATTCGAAGATAGTTTCAATTGAATTTGCTAAAATTTCGTTCATAAAAATTAAAATTTGTAAAAAAATCCACAAAAATTAAAGATAGTTTCAATTGAATTTGCTAAAATTTCGATCATAAAAATTAAAATTTGTAAAAAATCTAAAAAAATCGAAGATAGTTCCGATTAAATTTGCTAAAATTTCGTTCATAAAAATTAAAATTTGTAAAAAATTTCAAAAAAATCGGAGATAGTTTCTATTAAATTTGCTAAAATTTCGTTCATAAAAATTAAAATTTGTAAAAAATTTCAAAAAAATCGGAGATAGTTTCAATTGAATTTGCTAAATTTTCGATCATAAAAATTAAAATTTGTAAAAAATCCCAAAAAATCGAAGATAGTTCCGATTAAATTTGCTAAAATTTCGTTCATAAAAATTAAAATTTGTAAAAAAATCCACAAAAATTAAAGATAGATTCAATTGAATTTGCTAAAATTTCGATCATAAAAATTAAAATTTGTAAAAAATCTAAAAAAATCGAAGATAGTTCCGATTAAATTTGCTAAAATTTCGTTCATAAAAATTAAAATTTGTAAAAAATTTCAAAAAAATCGAAGATAGTTCCGATTAAATTTGCTAAAATTTCGTTCATAAAAATTAAAATATTTAAAAAAATCCAAAAAAATCGAAGATAGTTTCAATTGAATTTGCTAAAATTTCGTTCATAAAAATTAAAATTTATAAAAAAATCCAAAAAAATCGAAGATAGGTTCAATAAAATTTGCTAAAATTTCGTTCATAAAAATTAAAATTTGTAAAAAATACAAAAAAATCGAAGATAGTTTCAATTAAATTTGCTAAAATTTCGTTCATAAAAATTAAAATATTTAAAAAAATCCAAAAAATCGAAGATAGTTTTAATTGAATTTGCTAACATTTCGTTCATAAAAATTAAAATTTGTAAAAAAATCCAAAAAAATCGAAGATAGTTTCAATTAAATTTGATAAAATTTCGTTCATAAAAATTAAAATTTGTAAAAAATCCAAAAAAATCGAAGATAGTTTCAATTAAATTTGCTAAAATTTCGTTCATAAAAATTAAAATTTTTTAAAAAATATACAAAAATCGAAGATAGTTTCAATTGAATTTGCTAAAATTTCGATCATAAAAATTAAAATTTGAAAAAAATCCAAAAAAATCGAAGATGGTTCCGATTAAATTTGCTAAAATTTCGTTCATAAAAATTAAAATTTGAAAAAAAATCCAAAAAAATCGAAGATAGTTTCAATTAAATTTGCTAAAATTTCGTTCATAAAAATTAAAATTTGTAAAACAATCCAAAAAAATCGAAGATAGTTTCAATTGAATTTGCTAAAATTTCGATCATAAAAATTAAAATTTGAAAAAAATCCAAAAAAATCGAAGATGGTTCCGATTAAATTTGCTAAAATTTCGTTCATAAAAATTAAAATTTGAAAAAAAATCCAAAAAAATCGAAGATAGTTTCAATTAAATTTGCTAAAATTTCGTTCATAAAAATTAAAATTTGTAAAACAATCCAAAAAAATCGAAGATAGTTTCAATTAAATTTGCTAAAATTTCGTTCATAAAAATTAAAATTTTTGAAAAAATCCAAAAAAATCGAAGATAGTTTCAATTGAATTTGCTAAAATTTCGTTCATAAAAATTAAAATTTGTAAAAAAATCCA
Source organism: Andrena marginata (assembly GCA_963932335.1). Taxonomy (NCBI): domain Eukaryota; kingdom Metazoa; phylum Arthropoda; class Insecta; order Hymenoptera; family Andrenidae; genus Andrena; species Andrena marginata. The sequence continues at coordinate 13,432 of CAWVQI010000062.1, forward strand.
AAAAAATCGAAGATAGTTTCAATTAAATTTGCTAAAATTTCGTTCATAAAAATTAAAATTTTTTAAAAAATATACAAAAATCGAAGATAGTTTCAATTGAATTTGCTAAAATTTCGATCATAAAAATTAAAATTTGTAAAAAATCCAAAAAAATCGAAGATGGTTCCGATTAAATTTGCTAAAATTTCGTTCATAAAAATTAAAATTTGTAAAAAATCAAAAAAAATCGAAGATAGTTTCAATTAAATTTGCTAAAATTTCGTTCATAAAAATTAAAATTTTTTAAAAAATATACAAAAATCGAAGATAGTTTCAATTGAATTTGCTAAAATTTCGATTATAAAAATTAAAATTTGTAAAAAATCCAAAAAAATCGAAGATGGTTCCGATTAAATTTGCTAAAATTTCGTTCATAAAAATTAAAATTTGTAAAAAAATCCAAAAAATCGAAGATAGTTTCAATTAAATTTGCTAAAATTTCGTTCATAAAAATTAAAATTTGTAAAAAAATCCAAAAAAATCGAAGATAGTTTCAATTAAATTTGCTAAAATTTCGTTCATAAAAATTAAAATTTTTGAAAAAATCCAAAAAAATCGAAGATAGTTTCAATTGAATTTGCTAAAATTTCGTTCATAAAAATTAAAATTTGTAAAAAAATCCAAAAAAATCGAAGATAGTTTCAATTAAATTTGCTAAAATTTCGTTCATAAAAATTAAAATTTTTGAAAAAATCCAAAAAAATCGAAGATAGTTTCAATTGAATTTGCTAAAATTTCGATCATAAAAATTAAAATTTGTAAAAAATCTAAAAAAATCGAAGATAGTTCCGATTAAATTTGCTAAAATTTCGTTCATAAAAATTAAAATTTGTAAAAAATTTCAAAAAAATCGGAGATAGTTTCAATTAAATTTGCTAAAATTTCGTTCATAAAAATTAAAATATTTAAAAAAATCCAAAAAAATCGAGGATAGTTTCAATTAAATTTGCTAAAATTTCGTGCATAAAAAATGAAATTTGAAAAAAAATCCAAAAAATTGAAGATAGTTTCAATTGAATTTGCTAAAATTTCGTTCTTAAAATTAAAATTTGTAAAAAAATCCAAAAAAATCGAAGATTGTTTCAATTGAATTTGCTAAAATTTCGTTCATAAAAATTAAAATTTTTAAAAAATCCAAAAAATTCGAAGATAGTTTCAATTGAATTTGCTAAAATTTCGTTCATAAAAATTAAAATTTGTAAAAAAATCCACAAAAATTAAAGATAGTTTCAATTGAATTTGCTAAAATTTCGATCATAAAAATTAAAATTTGTAAAAAATCTAAAAAAATCGAAGATAGTTCCGATTAAATTTGCTAAAATTTCGTTCATAAAAATTAAAATTTGTAAAAAATTTCAAAAAAATCGAAGATAGTTTCAATTAAATTTGCTAAAATTTCGTTCATAAAAATTAAAATTTGTAAAAAATTTCAAAAAAATCGTAGATAGTTTCAATTGAATTTGCTAAATTTTCGATCATAAAAATTAAAATTTGTAAAAAATCCCAAAAAATCGAAGATAGTTCCGATTAAATTTGCTAAAATTTCGTTCATAAAAATTAAAATTTGTAAAAAAATCCACAAAAATTAAAGATAGATTCAATTGAATTTGCTAAAATTTCGATCATAAAAATTAAAATTTGTAAAAAATCTAAAAAAATCGAAGATAGTTCCGATTAAATTTGCTAAAATTTCGTTCATAAAAATTAAAATTTGTAAAAAATTTCAAAAAAATCGAAGATAGTTCCGATTAAATTTGCTAAAATTTCGTTCATAAAAATTAAAATATTTAAAAAAATCCAAAAAAATCGAAGATAGTTTCAATTGAATTTGCTAAAATTTCGTTCATAAAAATTAAAATTTATAAAAAAATCCAAAAAAATCGAAGATAGGTTCAATAAAATTTGCTAAAATTTCGTTCATAAAAATTAAAATTTGTAAAAAATACAAAAAAATCGAAGATAGTTTCAATTAAATTTGCTAAAATTTCGTTCATAAAAATTAAAATATTTAAAAAAATCCAAAAAATCGAAGATAGTTTTAATTGAATTTGCTAACATTTCGTTCATAAAAATTAAAATTTGTAAAAAAATCCAAAAAAATCGAAGATAGTTTCAATTAAATTTGATAAAATTTCGTTCATAAAAATTAAAATTTGTAAAAAATCCAAAAAAATCGAAGATAGTTTCAATTAAATTTGCTAAAATTTCGTTCATAAAAATTAAAATTTTTTAAAAAATATACAAAAATCGAAGATAGTTTCAATTGAATTTGCTAAAATTTCGATCATAAAAATTAAAATTTGTAAAAAATCCAAAAAAATCGAAGATGGTTCCGATTAAATTTGCTAAAATTTCGTTCATAAAAATTAAAATTTGAAAAAAAATCCAAAAAAATCGAAGATAGTTTCAATTAAATTTGCTAAAATTTCGTTCATAAAAATTAAAATTTGTAAAACAATCCAAAAAAATCGAAGATAGTTTCAATTAAATTTGCTAAAATTTCGTTCATAAAAATTAAAATTTTTGAAAAAATCCAAAAAAATCGAAGATAGTTTCAATTGAATTTGCTAAAATTTCGTTCATAAAAATTAAAATTTGTAAAAAAATCCAAAAAAATCGAAGATAGTTTCAATTAAATTTGCTAAAATTTCGTTCATAAAAATTAAAATTTTTTAAAAAATATACAAAAATCGAAGATAGTTTCAATTGAATTTGCTAAAATTTCGATCATAAAAATTAAAATTTGTAAAAAATCCAAAAAAATCGAAGATGGTTTCAATTGAATTTGCTAAAATTTCGTTCATAAAAATTAAAATTTGTAAAAAAATCCAAAAAAATCGAAGATGGTTCCGATTAAATTTGCTAAAATTTCGTTCATAAAAATTAAAATTTGTAAAAAAATCCAAAAAAATCGAAGATAGTTTCAATTAAATTTGCTAAAATTTCGTTCATAAAAATTAAAATTTGTAAAAAAATCCAAAAAAATCGAAGATAGTTTCAATTAAATTTGCTAAAATTTCGTTCATAAAAATTAAAATTTTTGAAAAAATCCAAAAAAATCGAAGATAGTTTCAATTGAATTTGCTAAAATTTAGTTCATAAAAATTAAAATTTGTAAAAAAATCCAAAAAAATCGAAGATAGTTTCAATTAAATTTGATAAAATTTCGTTCATAAAAATTAAAATTTTTGAAAAAATCCAAAAAAATCGAAGATAGTTTCATTTGAATTTGCTAAAATTTCGTTCATAAAAATTAAAATTTGTAAAAAAATCCACAAAAATTAAAGATAGTTTCAATTGAATTTGCTAAAATTTCGATCATAAAAATTAAAATTTGTAAAAAATCTAAAAAAATCGAAGATAGTTCCGATTAAATTTGCTAAAATTTCGTTCATAAAAATTAAAATTTGTAAAAAATTTCAAAAAAATCGGAGATAGTTTCAATTAAATTTGCTAAAATTTCGTTCATAAAAATTAAAATATTTAAAAAAATCCAAAAAAATCGAGGATAGTTTCAATTAAATTTGCTAAAATTTCGTGCATAAAAAATGAAATTTGAAAAAAAATCCAAAAAATTGAAGATAGTTTCAATTGAATTTGCTAAAATTTCGTTCTTAAAATTAAAATTTGTAAAAAATTTCAAAAAAATCGAAGATAGTTTCAATTAAATTTGCTAAAATTTCGTTCATAAAAATTAAAATTTGTAAAAAATTTCAAAAAAATCGGAGATAGTTTCAATTGAATTTGCTAAATTTTCGATCATAAAAATTAAAATTTGTAAAAAATCCCAAAAAATCGAAGATAGTTCCGATTAAATTTGCTAAAATTTCGTTCATAAAAATTAAAATTTGTAAAAAAATCCACAAAAATTAAAGATAGATTCAATTGAATTTGCTAAAATTTCGATCATAAAAATTAAAATTTGTAAAAAATCTAAAAAAATCGAAGATAGTTCCGATTAAATTTGCTAAAATTTCGTTCATAAAAATTAAAATTTGTAAAAAATTTCAAAAAAATCGAAGATAGTTCCGATTAAATTTGCTAAAATTTCGTTCATAAAAATTAAAATATTTAAAAAAATCCAAAAAAATCGAAGATAGTTTCAATTGAATTTGCTAAAATTTCGTTCATAAAAATTAAAATTTATAAAAAAATCCAAAAAAATCGAAGATAGTTTTAATTGAATTTGCTAACATTTCGTTCATAAAAATTAAAATTTGTAAAAAAATCCACAAAAATTAAAGATAGATTCAATTGAATTTGCTAAAATTTCGATCATAAAAATTAAAATTTGTAAAAAATCTAAAAAAATCGAAGATAGTTCCGATTAAATTTGCTAAAATTTCGTTCATAAAAATTAAAATTTGTAAAAAATTTCAAAAAAATCGAAGATAGTTCCGATTAAATTTGCTAAAATTTCGTTCATAAAAATTAAAATATTTAAAAAAATCCAAAAAAATCGAAGATAGTTTCAATTGAATTTGCTAAAATTTCGTTCATAAAAATTAAAATTTATAAAAAAATCCAAAAAATCGAAGATAGGTTCAATAAAATTTGCTAAAATTTCGTTCATAAAAATTAAAATTTGTAAAAAATACAAAAAAATCGAAGATAGTTTCAATTAAATTTGCTAAAATTTCGTTCATAAAAATTAAAATATTTAAAAAAATCCAAAAAATCGAAGATAGTTTTAATTGAATTTGCTAACATTTCGTTCATAAAAATTAAAATTTGTAAAAAAATCCAAAAAAATCGAAGATAGTTTCAATTAAATTTGATAAAATTTCGTTCATAAAAATTAAAATTTGTAAAAAATCCAAAAAAATCGAAGATAGTTTCAATTAAATTTGCTAAAATTTCGTTCATAAAAATTAAAATTTTTTAAAAAATATACAAAAATCGAAGATAGTTTCAATTGAATTTGCTAAAATTTCGATCATAAAAATTAAAATTTGTAAAAAATCCAAAAAAATCGAAGATGGTTCCGATTAAATTTGCTAAAATTTCGTTCATAAAAATTAAAATTTGAAAAAAAATCCAAAAAAATCGAAGATAGTTTCAATTAAATTTGCTAAAATTTCGTTCATAAAAATTAAAATTTGTAAAACAATCCAAAAAAATCGAAGATAGTTTCAATTAAATTTGCTAAAATTTCGTTCATAAAAATTAAAATTTTTGAAAAAATCCAAAAAAATCGAAGATAGTTTCAATTGAATTTGCTAAAATTTCGTTCATAAAAATTAAAATTTGTAAAAAAATCCAAAAAAATCGAAGATAGTTTCAATTAAATTTGCTAAAATTTCGTTCATAAAAATTAAAATTTTTAAAAAATATACAAAAATCGAAGATAGTTTCAATTGAATTTGCTAAAATTTCGATCATAAAAATTAAAATTTGTAAAAAATCCAAAAAAATCGAAGATGGTTCCGATTAAATTTGCTAAAATTTCGTTCATAAAAATTAAAATTTGTAAAAAATACAAAAAAATCGAAGATAGTTTCAATTAAATTTGCTAAAATTTCGTTCATAAAAATTAAAATATTTAAAAAAATCCAAAAAATCGAAGATAGTTTTAATTGAATTTGCTAACATTTCGTTCATAAAAATTAAAATTTGTAAAAAAATCCAAAAAAATCGAAGATAGTTTCAATTAAATTTGCTAAAATTTCGTTCATAAAAACTAAAATTTGTAAAAAAATCCAAAAAAATCGAAGATAGTTTCAATTGAATTTGCTAAAATTTCGTTCATAAAAATTAAAATTTGTAAAAAAATCCAAAAAAATCGAAGATAGGTTCAATTAAATTTGCTAAAATTTCGTTCATAAAAATTAAAATTTGTAAAAAATCCAAAAAAATCGAAGATAGTTTCAATTAAATTTGCTAAAATTTCGTTCATAAAAATTAAAATATTTAAAAAAATCCAAAAAAATCGAAGATAGTTTCAATTGAATTTGCTAAAATTTCGTTCATAAAAATTAAAATTTGTAAAAAATCAAAAAAAATCGAAGATAGTTTCAATTAAATTTGCTAAAATTTCGTTCATAAAAATTAAAATTTTTTAAAAAATATACAAAAATCGAAGATAGTTTCAATTGAATTTGCTAAAATTTCGATCATAAAAATTAAAATTTGTAAAAAATCCAAAAAAATCGAAGATGGTTCCGATTAAATTTGCTAAAATTTCGTTCATAAAAATTAAAATTTGTAAAAAAATCCAAAAAAATCGAAGATAGTTTCAATTAAATTTGCTAAAATTTCGTTCATAAAAATTAAAATTTGTAAAAAAATCCAAAAAAATCGAAGATAGTTTCAATTAAATTTGCTAAAATTTCGTTCATAAAAATTAAAATTTTTGAAAAAATCCAAAAAAATCGAAGATAGTTTCAATTGAATTTGCTAAAATTTCGTTCATAAAAATTAAAATTTGTAAAAAAATCCAAAAAAATCGAAGATAGTTTCAATTAAATTTGCTAAAATTTCGTTCATAAAAATTAAAATTTTTGAAAAAATCCAAAAAAATCGAAGATAGTTTCATTTGAATTTGCTAAAATTTCGTTCATAAAAATTAAAATTTGTAAAAAAATCCACAAAAATTAAAGATAGTTTCAATTGAATTTGCTAAAATTTCGATCATAAAAATTAAAATTTGTAAAAAATCTAAAAAAATCGAAGATAGTTCCGATTAAATTTGCTAAAATTTCGTTCATAAAAATTAAAATTTGTAAAAAATTTCAAAAAAATCGGAGATAGTTTCAATTAAATTTGCTAAAATTTCGTTCATAAAAATTAAAATATTTAAAAAAATCCAAAAAAATCGAGGATAGTTTCAATTAAATTTGCTAAAATTTCGTGCATAAAAAATGAAATTTGAAAAAAAATCCAAAAAATTGAAGATAGTTTCAATTGAATTTGCTAAAATTTCGTTCTTAAAATTAAAATTTGTAAAAAAATCCAAAAAAATCGAAGATTGTTTCAATTGAATTTGCTAAAATTTCGTTCATAAAAATTAAAATTTTTAAAAAATCCAAAAAATTCGAAGATAGTTTCAATTGAATTTGCTAAAATTTCGTTCATAAAAATTAAAATTTGTAAAAAAATCCACAAAAATTAAAGATAGTTTCAATTGAATTTGCTAAAATTTCGATCATAAAAATTAAAATTTGTAAAAAATCTAAAAAAATCGAAGATAGTTCCGATTAAATTTGCTAAAATTTCGTTCATAAAAATTAAAATTTGTAAAAAATTTCAAAAAAATCGAAGATAGTTTCAATTAAATTTGCTAAAATTTCGTTCATAAAAATTAAAATTTGTAAAAAATTTCAAAAAAATCGGAGATAGTTTCAATTGAATTTGCTAAATTTTCGATCATAAAAATTAAAATTTGTAAAAAATCCCAAAAAATCGAAGATAGTTCCGATTAAATTTGCTAAAATTTCGTTCATAAAAATTAAAATTTTTTAAAAAATATACAAAAATCGAAGATAGTTTCAATTGAATTTGCTAAAATTTCGATCATAAAAATTAAAATTTGTAAAAAATCCAAAAAAATCGAAGATGGTTCCGATTAAATTTGCTAAAATTTCGTTCATAAAAATTAAAATTTGTAAAAAAATCCAAAAAATCGAAGATAGTTTCAATTAAATTTGCTAAAATTTCGTTCATAAAAATTAAAATTTGTATAAAAATCCAAAAAAATCGAAGATAGTTTCAATTAAATTTGCTAAAATTTCGTTCATAAAAATTAAAATTTTTGAAAAAATCCAAAAAAATCGAAGATAGTTTCAATTGAATTTGCTAAAATTTCGTTCATAAAAATTAAAATTTGTAAAAAAAAACAAAAAAATCGAAGATAGTTTCAATTAAATTTGCTAAAATTTCGTTCATAAAAATTAAAATTTTTGAAAAAATCTAAAAAAATCGAAGATAGTTTCAATTGAATTTGCTAAAATTTCGTTCATAAAAATTAAAATTTGTAAAAAAATCCACAAAAATTAAAGATAGTTTCAATTGAATTTGCTAAAATTTCGGTCATAAAAATTAAAATTTGTAAAAAATCTAAAAAATCGAAGATAGTTCCGATTAAATTTGCTAAAATTTCGTTCATAAAAATTATAATTTGTAAAAAATTTCAAAAAAATCGGAGATAGTTTCAATTAAATTTGCTAAAATTTCGTTCATAAAAATTAAAATATTTAAAAAAATCCAAAAAAATCGAAGATAGTTTCAATTGAATTTGCTAAAATTTCGTTCATAAAAATTAAAATTTATAAAAAATCCAAAAAATCGAAGATAGGTTCAATAAAATTTGCTAAAATTTCGTTCATAAAAATTAAAATTTGTAAAAAATCCAAAAAAATCGAAGATAGTTTCAATTAAATTTGCTAAAATTTCGTTCATAAAAATTAAAATATTTAAAAAATCCAAAAAATCGAAGATAGTTTTAATTGAATTTGCTAACATTTCGTTCATAAAAATTAAAATTTGTAAAAAAATCCAAAAAATCGAAGATAGTTTCAATTAAATTTGCTAAAATTTCGTTCATAAAAATTAAAATATGTAAAAAATCCAAAAAAATCGAAGATAGTTTCAATTAAATTTGCTAAAATATCGTTCATAAAAATTAAAATTTTTTAAAAAATATACAAAAATCGAAGATAGTTTCAATTGAATTTGCTAAAATTTCGATCATAAAAATTAAAATTTGTAAAAAATCCAAAAAAATCGAAGATGGTTCCGATTAAATTTGCTAAAATTTCGTTCATAAAGTTAAAATTTGTAAAAAAATCCAAAAAATCGAAGATAGTTTCAATTAAATTTGCTAAAATTTCGTTCATAAAAATTAAAATTTGTAAAAAAATCCAAAAAAATCGAAGATAGTTTCAATTAAATTTGCTAAAATTTCGTTCATAAAAATTAAAATTTTTGAAAAAATCGAAAAAATCGAAGATAGTTTCAATTGAATTTGCTAAAATTTCGTTCATAAAAATTAAAATTTGTAAAAAAAAACAAAAAAATCGAAGATAGTTTCAATTAAATTTGCTAAAATTTCGTTCATAAAAATTAAAATTTTTGAAAAAATCCAAAAAAATCGAAGATAGTTTCAATTGAATTTGCTAAAATTTCGTTCATAAAAATTAAAATTTGTAAAAAAATCCACAAAAATTAAAGATAGTTTCAATTGAATTTGCTAAAATTTCGGTCATAAAAATTAAAATTTGTAAAAAATCTAAAAAAATCGAAGATAGTTCGGATTAAATTTGCTAAAATTTCGTTCATAAAAATTAAAATTTGTAAAAAATTTCAAAAAAATCGGAGATAGTTTCAATTAAATTTGCTAAAAGTTCGTTCAGAAAAATTAAAATATTTAAAAAAATCCAAAAAAATCGAGGATAGTTTAAATTAAATTTGCTAAAATTTCGTGCATAAAAAATGAAATTTGAAAAAAAATCCAAAAAATTGAAGATAGTTTCAATTGAATTTGCTAAAATTTCGTTCTTAAAATTAAAATTTGTAAAAAAAATCCAAAAAAATTGAAGATTGTTTCAATTGAATTTGCTAAAATTTCGTTCATAAAAATTAAAATTTTTAAAAAATCCAAAAAATTCGAAGATAGTTTCAATTGAATTTGCTAAAATTTCGTTCATAAAATTAAAATTTGTAAAAAAATCCACAAAATTAAAGATAGTTTCAATTGAATTTGCTAAAATTTCGATCATAAAAATTAAAATTTGTAAAAAATCTAAAAAAATCGAAGATAGTTCCGATTAAATTTGCTAAAATTTCGTTCATAAAAATTAAAATTTGTAAAAAATTTCAAAAAATCGAAGATAGTTTCAATTAAATTTGCTAAAATTTCGTTCATAAAAATTAAAATATTTAAAAAAATCCAAAAAAATCGAGGATAGTTTAAATTAAATTTGCTAAAATTTCGTGCATAAAAAATGAAATTTGAAAAAAAATCCAAAAAAATCGAAGATAGTTTCAATTAAATTTGCTAAAATTTCGTTCATAAAAATTAAAATATTTAAAAAAATCCAAAATAATCGAAGATAGTTTCAATTGAATTTGCTAAAATTTCGTTCATAAAAATTAAAATTTGTAAAAAATCCAAAAAATCGAAGATAGTTTCAATTAAATTTGCTAAAATTTCGTTCATAAAAATTAAAATTTTTTAAAAAATATACAAAAATCGAAGATAGTTTCAATTGAATTTGCTAAATTTTCGATCATAAAAATTAAAATTTGTAAAAAATCAAAAAAAATCGAAGATAGTTCCGATTAAATTTGCTAAAATTTCGTTCATAAAAATTAAAATTTGTAAAAAAATCCACAAAAATTAAAGATAGATTCAATTGAATTTGCTAAAATTTCGATCATAAAAATTAAAATTTGTAAAAAATCTAAAAAAATCGAAGATAGTTCCGATTAAATTTGCTAAAATTTCGTTCATAAAAATTAAAATTTGTAAAAAATTTCAAAAAAATCGAAGATAGTTCCGATTAAATTTGCTAAAATTTCGTTCATAAAAATTAAAATTTTTAAAAAATCCAAAAAATTCGAAGATAGTTTCAATTAAATTTGCTAAAATTTCGTGCATAAAAAATGAAATTTGAAAAAAAATCCAAAAAGTTGAAGATAGTTTCAATTGAATTTGCTAAAATTTCGTTCTTAAAATTAAAATTTGTAAAAAAATCCAAAAAAATCGAAGATTGTTTCAATTGAATTTGCTAAAATTTCGTTCATAAAAATTAAAATTTTTAAAAAATCCAAAAAATTCGAAGATAGTTTCAATTGAATTTGCTAAAATTTCGTTCATAAAAATTAAAATTTGTAAAAAATCCAAAAAAATCGAAGATAGTTTCAATTAAATTTGCTAAAATTTCGTTCATAAAAATTAAAATTTTTTAAAAAATATACAAAAATCGAAGATAGTTTCAATTGAATTTGCTAAAATTTCGATCATAAAAATTAAAATTTGTAAAAAATCCAAAAAAATCGAAGATGGTTCCGATTAAATTTGCTAAAATTTCGTTCATAAAAATTAAAATTTGTAAAAAAATCCAAAAAATCGAAGATAGTTTCAATTAAATTTGCTAAAATTTCGTTCATAAAAATTAAAATTTGTATAAAAATCCAAAAAAATCGAAGATAGTTTCAATTAAATTTGCTAAAATTTCGTTCATAAAAATTAAAATTTTTGAAAAAATCCAAAAAAATCGAAGATAGTTTCAATTGAATTTGCTAAAATTTCGTTCATAAAAATTAAAATTTGTAAAAAAAAACAAAAAAATCGAAGATAGTTTCAATTAAATTTGCTAAAATTTCGTTCATAAAAATTAAAATTTTTGAAAAAATCCAAAAAAATCGAAGATAGTTTCAATTGAATTTGCTAAAATTTCGTTCATAAAAATTAAAATTTGTAAAAAAATCCACAAAAATTAAAGATAGTTTCAATTGAATTTGCTAAAATTTCGGTCATAAAAATTAAAATTTGTAAAAAATCTAAAAAAATCGAAGATAGTTCCGATTAAATTTGCTAAAATTTCGTTCATAAAAATTAAAATTTGTAAAAAATTTCAAAAAAATCGGAGATAGTTTCAATTAAATTCGCTAAAATTTCGTTCATAAAAATTAAAATATTTAAAAAAATCCAAAAAAATCGAAGATAGTTTCAATTGAATTTGCTAAAATTTCGTTCATAAAAATTAAAATTTATAAAAAAATCCAAAAAAATCGAAGATAGGTTCATTAAAATTTGCTAAAATTTCGTTCATAAAAATTAAAATTTGTAAAAAATCCAAAAAAATCGAAGATAGTTTCAATTAAATTTGCTAAAATTTCGTTCATAAAAATTAAAATATTTAAAAAAATCCAAAAAATCGAAGATAGTTTTAATTGAATTTGCTAACATTTCGTTCATAAAAATTAAAATTTGTAAAAAAATCCAAAAAAATCGAAGATAGTTTCAATTAAATTTGCTAAAATTTCGTTCATAAAAATTAAAATATGTAAAAAATCCAAAAAAATCGAAGATAGTTTCAATTAAATTTGCTAAAATTTCGTTCATAAAAATTAAAATTTTTTAAAAAATATACAAAAATCGAAGATAGTTTCAATTGAATTTGCTAAAATTTCGATCATAAAAATTAAAATTTGTAAAAAATCCAAAAAAATCGAAGATGGTTCCGATTAAATTTGCTAAAATTTCGTTCATAAAAATTAAAATTTGTAAAAAAATCCAAAAAATCGAAGATAGTTTCAATTAAATTTGCTAAAATTTCGTTCATAAAAATTAAAATTTGTAAAAAAATCCAAAAAAATCGAAGATAGTTTCAATTAAATTTGCTAAAATTTCGTTCATAAAAATTAAAATCTTTGAAAAAATCGAAAAAAATCGAAGATAGTTTCAATTGAATTTGCTAAAATTTCGTTCATAAAAATTAAAATTTGTAAAAAAAAACAAAAAAATCGAAGATAGTTTCAATTAAATTTGCTAAAATTTCGTTCATAAAAATTAAAATTTTTGAAAAAATCCAAAAAAATCGAAGATAGTTTCAATTGAATTTGCTAAAATTTCGTTCATAAAAATTAAAATTTGTAAAAAAATCCACAAAAATTAAAGATAGTTTCAATTGAATTTGCTAAAATTTCGGTCATAAAAATTAAAATTTGTAAAAAATCTAAAAAAATCGAAGATAGTTCCGATTAAATTTGCTAAAATTTCGTTCATAAAAATTAAAATTTGTAAAAAATTTCAAAAAAATCGGAGATAGTTTCAATTAAATTTGCTAAAAGTTCGTTCATAAAAATTAAAATATTTAAAAAAATCCAAAAAAATCGAGGATAGTTTAAATTAAATTTGCTAAAATTTCGTGCATAAAAAATGAAATTTGAAAAAAAATCCAAAAAATTGAAGATAGTTTCAATTGAATTTGCTAAAATTTCGTTCTTAAAATTAAAATTTGTAAAAAAATCCAAAAAAATCGAAGATTGTTTCAATTGAATTTGCTAAAATTTCGTTCATAAAAATTAAAATTTTTAAAAAATCCAAAAAATTCGAAGATAGTTTCAATTGAATTTGCTAAAATTTCGTTCATAAAAATTAAAATTTGTAAAAAAATCCACAAAAATTAAAGATAGTTTCAATTGAATTTGCTAAAATTTCGATCATAAAAATTAAAATTTGTAAAAAATCTAAAAAAATCGAAGATAGTTCCGATTAAATTTGCTAAAATTTCGTTCATAAAAATTAAAATTTGTAAAAAATTTAAAAAATCGAAGATAGTTTCAATTAAATTTGCTAAAATTTCGTTCATAAAAATTAAAATTTTTGAAAAAATCCAAAAAAATCGAAGATAGTTTCAATTGAATTTGCTAAAATTTCGTTCATAAAAATTAAAATTTGTAAAAAAATCCACAAAAATTAAAGATAGTTTCAATTGAATTTGCTAAAATTTCGGTCATAAAAATTAAAATTTGTAAAAAATCTAAAAAAATCGAAGATAGTTCCGATTAAATTTGCTAAAATTTCGTTCATAAAAATTAAAATTTGTAAAAAATTTCAAAAAAATCGGAGATAGTTTCAATTAAATTCGCTAAAATTTCGTTCATAAAAATTAAAATATTTAAAAAAATCCAACAAAATCGAAGATAGTTTCAATTGAATTTGCTAAAATTTCGTTCATAAAATTAAAATTTATAAAAAAATCCAAAAAAATCGAAGATAGGTTCATTAAAATTTGCTAAAATTTCGTTCATAAAAATTAAAATTTGTAAAAAATCCAAAAAAATCGAAGATAGTTTCAATTAAATTTGCTAAAATTTCGTTCATAAAAATTAAAATATTTAAAAAAATCCAAAAAATCGAAGATAGTTTTAATTGAATTTGCTAACATTTCGTTCATAAAAATTAAAATTTGTAAAAAAATCCAAAAAAATCGAAGATAGTTTCAATTAAATTTGCTAAAATTTCGTTCATAAAAATTAAAATATGTAAAAAATCCAAAAAAAATCGAAGATAGTTTCAATTAAATTTGCTAAAATTTCGTTCATAAAAATTAAAATTTTTTAAAAAATATACAAAAATCGAAGATAGTTTCAATTGAATTTGCTAAAATTTCGATCATAAAAATTAAAATTTGTAAAAAATCCAAAAAAATCGAAGATGGTTCCGATTAAATTTGCTAAAATTTCGTTCATAAAAATTAAAATTTGTAAAAAATCCAAAAAATCGAAGATAGTTTCAATTAAATTTGCTAAAATTTCGTTCATAAAAATTAAAATTTGTAAAAAAATCCAAAAAAATCGAAGATAGTTTCAATTAAATTTGCTAAAATTTCGTTCATAAAAATTAAAATCTTTGAAAAAATCGAAAAAAATCGAAGATAGTTTCAATTGAATTTGCTAAAATTTCGTTCATAAAAATTAAAATTTGTAAAAAAAAACAAAAAAATCGAAGATAGTTTCAATTAAATTTGCTAAAATTTCGTTCATAAAAATTAAAATTTTTGAAAAAATCCAAAAAAATCGAAGATAGTTTCAATTGAATTTGCTAAAATTTCGTTCATAAAAATTAAAATTTGTAAAAAAATCCACAAAAATTAAAGATAGTTTCAATTGAATTTGCTAAAATTTCGGTCATAAAAATTAAAATTTGTAAAAAATCTAAAAAAATCGAAGATAGTTCCGATTAAATTTGCTAAAATTTCGTTCATAAAAATTAAAATTTGTAAAAAATTTCAAAAAAATCGGAGATAGTTTCAATTAAATTTGCTAAAAGTTCGTTCATAAAAATTAAAATATTTAAAAAAATCCAAAAAAAATCGAGGATAGTTTAAATTAAATTTGCTAAAATTTCGTGCATAAAAAATGAAATTTGAAAAAAAATCCAAAAAATTGAAGATAGTTTCAATTGAATTTGCTAAAATTTCGTTCTTAAAATTAAAATTTGTAAAAAAATCCAAAAAAATCGAAGATTGTTTCAATTGAATTTGCTAAAATTTCGTTCATAAAAATTAAAATTTTTAAAAAATCCAAAAAATTCGAAGATAGTTTCAATTGAATTTGCTAAAATTTCGTTCATAAAAATTAAAATTTGTAAAAAAATCCACAAAAATTAAAGATAGTTTCAATTGAATTTGCTAAAATTTCGATCATAAAAATTAAAATTTGTAAAAAATCTAAAAAAATCGAAGATAGTTCCGATTAAATTTGCTAAAATTTCGTTCATAAAAATTAAAATTTGTAAAACAATCCAAAAAAAATCGATGATAGTTTCAATTAAATTTGCTAAAATTTCGTTCATAAAAATTAAAATATTTAAAAAAATCCAAAAAATCGAGGATAGTTTAAATTAAATTTGCTAAAATTTCGTGCATAAAAAATGAAATTTGAAAAAAAATCCAAAAAATTGAAGATAGTTTCAATTGAATTTGCTAAAATTTCGTTCTTAAAATTAAAATTTGTAAAAAAATCCACAAAAATTAAAGATAGTTTCAATTAAATTGCTAAAATTTCGTTCATAAAAATTAAAATATTTAAAAAAAATCCAAAAAATCGAGGATAGTTTAAATTAAATTTGCTAAAATTTCGTGCATAAATAATGAAATTTGAAAAAAAATCAAAAAAATCGAAGATAGTTTCAATTAAATTTTCTAAAATTTCGTTCATAAAAATTAAAATATTTAAAAAAATCCAAAATAATCGAAGATAGTTTCAATTGAATTTGCTAAAATTTCGTTCATAAAAATTAAAATTTGTAAAAAATCCAAAAAAATCGAAGATAGTTTCAATTAAATTTGCTAAAATTTCGTTCATAAAAATTAAAATTTTTTAAAAAATATACAAAAATCGAAGATAGTTTCAATTGAATTTGCTAAAATTTCGATCATAAAAATTAAAATTTGTAAAAAATCCACAAAAATTAAAGATAGTTTCAATTGAATTTGCTAAAATTTCGATCATAAAATTAAAATTTGTAAAAAATCCAAAAAAATCGAAGATGGTTCCGATTAAATTTGCTAAAATTTCGTTCATAAAAATTAAAATTTGTAAAAAAATCCAAAAAAATCGAAAATAGTTTCAATTAAATTTGCTAAAATTTCGTTCATAAAAATTAAAATTTGTAAAACAATCCAAAAAAAATCGATGATAGTTTCAATTAAATTTGCTAAAATTTCGTTCATAAAAATTAAAATTTTTGAAAAAATCCAAAAAAATCGAAGATAGTTTCAATTGAATTTGCTAAAATTTCGTTCATAAAAATTAAAATTTGTAAAAAAATCCAAAAAAATCGAAGATAGTTTCAATTAAATTCGCTAAAATTTCGTTCATAAAAATTAAAATTTGTAAAAAAATAAAAAAAAATCGAAGATAGTTTCAATTAAATTTGTTAAAATTTCGTTCATAAAAATTAAAATTTGTAAAAAATCCAAAAAAATCGAAGATAGTTTCAATTAAATTTGCTAAAATTTCGTTCATAAAAATTAAAATTTTTTAAAAAATATACAAAAATCGAAGATTGTTTCAATTGAATTTGCTAAATTTTCGATCATAAAAATTAAAATTTGTAAAAAATCCCAAAAAATCGAAGATAGTTCCGATTAAATTTGCTAAAATTTCGTTCATAAAAATTAAAATTTGTAAAAAAATCCACAAAAATTAAAGATAGATTCAATTGAATTTGCTAAAATTTCGATCATAAAAATTAAAATTTGTAAAAAATCTAAAAAAAT
>CAWVQI010000063.1:5000-7500 GCA_963932335.1 Andrena marginata
TTGTTCGCTATCGGTCTCGTGGTTGTATTTAGCCTTAGATGGAGTTTACCACCCACTTAGGGTTGCACTCTCAAGCAACCCGACTCTATGGAGAGATCCTCCCGAAACGCGTACCGGTCGCTACGGGCCTGGCACCCTCTCCGGGTAAGTGGCCCCATTCAAGATGGACTTGGACGCGGTGCGACGTCACGGGATAAACGGATCCTCCTGAACACTACAATTCCCTGCGGCGGAACCGCGGGATTCAGTGCTGGGCTAATTCCTGTTCGCTCGCCGCTACTAAGGAAATCCTTGTTAGTTTCTTTTCCTCCGCTTAGTAATATGCTTAAATTCAGCGGGTAATCTCGCCTACTCTGAGGTCGTCAATCATTATTATTATTATTTATATATATATATATATATATATACATATATAAATAATTATCTGCCACCAGAGAAAAAGAGCAGAGACCGCGAGCGAAGTAGAGAGAGAAGGTATATTTTGGAGAACCGGGCGCGCGTGCCTCCGGTATTATAAATCGTGCTCCCTCTTTTGGATATATTTTATATCCCCCTCGAACGGGTCTACACCGGCGGGGGTACGGAGGGTAGAGGAGAGTGCGCGTATATTGCGCGTTGACACCGCGACGCCGGGCGGCTGGGCCGCACGAGAAGCTGGGCTGAAGAATGGAAGGAGAAGAAGAATATACACAAAACTCTTCTCTCAGATCCTTTCCTCTTTCTCTCCCTTGCTCGCTCGCAGTTTCCCATGCGCACCGCGCGTGTATATACGGCAACGCGCCACGCACATCATTATCTCTTTTCCCCCGTACACATCCCGGCTCATAGCAAGACCCGCGTCGACGAATCTATGTGATCGAGGATTCTCGTATATCCAGAGGTGCCATCGCACGCGATTCCAGAGAAAAAGTATATTTTATTGAACTCCTCTCTTCTTCTCTAATCGAGAGAATTACAGCAGTCACCCCTACCTCTATATTTGCGCCACGCCAAAGTGTCTTTTCGTGTCGCGCATCGTCGATGCGGGAGGAGACTCTCGCGGAACGATCACCACCGGTTTTTACTTTAACGTCCGTCCGCTATTATTAGCTTTGAGATTCCGCTATCCCTTCATCACGCCTCGAGCAGTGACAACACACTTATCTTCGCAGCAGTGGGAACCGTGGAAAAATAAGCTCTTTTCCGTGGACTGGACGACCGGTGAGACCCGCGGGTCTCGTATACGATCGACCAACAACGCGACAAAGACATGGGGCGATCGGGGAGACGCGTCTTCTTCAATTCTACGAAGGAGAGGTCTTCTTATACACCTTTCGCGGCATCGGCGCCTTTTCGATTCGTCAAAGTTCAAATTCACGCAGCCGCGCCAATGAGGATTCCAGGGTACAGAAACGTTTTAAACGACGCGTGGAGCAATATCACTCTTCTCATCGGACGTTTGGCGCAAACACTCTCTTGTGTGTCGACGGAACGTGGCCATAGGGTAGGGTGGGAATGGAATATATAGGGCGGCTAGGCGAGGACACTCGCAACTACGGGGAAATACATCGACCCGATCATGTTAACGAGTGGTTCCGCACAGAGCGCCGCCTCCTACATCTCATTCCATGTACACCACACACCACCCTTTGGATCTTCACGGCATCCCGAAGAACGAGTGTGTTTTGTGCCCTCGATGTATCGATTGACTTTTCTTCCTCTCACTTGTCAAAACGGACGACCCTCTTTTTAAAATCCCTGGGGCTGCGTGAACGCCAACACGATACAAATCGGCGCGCATATGCCGCGCACTCCGCCCTATCTCTCTCTCTCTCTCTCTCGCTCCCGCTCTTCGCGGTCTCTCTTTCTCAGGACAAATTTTTCATTTCAGGCGACGTCGGGAGCACGGTAAATGATCTCGGGGCGCGGGATGTGAAGGTGGCAAACTCTAAAACACCAGTGCGAGCGGAGAGGCCGCTGTGTGTGTGTGTGGTGATCCAGGGAGCGGTGCAGCACACGGGCGGTCGTTATAAAGCAACGACGCACAACGCCGTGAAAGCGGGCACGCACGCGAGTCCCTAAGCGATCATTCATCACACATTTCGCCTCTCTCTTTTTCTGGTTCTCGCACAGGAGGAGAGTACAACACACACGCTTCACGATTCTCACGCGCGAGCCGTTGGCAAACGCCGACGAACATCCCAACTTTCGCTCGTACGTCGCGTATCTGGCGTGTATATTATCATCCGTCCCGACTCCGAAACGCGTTACATCTTCGGAAACGCGAGACGGCGAGGATGCGATGATGATTATGTACGCAGAACCGACGCAAGCAGTCTTTTGTATGTGATAACGACCCTCAGCCAGGCGTGGTCCAGGAATTGTATCCGTGGACCGCAATGTGCGTTCGAAATGTCGATGTTCATGTGTCCTGCAGTTCACACGTTGACGCGCAATTAGCTGCGTTCTTCATCGACCCACGAGCCAAGTGATCCACCGTTCAGGGTAATCGTGTTATTAA
>CAWVQI010000063.1:12500-17500 GCA_963932335.1 Andrena marginata
AGCTCGCGGTACTTTAAAAATTTTCGGAGCGATTGGAGTTATTCGCGATTATCTCGCAAACCAGCGCGACGACCGGGGTCGGAACCTTAATATGAATTGATCGCAATGTCGCGACACGCAAGGATCAGTGGTCGTTTTCGACGATCGGACGACTCTGTGTTCGGAGGATGGTGCGGAACGACTCTGAAAGCTCGCGGTACTTTAAAAATTTTCGGAGCGATTGGAGTTATTCGCGATTATCTCGCAAACCAGCGCGACGACCGGGGTCGGAACCTTAATATGAATTGATCGCAATGTCGCGACACGCAAGGATCAGTGGTCGTTTTCGACGATCGGACGACTCTGTGTTCGGGGGATGGTGCGGAAGGACGCTGAGAGCTCGCGGTACTTTAAAAATTTTCGGAGCGATTGGAGTTATTCGCGATTATCTCGCAAACCAGCGCGACGACCGGGGTCGGAACCTTAATATGAATTGATCGCAATGTCGCGACACGAAAGGATCAGTGGTCGTTTTCGACGATCGGACGACTCTGTGTTCGGAGGATGGTGCGGAAGGACGCTGAGAGCTCGCGGTACTTTAAAAATTTTCGGAGCGATTGGGGTTATTCGCGATTATCTCGCAAACCAGCGCGACGACCGGGGTCGGAACCTTAATATGAATTGATCGCAATGTCGCGACACGCAAGGATCAGTGGTCGTTTTCGACGATCGGACGACTCTGTGTTCGGAGGATGGTGCGGAAGGACGCTGAAAGCTCGCGGTACTTTAAAAATTTTCGGAGCGATTGGAGTTATTCGCGATTATCTCGCAAACCAGCGCGACGACCGGGGTCGGAACCTTAATATGAATTGATCGCAATGTCGCGACACGCAAGGATCAGTGGTCGTTTTCGACGATCGGACGACTCTGTGTTCGGAGGATGGTGCGGAAGGACGCTGAGAGCTCGCGGTACTTTAAAAATTTTCGGAGCGATTGGAGTTATTCGCGATTATCTCGCAAACCAGCGCGACGACCGGGGTCGGAACCTTAATATGAATTGATCGCAATGTCGCGACACGCAAGGATCAGTGGTCGTTTTCGACGATCGGACGACTCTGTGTTCGGAGGATGGTGCGGAAGGACGCTGAGAGCTCGCGGTACTTTAAAAATTTTCGGAGCGATTGGAGTTATTCGCGATTATCTCGAAAACCAGCGCGACGACCGGGGTCGAAACCTTAATATGAATTGATCGCAATGTCGCGACACGCAAGGATCAGTGGTCGTTTTCGACGATCGGACGACTCTGTGTTCGGAGGATGGTGCGGAACGACTCTGAAAGCTCGCGGTACTTTAAAAATTTTCGGAGCGATTGGAGTTATTCGCGATTATCTCGCAAACCAGCGCGACGACCGGGGTCGGAACCTTAATATGAATTGATCGCAATGTCGCGACACGCAAGGATCAGTGGTCGTTTTCGACGATCGGACGACTCTGTGTTCGGAGGATGGTGCGGAACGACTCTGAAAGCTCGCGGTACTTTAAAAATTTTCGGAGCGATTGGAGTTATTCGCGATTATCTCGCAAACCAGCGCGACGACCGGGGTCGGAACCTTAATATGAATTGATCGCAATGTCGCGACACGCAAGGATCAGTGGTCGTTTTCGACGATCGGACGACTCTGTGTTCGGGGGATGGTGCGGAAGGACGCTGAGAGCTCGCGGTACTTTAAAAATTTTCGGAGCGATTGGAGTTATTCGCGATTATCTCGCAAACCAGCGCGACGACCGGGGTCGGAACCTTAATATGAATTGATCGCAATGTCGCGACACGAAAGGATCAGTGGTCGTTTTCGACGATCGGACGACTCTGTGTTCGGAGGATGGTGCGGAAGGACGCTGAGAGCTCGCGGTACTTTAAAAATTTTCGGAGCGATTGGGGTTATTCGCGATTATCTCGCAAACCAGCGCGACGACCGGGGTCGGAACCTTAATATGAATTGATCGCAATGTCGCGACACGCAAGGATCAGTGGTCGTTTTCGACGATCGGACGACTCTGTGTTCGGAGGATGGTGCGGAAGGACGCTGAAAGCTCGCGGTACTTTAAAAATTTTCGGAGCGATTGGAGTTATTCGCGATTATCTCGCAAACCAGCGCGACGACCGGGGTCGGAACCTTAATATGAATTGATCGCAATGTCGCGACACGCAAGGATCAGTGGTCGTTTTCGACGATCGGACGACTCTGTGTTCGGAGGATGGTGCGGAAGGACGCTGAGAGCTCGCGGTACTTTAAAAATTTTCGGAGCGATTGGAGTTATTCGCGATTATCTCGAAAACCAGCGCGACGACCGGGGTCGAAACCTTAATATGAATTGATCGCAATGTCGCGACACGCAAGGATCAGTGGTCGTTTTCGACGATCGGACGACTCTGTGTTCGGAGGATGGTGCGGAACGACTCTGAAAGCTCGCGGTACTTTAAAAATTTTCGGAGCGATTGGAGTTATTCGCGATTATCTCGCAAACCAGCGCGACGACCGGGGTCGGAACCTTAATATGAATTGATCGCAATGTCGCGACACGCAAGGATCAGTGGTCGTTTTCGACGATCGGACGACTCTGTGTTCGGAGGATGGTGCGGAACGACTCTGAAAGCTCGCGGTACTTTAAAAATTTTCGGAGCGATTGGAGTTATTCGCGATTATCTCGCAAACCAGCGCGACGACCGGGGTCGGAACCTTAATATGAATTGATCGCAATGTCGCGACACGCAAGGATCAGTGGTCGTTTTCGACGATCGGACGACTCTGTGTTCGGGGGATGGTGCGGAAGGACGCTGAGAGCTCGCGGTACTTTAAAAATTTTCGGAGCGATTGGAGTTATTCGCGATTATCTCGCAAACCAGCGCGACGACCGGGGTCGGAACCTTAATATGAATTGATCGCAATGTCGCGACACGAAAGGATCAGTGGTCGTTTTCGACGATCGGACGACTCTGTGTTCGGAGGATGGTGCGGAAGGACGCTGAGAGCTCGCGGTACTTTAAAAATTTTCGGAGCGATTGGGGTTATTCGCGATTATCTCGCAAACCAGCGCGACGACCGGGGTCGGAACCTTAATATGAATTGATCGCAATGTCGCGACACGCAAGGATCAGTGGTCGTTTTCGACGATCGGACGACTCTGTGTTCGGAGGATGGTGCGGAAGGACGCTGAAAGCTCGCGGTACTTTAAAAATTTTCGGAGCGATTGGAGTTATTCGCGATTATCTCGCAAACCAGCGCGACGACCGGGGTCGGAACCTTAATATGAATTGATCGCAATGTCGCGACACGCAAGGATCAGTGGTCGTTTTCGACGATCGGACGACTCTGTGTTCGGAGGATGGTGCGGAAGGACGCTGAGAGCTCGCGGTACTTTAAAAATTTTCGGAGCGATTGGAGTTATTCGCGATTATCTCGCAAACCAGCGCGACGACCGGGGTCGGAACCTTAATATGAATTGATCGCAATGTCGCGACACGCAAGGATCAGTGGTCGTTTTCGACGATCGGACGACTCTGTGTTCGGAGGATGGTGCGGAAGGACGCTGAGAGCTCGCGGTACTTTAAAAATTTTCGGAGCGATTGGAGTTATTCGCGATTATCTCGCAAACCAGCGCGACGACCGGGGTCGGAACCTTAATATGAATTGATCGCAATGTCGCGACACGAAAGGATCAGTGGTCGTTTTCGACGATCGGACGACTCTGTGTTCGGAGGATGGTGCGGAAGGACGCTGAGAGCTCGCGGTACTTTAAAAATTTTCGGAGCGATTGGGGTTATTCGCGATTATCTCGTATGATATTCCTGAAGCGTGTGTACCTCTGCGCTTGTCAGGTTGCACTCCAGCGGCGTATTGCTTCGCCATCGATTTATTCAAAGAAGTTCCTGCGGCGTATTGCCCCGCCGCCGAAATGTTGCAATTTCCAGCGGCGTGTTGCTTCGCCGCCGAAATAGACTATGTGCCAGCGGCGTATTGCTTCGCCGCCGAAATGCACCATGTTCCAGCGGCGTATTGCTTCGCCGCCGAAATGCACCATGTTCCAGCGGCGTGTTGCCTCGCCGCCGAAATGCACCATGTTCCAGCGGCGTATTGCCTCGCCGCCGAAATGCACCATGTTCCAGCGGCGTGTTGCCTCGCCGCCGAAATAGACTATGTGCCAGCGGCGTATTGCTTCGCCGCCGAAATGCACCATGTGCCAGCGGCGTGTTGCCTCGCCGCCGAAATAGACTATGTGCCAGCGGCGTGTTGCCTCGCCGCCGAAATGCACCATGTTCCAGCGGCGTGTTGCCTCGCCGCCGAAATAGACTATGTGCCAGCGGCGTATTGCTTCGCCGCCGAAATGCACCATGTGCCAGCGGCGTGTTGCCTCGCCGCCGAAATAGACTATGTGCCAGCGGCGTGTTGCCTCGCCGCCGAAATGCACCATGTTCCAGCGGCGTGTTGCCTCGCCGCCGAAATAGACTATGTGCCAGCGGCGTGTTGCCTCGCCGCCGAAATAGACTATGTGCCAGCGGCGTGTTGCCTCGCCGCCGAAATGCACCATGTTCCAGCGGCGTGTTGCCTCGCCGCCGAAATAGACTATGTGCCAGCGGCGTGTTGCTTCGCCGCCGAAATAGACTATGTGCCAGCGGCGTGTTGCCTCGCCGCCGAAATGCACCATGTTCCAGCGGCGTGTTGCCTCGCCGCCGAAATAGACTATGTGCCAGCGGCGTGTTGCCTCGCCGCCGAAATGCACCATGTTCCAGCGGCGTGTTGCCTCGCCGCCGAAATAGACTATGTGCCAGCGGCGTGTTGCCTCGCCGCCGAAATGCACCATGTTCCAGCGGCGTGTTGCCTCGCCGCCGAAATAGACTATGTGCCAGCGGCGTGTTGCCTCGCCGCCGAAATGCACCATGTTCCAGCGGCGTGTTGCCTCGCCGCCGAAATAGACTATGTGCCAGCGGCGTGTTGCTTCGCCGCCGAAATAGACTATGTGCC
>CAWVQI010000064.1:0-23005 GCA_963932335.1 Andrena marginata
GTTCATAAAAATAAAAATTTGCAAAAAAATTCAAAAAATCGAAGATAGTTTCAATTAAATTTGATAAAAATTTCGTTCATAAAAATTAAAATTTGTAAAAAAATCATAAAAATCGAAGATAGTTTTAATTAAATTTGCTAAAATTTAGTTCATAAAAATTAAAATTTGTAAGAAAATCCAAAAAAATCGAAGACAGCTTAAATTAAATTTGCTAAAATTTAGTTCATAAAACTTAAAAATTTTAAGAAAATCCAAAAAATCGAAGATAGTTTCAATTAAATTTGATAAAATTTCGTTCATAAAAATTAAAATTTGTAAAAAAATCATAAAAATCGGAGATAGTTTTAATTAAATTTGCTAAAATTTAGTTCATAAAAATTAAAATTTGTAAGAAAATCCAAAAAAATCGAAGACAGCCTTAAATTAAATTTGCTCAAATTTAGTTCATAAAACTTAAAAATTTTAAGAAAATCCAAAAAATCGAAGATAGTTTCAATTAAATTTGATAAAATTTCGTTCATAAAATTAAAATTTGTAAAAAAATCATAAAAATCGGAGATAGTTTTAATTAAATTTGCTAAAATTTAGTTCTTAAAAATTAAAATTTGTAAGAAAATCCAAAAAAATCGAAGACAGCTTAAATTAAATTTGCTAAAATTTAGTTCATAAAACTTAAAAATTTTAAGAAAATCCAAAAAAATCGAAGATAGTTTCAATTAAATTTGCTAAAATTTCGTTCATAAAAAAAAAATTTGTAAAAAATCCAAAAAAATCGAAGATAGTTTCAATTAAATTTGCTAAAATTTCGTTCATAAAAATTAAAATTTGTAAAAAAATTCAAAAAAATCGAAGATAGTTTCAATTAAATTTGCTAAAATTTCGTTCATAAAAATTAAAATTTGTAAAAAAATCATAAAAATCGAAGATAGTTTTAATTAAATTTGCTAAAATTTAGTTCTTAAAAATTAAAATTTTGTAAGAAAATCCAAAAAAAATCGAAGACAGCATAAATTAAATTTGATAAAATTTCGTTCATAAAAATTAAAATTTGTAAAAAAATCAAAAAATCGAAGATAGTTTGAATTAAATTTGCTAAGGTTTAGTTCATAAAAATAAAAATTGGTAAGAAAATCCAAAAAATCGAAGACAGCTTAAATTAAATTTGCTAAAATTTCGTTCATAAAAAAAAAATTTGTAAAAAAATCCAAAAAAATCGAAGATAGTTTCAATTAAATTTGCTAAAATTTCGTTCATAAAAATTAAAATTTGTAAAAAAATCCAAAAAAATCGAAGATTGTTTCAATTAAATTTGCTAAAATTTCGTTCATAAAAATTAAAATTTGTAAAAAAATCATAAAAATCGAAGATAGTTTTAATTAAATTTGCTAAAATTTAGTTCTTAAAAATTAAAATTTGTAAGAAAATCCAAAAAAATCGGAGACAGCATAAATTAAATTTGATAAAATTTCGTTCATAAAAATTAAAATTTGTAAAAAAAATCAAAAAAATCGAAGATAGTTTGAATTAAATTTGCTAAAGTTTAGTTCATAAAAATAAAAATTTGTAAGAAAATCCAAAAAAATCGAAGACAGCTTAAATTAAATTTGCTAAAATTTAGTTCATAAAACTTAAAAATTTTATGAAAATCCAAAAAATCGAAGATAGTTCAATTAAATTTGCTAAAATTTCGTTCATAAAAAAAAATTTGTAAAAAAATCCAAAAAAATCGAAGATAGTTTCAATTAAATTTGCTAAAATTTCGTTCATAAAAATTAAAATTTGTAAAAAAATCCAAAAAATCGAAGACAGCATAAATTAAATTTGATAAAATTTCGTTCATAAAAATAAAAATTTGTAAAAAAATTCAAAAAAATCGAAGATAGTTTCAATTAAATTTGCTAAAATTTCGTTCATAAAAATAAAAATTTGCAAAAAAAATCCAAAAAAATCGAAGATAGTTTCAATTAAATTTGATAAAATTTCGTTCATAAAAATTAAAATTTGTAAAAAAATCATAAAAATCGAAGATAGTTTTAATTAAATTGCTCAAATTTAGTTCATAAAATTAAAATTTGTAAGAAAATCCAAAAAAATCGAAGATAGTTTCAATTAAATTTGCTAAAATTTCGTTCATAAAAATAAAAATTTGTAAAAAAATAAAAAAAAATCGAAGATAGTTTCAATTAAATTTGCTAAAATTTCGTTCATAAAAATAAAAATTTGTAAAAAAATTTAAAAAAATCGAAGATAGTTTCAATTAAATTTGCTAAAATATCGTTCATAAAAATAAAAATTTGTAAAAAAATAAAAAAAAATCGAAGATAGTTTCAATTAAATTTGTTAAAATTTCGTTCATAAAATTAAAATTTGTAAAAAAATCCAAAAAAATCGAAGATAGTTTCAATTAAATTTGCTAAAATTTCGTTCATAAAAATTAAAATTTGTAAAAAAATCATAAAAATCGAAGATAGTTTTAATTAAATTTGCTAAAATTTAGTTCTTAAAAATTAAAAATTGTAAGAAAATCCAAAAAAATCGAAGACAGCATAAATTAAATTTGATAAAATTTCGTTCATAAAAATTAAAATTTGTAAAAAAATCAAAAAAATCGAAGATAGTTTGAATTAAATTTGCTAAGGTTTAGTTCATAAAAATAAAAATTGGTAAGAAAATCCAAAAAAATCGAAGACAGCTTAAATTAAATTTGCTAAAATTTCGTTCATAAAAAAAAAATTTGTAAAAAAATCCAAAAAAATCGAAGATAGTTTCAATTAAATTTGCTAAAATTTCGTTCATAAAAATTAAAATTTGTAAAAAAATCCAAAAAAATCGAAGATTGTTTCAATTAAATTTGCTAAAATTTCGTTCATAAAAATTAAAATTTGTAAAAAAATCATAAAAATCGAAGATAGTTTTAATTAAATTTGCTAAAATTTAGTTCTTAAAAATTAAAATTTGTAAGAAAATCCAAAAAAATCGGAGACAGCATAAATTAAATTTGATAAAATTTCGTTCATAAAAATTAAAATTTGTAAAAAAATCAAAAAAATCGAAGATAGTTTGAATTAAATTTGCTAAAGTTTAGTTCATAAAAATAAAAATTTGTAAGAAAATCCAAAAAAATCGAAGACAGCTTAAATTAAATTTGCTAAAATTTAGTTCATAAAACTTAAAAATTTTATGAAAATCCAAAAAAATCGAAGATAGTTTCAATTAAATTTGCTAAAATTTCGTTCATAAAAAAAAATTTGTAAAAAAATCCAAAAAAATCGAAGATAGTTTCAATTAAATTTGCTAAAATTTCGTTCATAAAAATTAAAATTTGTAAAAAAATCCAAAAAATCGAAGACAGCATAAATTAAATTTGATAAAATTTCGTTCATAAAAATAAAAATTTGTAAAAAAATTCAAAAAAATCGAAGATAGTTTCAATTAAATTTGCTAAAATTTCGTTCATAAAAATAAAAATTTGCAAAAAAATCCAAAAAAATCGAAGATAGTTTCAATTAAATTTGATAAAATTTCGTTCATAAAAATTAAAATTTGTAAAAAAATCATAAAAATCGAAGATAGTTTTAATTAAATTTGCTCAAATTTAGTTCATAAAAATTAAAATTTGTAAGAAAATCCAAAAAAATCGAAGATAGTTTCAATTAAATTTGCTAAAATTTCGTTCATAAAAATAAAAATTTGTAAAAAAATAAAAAAAAATCGAAGATAGTTTCAATTAAATTTGCTAAAATTTCGTTCATAAAAATAAAAATTTGTAAAAAAATTTAAAAAAATCGAAGATAGTTTCAATTAAATTTGCTAAAATATCGTTCATAAAAATAAAAATTTGTAAAAAAATAAAAAAAAATCGAAGATAGTTTCAATTAAATTTGTTAAAATTTCGTTCATAAAATTAAAATTTGTAAAAAAATCCAAAAAAATCGAAGATAGTTTCAATTAAATTTGATAAAATTTCGTTCATAAAAATTAAAATTTGTAAAAAAATCAAAATATCGAAAATAGTTTGAATTAAATTTGCTGAAGTTTAGTTAATAAAAATTAAAATTTGTAAGAAAATCCAAAAAAATCGAAGACAGCTTAAATTAAATTTGCTAAAATTTAGTTCATAAATCTTAAAAATTTTAAGAAAATCCAAAAAAATCGAAGATAGTTTCAATTAAATTTGCTAAAATTTCGTTCATAAAAAAAAATTTGTAAAAAAATCCATAAAATCGAAGATAGTTTCAATTAAATTTGCTAAAATTTCGTTCATAAAAATAAAAACTTGTAAAAAAATCCAAAAAAATCGAAGATTGTTTCAATTAAATTTGCTAAAATTTCGTTCATAAAAATTAAAATTTGTAAAGAAATCATAAAAATCGGAGATAGTTTTAATTAAATTTGCTAAAATTTAGTTCTTAAAAATTAAAATTTGTAAGAAAATCCAAAAAAATTGAAGACAGCATAAATTAAATTTGATAAAATTTCGTTCATAAAAATTAAAATTTGTAAAAAAATAAAAAAAATCGAAGATAGTTTGAATTAAATTTGCTAAAGTTTAGTTCATAAAAATAAAAATTTGTAAGAAAATCCAAAAAAATCGAAGACAGCTTAAATTAAATTTGCTAAAATTTAGTTCATAAAACTTAAAAATTTTATGAAAATCCAAAAAAATCGAAGATAGTTTCAATTAAATTTGCTAAAATTTCGTTCATAAAAATAAAAATTTGCAAAAAAATCCAAAAAAATCGAAGATAGTTTCAATTAAATTTGCTAAAATTTCGTTCATAAAAATAAAAATTTGCAAAAAAATCCAAAAAAATCGAAGATAGTTTCAATTAAATTTGATAAAATTTCGTTCATAAAAATTAAAATTTGTAAAAAAATCATAAAAATCGAAGATAGTTTTAATTAAATTTGCTAAAATTTAGTTCATAAAAATTAAAATTTGTAAGAAAATCCAAAAAAATCGAAGACAGCTTAAATTAAATTTGCTCAAATTTAGTTCATAAAACTTAAAAATTTTAAGAAAATCCAAAAAATCGAAGATAGTTTCAATTAAATTTGATAAAATTTCGTTCATAAAAATTAAAATTTGTAAAAAAATCATAAAAATCGGAGATAGTTTTAATTAAATTTGCTAAAATTTAGTTCTTAAAAATTAAAATTTGTAAGAAAATCCAAAAAAATCGAAGACAGCTTAAATTAAATTTGCTAAAATTTAGTTCATAAAACTTAAAAATTTTAAGAAAATCCAAAAAAATCGAAGATAGTTTCAATTAAATTTGCTAAAATTTCGTTCATAAAAAAAAAATTTGTAAAAAAATCCAAAAAAATCGAAGATAGTTTCAATTAAATTTGCTAAAATTTCGTTCATAAAAATTAAAATTTGTAAAAAAATTCAAAAAAATCGAAGATAGTTTCAATTAAATTTGCTAAAATTTCGTTCATAAAAAAAAAATTTGTAAAAAAATCCAAAAAAATCGAAGATAGTTTCAATTAAATTTGCTAAAATTTCGTTCATAAAAATTAAAATTTGTAAAAAAATCCAAAAAATCGAAGATAGTTTCAAACAAATTTGCTAAAATTTCGTTCATAAAAATAAAAATTTGTAAAAAAATTCAAAAAAATCGAAGATAGTTTCAATTAAATTTGCTAAAATTTCGTTCATAAAAATAAAAATTTGCAAAAAAATCCAAAAAAATCGAAGATAGTTTCAATTAAATTTGCTAAAATTTCGTTCATAAAAATAAAAATTTGCAAAAAAATTCAAAAAAATCGAAGATAGTTTCAATTAAATTTGATAAAATTTCGTTCATAAAAATTAAAATTTGTAAAAAAATCATAAAAATCGAAGATAGTTTTAATTAAATTTGCTAAAATTTAGTTCATAAAAATTAAAATTTGTAAGAAAATCCAAAAAAATCGAAGACAGCTTAAATTAAATTTGCTCAAATTTAGTTCATAAAACTTAAAAATTTTAAGAAAATCCAAAAAAATCGAAGATAGTTTCAATTAAATTTGCTAAAATTTCGTTCATAAAAAAAAAATTTGTAAAAAAATCCAAAAAAATCGAAGATAGTTTCAATTAAATTTGCTAAAATTTCGTTCATAAAAATTAAAATTTGTAAAAAAATTCAAAAAAATCGAAGATAGTTTCAATTAAATTTGCTAAAATTTCGTTCATAAAAATTAAAATTTGTAAAAAAATCATAAAAATCGAAGATAGTTTTAATTAAATTTGCTAAAATTTAGTTCTTAAAAATTAAAATTTGTAAGAAAATCCAAAAAAATCGAAGACAGCATAAATTAAATTTGATAAAATTTCGTTCATAAAAATTAAAATTTGTAAAAAAATCAAAAAAATCGAAGATAGTTTGAATTAAATTTGCTAAGGTTTAGTTCATAAAAATAAAAATTGGTAAGAAAATCCAAAAAAATCGAAGACAGCTTAAATTAAATTTGCTAAAATTTCGTTCATAAAAAAAAAATTTGTAAAAAAATCCAAAAAAATCGAAGATAGTTTCAATTACATTTGCTAAAATTTCGTTCATAAAAATTAAAATTTGTAAAAAAATCCAAAAAAATCGAAGATTGTTTCAATTAAATTTGCTAAAATTTCGTTCATAAAAATTAAAATTTGTAAAAAAATCATAAAAATCGAAGATAGTTTTAATTAAATTTGCTAAAATTTAGTTCTTAAAAATTAAAATTTGTAAGAAAATCCAAAAAAATCGGAGACAGCATAAATTAAATTTGATAAAATTTCGTTCATAAAAATTAAAATTTGTAAAAAAATCAAAAAAATCGAAGATAGTTTGAATTAAATTTGCTAAAGTTTAGTTCATAAAAATAAAAATTTGTAAGAAAATCCAAAAAAATCGAAGACAGCTTAAATTAAATTTGCTAAAATTTAGTTCATAAAACTTAAAAATTTTATGAAAATCCAAAAAAATCGAAGATAGTTTCAATTAAATTTGCTAAAATTTCGTTCATAAAAAAAAATTTGTAAAAAAATCCAAAAAAATCGAAGATAGTTTCAATTAAATTTGCTAAAATTTCGTTCATAAAAATTAAAATTTGTAAAAAAATCCAAAAAATCGAAGACAGCATAAATTAAATTTGATAAAATTTCGTTCATAAAAATAAAAATTTGTAAAAAAATTCAAAAAAATCGAAGATAGTTTCAATTAAATTTGCTAAAATTTCGTTCATAAAAATAAAAATTTGCAAAAAAATCCAAAAAAATCGAAGATAGTTTCAATTAAATTTGATAAAATTTCGTTCATAAAAATTAAAATTTGTAAAAAAATCATAAAAATCGAAGATAGTTTTAATTAAATTTGCTCAAATTTAGTTCATAAAAATTAAAATTTGTAAGAAAATCCAAAAAAATCGAAGATAGTTTCAATTAAATTTGCTAAAATTTCGTTCATAAAAATAAAAATTTGTAAAAAAATAAAAAAAAATCGAAGATAGTTTCAATTAAATTTGCTAAAATTTCGTTCATAAAAATAAAAATTTGTAAAAAAATTTAAAAAAATCGAAGATAGTTTCAATTAAATTTGCTAAAATATCGTTCATAAAAATAAAAATTTGTAAAAAAATAAAAAAAAATCGAAGATAGTTTCAATTAAATTTGTTAAAATTTCGTTCATAAAATTAAAATTTGTAAAAAAATCCAAAAAAATCGAAGATAGTTTCAATTAAATTTGATAAAATTTCGTTCATAAAAATTAAAATTTGTAAAAAAATCAAAATATCGAAAATAGTTTGAATTAAATTTGCTGAAGTTTAGTTAATAAAAATTAAAATTTGTAAGAAAATCCAAAAAAATCGAAGACAGCTTAAATTAAATTTGCTAAAATTTAGTTCATAAATCTTAAAAATTTTAAGAAAATCCAAAAAAATCGAAGATAGTTTCAATTAAATTTGCTAAAATTTCGTTCATAAAAAAAAATTTGTAAAAAAATCCATAAAATCGAAGATAGTTTCAATTAAATTTGCTAAAATTTCGTTCATAAAAATAAAAACTTGTAAAAAAATCCAAAAAAATCGAAGATTGTTTCAATTAAATTTGCTAAAATTTCGTTCATAAAAATTAAAATTTGTAAAGAAATCATAAAAATCGGAGATAGTTTTAATTAAATTTGCTAAAATTTAGTTCTTAAAAATTAAAATTTGTAAGAAAATCCAAAAAAATTGAAGACAGCATAAATTAAATTTGATAAAATTTCGTTCATAAAAATTAAAATTTGTAAAAAAATAAAAAAAATCGAAGATAGTTTGAATTAAATTTGCTAAAGTTTAGTTCATAAAAATAAAAATTTGTAAGAAAATCCAAAAAAATCGAAGACAGCTTAAATTAAATTTGCTAAAATTTAGTTCATAAAACTTAAAAATTTTATGAAAATCCAAAAAATCGAAGATAGTTTCAATTAAATTTGCTAAAATTTCGTTCATAAAAATAAAAATTTGCAAAAAAATCCAAAAAAATCGAAGATAGTTTCAATTAAATTTGCTAAAATTTCGTTCATAAAAATAAAAATTTGCAAAAAAATCCAAAAAAATCGAAGATAGTTTCAATTAAATTTGATAAAATTTCGTTCATAAAAATTAAAATTTGTAAAAAAATCATAAAAATCGAAGATAGTTTTAATTAAATTTGCTAAAATTTAGTTCATAAAAATTAAAATTTGTAAGAAAATCCAAAAAAATCGAAGATAGTTTCAATTAAATTTGCTAAAATTTCGTTCATAAAATTAAAAATTTGTAAAAAAAATAAAAAAAAAATCGAATATAATTTCAATTAAATTTGCTAAAATTTCGTTCATAAAAATAAAAATTTGTAAAAAAATTTAAAAAATTCGAAGATAGTTTCAATTAAATTTGCTAAAATTTCGTTCATAAAAATAAAAATTTGTAAAAAAATAAAAAAAAATCGAAGATAGTTTCAATTAAATTTGTTAGAATTTCGTTCATAAAATTAAAATTTGTAAAAAAATCCAAAAAAATCGAAGATAGTTTCAATTAAATTTGATAAAATTTCGTTCATAAAAATTAAAATTTGTAAAAAAATCAAAATATCGAAAATAGTTTGAATTAAATTTGCTGAAGTTTAGTTAATAAAAATTAAAATTTGTAAGAAAATCCAAAAAAATCGAAGACAGCTTAAATTAAATTTGCTAAAATTTAGTTCATAAAACTTAAAAATTTTAAGAAAATCCAAAAAAATCGAAGATAGTTTCAATTAAATTTGCTAAAATTTCGTTCATAAAAAAAAAATTTGTAAAAAAATCCAAAAAAATCGAAGATAGTTTCAATTAAATTTGCTAAAATTTCGTTCATAAAAATTAAAATTTGTAAAAAAATCCAAAAAAATCGAAGATAGTTTCAATTAAATTTGCTAAAATTTCGTTCATAAAAATTAAAATTTGTAAAAAAATCATAAAAATCGAAGATAGTTTTAATTAAATTTGCTAAAATTTAGTTCTTAAAAATTAAAATTTGTAAGAAAATCCAAAAAAATCGAAGACAGCATAAATTAAATTTGATAAAATTTCGTTCATAAAAATTAAAATTTGTAAAAAAATCAAAAAAATCGAAGATAGTTTGAATTAAATTTGCTAAAGTTTAGTTCATAAAAATAAAAATTTTTAAGAAAATCCAAAAAAATCGAAGACCGCTTAAATTAAATTTGCTAAAATTTAGTTCATAAAACTTAAAAATTTTATGAAAATCCAAAAAAAGCGAAGATAGTTTCAATTAAATTTGCTAAAATTTCGTTCATAAAAAAAAATTTGTAAAAAAATCGAAGATAGTTTCAATTAAATTTGCTAAAATTTCGTTCATAAAAATAAAAACTTGTAAAAAAATCCAAAAAAATCGAAGATTGTTTCAATTAAATTTGCTAAAATTTCGTTCATAAAAATTAAAATTTGTAAAGAAATCATAAAAATCGGAGATAGTTTTAATTAAATTTGCTAAAATTTAGTTCTTAAAAATTAAAATTTGTAAGAAAATCCAAAAAAATCGAAGACAGCATAAATTAAATTTGATAAAATTTCGTTCATAAAAATTAAAATTTGTAAAAAAATAAAAAAAATCGAAGATAGTTTGAATTAAATTTGCTAAAGTTTAGTTCATAAAAATAAAAATTAGTAAGAAAATCCAAAAAAATTGAAGACAGCTTAAATTAAATTTGCTAAAATTTAGTTCATAAAACTTAAAAATTTTATGAAAATCCAAAAAAATCGAAGATAGTTTCAATTAAATTTGCTAAAATTTCGTTCATAAAAATAAAAATTTGCAAAAAAATCCAAAAAAATCGAAGATAGTTTCAATTAAATTTGCTAAAATTTCGTTCATAAAAATAAAAATTTGTAAAAAAATAAAAAAAAATCGAATATAGTTTCAATTAAATTTGCTAAAATTTCGTTCATAAAAATAAAAATTTGTAAAAAAATTTAAAAAATTCGAAGATAGTTTCAATTAAATTTGCTAAAATTTCGTTCATAAAAATAAAAATTTGTAAAAAAATAAAAAAAAATCGAAGATAGTTTCAATTAAATTTGTTAAAATTTCGTTCATAAAATTAAAATTTGTAAAAAAATCCAAAAAAATCGAAGATAGTTTCAATTAAATTTGCTAAAATTTCGTTCATAAAAAAAAAATTTGTAAAAAAATCCAAAAAAATCGAAGATAGTTTCAATTAAATTTGCTAAAATTTCGTTCATAAAAATTAAAATTTGTAAAAAAATCCAAAAAAATCGAAGATAGTTTCAATTAAATTTGCTAAAATTTCGTTCATAAAAATTAAAATTTGTAAAAAAATCATAAAAATCGAAGATAGTTTTAATTAAATTTGCTAAAATTTAGTTCTTAAAAATTAAAATTTGTAAGAAAATCCAAAAAAATCGAAGACAGCATAAATTAAATTTGATAAAATTTCGTTCATAAAAATTAAAATTTGTAAAAAAATCAAAAAAATCGAAGATAGTTTGAATTAAATTTGCTAAAGTTTAGTTCATAAAAATAAAAATTTGTAAGAAAATCCAAAAAATCGAAGACAGCTTAAATTAAATTTGCTAAAATTTAGTTCATAAAACTTAAAAATTTTATGAAAATCCAAAAAAAGCGAAGATAGTTTCAATTAAATTTGCTAAAATTTCGTTCATAAAAAAAAATTTGTAAAAAAATCCAAAAAAATCGAAGATAGTTTCAATTAAATTTGCTAAAATTTCGTTCATAAAAATAAAAACTTGTAAAAAAATCCAAAAAAATCGAAGATTGTTTCAATTAAATTTGCTAAAATTTCGTTCATAAAAATTAAAATTTGTAAAGTAATCATAAAAATCGGAGATAGTTTTAATTAAATTTGCTAAAATTTAGTTCTTAAAAATTAAAATTTGTAAGAAAATCCAAAAAAATCGAAGACAGCATAAATTAAATTTGATAAAATTTCGTTCATAAAAATTAAAATTTGTAAAAAAATAAAAAAAATCGAAGATAGTTTGAATTAAATTTGCTAAAGTTTAGTTCATAAAAATAAAAATTTGTAAGAAAATCCAAAAAAATTGAAGACAGCTTAAATTAAATTTGCTAAAATTTAGTTCATAAAACTTAAAAATTTTATGAAAATCCAAAAAAATCGAAGATAGTTTCAATTAAATTTGCTAAAATTTCGTTCATAAAAATAAAAATTTGTAAAAAAATAAAAAAAAATCGAAGATAGTTTCAATTAAATTTGTTAAAATTTCGTTCATAAAATTAAAATTTGTAAAAAAATCCAAAAAAATCGAAGATAGTTTCAATTAAATTTGATAAAATTTCGTTCATAAAAATTAAAATTTGTAAAAAAATCAAAATATCGAAAATAGTTTGAATTAAATTTGCTGAAGTTTAGTTAATAAAAATTAAAATTTGTAAGAAAATCCAAAAAAATCGAAGACAGCTTAAATTAAATTTGCTAAAATTTAGTTCATAAAACTTAAAAATTTTAAGAAAATCCAAAAAAATCGAAGATAGTTTCAATTAAATTTGCTAAAATTTCGTTCATAAAAAAAAAAATTTGTAAAAAAATCCAAAAAAATCGAAGATAGTTTCAATTAAATTTGCTAAAATTTCGTTCATAAAAATTAAAATTTGTAAAAAAATCCAAAAAAATCGAAGATAGTTTCAATTAAATTTGCTAAAATTTCGTTCATAAAAATTAAAATTTGTAAAAAAATCATAAAAATCGAAGATAGTTTTAATTAAATTTGCTAAAATTTAGTTCTTAAAAATTAAAATTTGTAAGAAAATCCAAAAAAATCGAAGACAGCATAAATTAAATTTGATAAAATTTCGTTCATAAAAATTAAAATTTGTAAAAAAATCGAAGATAGTTTGAATTAAATTTGCTAAAGTTTAGTTCATAAAAATAAAAATTTGTAAGAAAATCCAAAAAAATTGAAGACAGCTTAAATTAAATTTGCTAAAATTTAGTTCATAAAACTTAAAAATTTTATGAAAATCCAAAAAAATCGAAGATAGTGTTACATGGGCCCTTCAGGTCCATCCCGTGCTTGCTGTCCTCGCGTCGTTTTCTTTCGGGAAGGCGATTCAGCGGAATCGCCTCACGTGTAAAAATCACGTTGTGCTGAGCCCGTAGCAACAGCGGTAGGGACAACGACCGCGCTCGGCCCAAGCCCCGGTTATTTCGCAATAATCGAGGAATTAGCGAACCAAGCAACAGCTGCCGACGGGGCAGTTTCCCCCATTCCTGGGGACTGTCCGAGGTTCGGCCCGCGATCGAGAGCCGCGGAAGAGACTTTCTGATTCGGGAGCTCGAGCTAGGAAGTTGCGACGGGCCAGAGGGCCGTCTAGATACCGCGACCACGTCTCCGCGTAGATTCCGCGAAGTACGAACGGCCGATAGTAATTCGTATAAGGGTAACTCCATCCGACACACCGAGAACGGCCTAGCCGGGAGAGCCCTTGCGCGTCAATCGTGACCGACGTAGGAGCGCGTAGAAGAACGACGTTTAGAGATAGTGAGGTACAACGGACCCAGGTCACCAACTTCCGAGTGCCATCCGAGAGCACAGCGAGCGACCACGACCTACTCTAGGTTGAACGACTTACACAGCGAGCGAAACGCTAGACGGCAAGCGTGCCGTGCGATATTCGACCGACACCCGAGCGCACAGCGATAACAGGGACGGAGCGCCGTCCCTAGGGTATGTTCTAACCATTACTTTAATATTTACGTCAAGAATATATTTCAATCTATTGTTTTTCCCTTGAATTCCGTGTAACCATTGATTCAACCCCCTTTACTTCCTATCCTTCATGGTAAGTATAGTCAAGGCGTGCTTTAGCACCTCGACAGAGCAACGAACCCCGTGGATCATCCTAGCCGCTCAGGGCGATTCACAAAAGTCCCTTCAGGACGTAACAAACTGGTGTCAGAAGTGGGATGTTATTCCCTTATATACATACTAATTATACATTTAAAAGAGAGCGCGTCGTCGCTACATAGCGCGACCCGCCGTAATTTTATCTGCTCGTAACTTGACTATACTTCCTACTACTCAAGATCCTTTGTAGAGCATTGTATAGCAATGACGGGTGGTATTTTGAGATCTCCCCCTTTATCACAGACTTCCAATTCCCAGAATACCTAAAACACTACATGGAAAGACACGAAGACTGGGACCTGCTCCTCCCGTTCGCTATGTATTCCTACAACACCTCGGTACACGAAGCAACAAAATTCACTCCATACGAGGTGGTTTTCGGACAATTAGCTCGAGATCCGTTTACGCCTATGTCCCGTGAAGAGCTACTAACGTACCCGACCTACGTACAAAATTTGATAGAGCGTTTAGATGAAATCCGAAGGACTACGCGATCAAATTTAGACACAAGCAAATCACGTTCAAAAATAATTTACGACCGTAAAAGTAATCAAGTCACATTCGCGGTAAACGACCTCGTTTATGTACAAAAGGAACCTCGACTCCATAAGTTCGATCCCCATTACGCAGGCCCCTATAAAATAAAAGCAATCACCGAACAAAATAATGCGATATTACTTACGGATGAGGGTCAACAGATAATCAAACATTTCGACAAATTGAAACATGCTTATGTTAAAGATAAACCGCCTTGACGCTGATAGAGCGTATTCAATGTGGTTTAAGCTTACAACGGACCAGCAGGAGGGCTCATCTAAGCCAATCCTCATAACCAAGGTCCCACACTCCGAAAATCGAATCCCTTTCCTTAATCTCACTTGTTTTTCGTATTTGGAGTAGACATTTACTTAAAACAATAGAATTCACACCCTTTCCTTAATCTCACTTGTTTTTCGTATTTGCAGTAGACATTTACTTAAAACAATAGAATTCCC
This sequence comes from Andrena marginata, assembly GCA_963932335.1. Lineage (NCBI taxonomy): Eukaryota > Metazoa > Arthropoda > Insecta > Hymenoptera > Andrenidae > Andrena > Andrena marginata. The sequence goes on from CAWVQI010000064.1 coordinate 14,387, forward strand.
ACCCTTTCCTTAATCTCACTTGTTTTTCGTATTTGCAGTAGACATTTACTTAAAACAATAGAATTCCCACCCTTTCCTTAATCTCACTTGTTTTTCGTATTTGCAGTAGACATTTACTTGAAACAATAGAATTCCCACCCTTCCCTTAATCTCACTTGTTTTTCGTATTTGCAGTAGACATTTACTTGAAACAATAGAATTCCCACCCTTTCCTTAATCTCACTTGTTTTTCGTACATTTACTTAAAACAATAGAATTCCCACCCTTTCCTTATTCTCACTTGTTTTTCGTATTTGCAGTAGACATTTACTTAAAACAATAGAATTCCCACCCTTTCCTTATTCTCACTTGTTTTTCGTATTTGCAGTAGACAATTACTTAAAACAATAGAATTCCCCGCGTAAGAAGTTTCGGAGAACCAAGTACTACAGTCACCATGGACGGACGTGGCCTCCTACTATTCACGTTCTTATGGATAAGCGTTGCCAGTAACGTCATAGATGGGGACTACAAAATATCATCGCTGAACCCCAACCCGGGATTGTACTATGAAAAAATCCGACCTCTCCGCGTATTTCACACCCAATGGAGACTGGTCACGGGTATTGGAGTCACCGACATACTGACCTCGCGACCACGAACCCAACCCCAGATCGACAGAATGAAAGCGTTATGCACAGCATATAACTGGACGTCTTGCCCGGCCGATGCCCTTAACACGGCCCTGCAACGAAAACTCCTCGATGCCAAACGATATGAAGATTTGCTACTCAGCATGTTAGGGAAGCCACAGCTCTCCCGTACCAAGCGATCGGTACCATTAGGATTCATCGGATCGTTAAGCAAAGCCCTTTTCGGAACCCTGGACAGCGATGATGCGCAATATTATAACAAGGAAATAGACAAACTTTATAAAGACCAAAATCATCTCGCAGAATTGTTAGGAAATCAGACACACATTATAAAATCGGAATTTCAGGATATACACGAGACACTTCATACTGTAACGGGCTCCATACGAAATATGGGCGATAGAATTAAGGAAATAGCGTCGGGTGTCCGTCAATTAGACGATCGCGAAGCAAAAATAGAATTGGAATTGGCCTTGTCGTCGTGGACATTCCTAATGACCAGGCACGTGGACGAATACGTGACCGCGCTAATTGTAATTACGGACGCGCTCACGTTTGCGAAACTTGGTATCTTACATCCGGCCGTTCTTTCACCCAGCCAGCTAGCGCAAACTTGTGAAAGAATTCGCGAAACTACTCCGTACGAATTCCCGCTGACCTCTGAAGAATTAAATTCCGAACAGCTACAAGGGGTGACTAAATTAAACGTAGTATATTCACAAGGCCGAATCATCTTGTCACTCGACATACCTTTACTTGACCAAATTCCCTTTGACCTCTATTACCTTCAACCATGCCCTTCATTTCAATTAATATCGACCAATGTCTCTACCCCAATATTTATAAAACCAAGAACAACATACTTAGCAATCAGCCGTATTAACTCCCAATACTTCATGCCCGACGAGAAGTACATAACAGGTTGCAGGAATCACCCCAGGATGTATATGTGCGAACTCAGCCTACCACTCCAGGACTTGGAAAAAGCACCAAGCTGTGAGACGGATGCTTTATTAAAACCACAAAACATCGAGTGGCATAGCTGCAACATTCAAGCCCTTCCTGGAAGCCGAACCTTCCTCAAGAAAATGAACACACCGAACACCTGGTTATATTCCATTAAGGACACCCTGGCACTGCAGGTTCGATGCCACAAGCATGCAGCCGGCTACGAAGTGTTGCAGGGGGCAGGAATATTTCAACTCAAGAGGGATTGTGAGGCCAAAATCGGGACTGATCAGATTTGGGCATCCGGAGTAGATACCGAGGCATTAACGACTATCTACAAACCATCTATCGGCATAAACATCTCAGACATCCTGCCAACTCTCACGGAACATCACGTGAAAATTTTAACAAACTATCAAGAAAAGGAACCAAAAGGAACACTTCAAAATTCCCATTCAAAAGCAAACGCAGTCGCACTAGAAGATATAGAGAGACAGGCAAGGGAATTAGCGACCCATCACCGGACCGAAAATTTATCGACATATGTTACTTATGGACTACCAGGACTAGGAGGCACTATCATAATTATCCTTATTGTTTGGATTGGATACCGCCTTTTGAGGGCACGCCGGAATCAACATCGCGAACCCCTAAGGAAAGAGACAAAGATTGATATAGAAATGAAACCACACCGCCCTCCCCCTCAGATAATATCCAGACCTCGTCCTCTTGCCATTACATCTTTTCCTCCCGACCTACCCGTTATACCATCTACAAGGACAAGAGACCGAGCCCACGTAGAACAAGCGAGAAGTTTCGCGGGTTCCGAGCCATACTTCGAAGTATTCTAAGAAGTACCTTGCTGATAACAGCAAGAACCCCCGCGCGTTAGTCTTAAGAATCGATCCCCACGAGGCGCTCTGCTGCGACAATTACATGGTAGGGATAATAGCATATAAGTTAGCAATTAAGCAAAGCGAGCACAGTCATTACGAAGTTTTTCACGGTCTCCGTAATTGTTCACTGAAATTCATAAATATATAAGAATGGAAACCCCAAAACTAAACGACGAGAAAGTGACGCGATCGACCCTGGCGGAAGCAGTTTTGCCGCGCCAACTACACGCGCCCTTTGGACGCAGACTATGCGTGCGTCCTGATCCGAGCGTCACGGGAGAAGACGGCCGCGTCTGGGCCTACAAAACGAAGACCATATGCGGGGCATGTGCGTGGGTGAACCCGCCACAAAATTTCACGAAATACAGGAGGATCCCTGTGCACTGGCTGGCAGAAGAGCAGCGAGCCATCGCTCTTACCAAGTGCATGCAGTGCCAGGAACGGCATTTGAAATGGAGGCTGCCCGGCAACTGCACCGGCTGTATACGGGCAATATTAGACACCGACCCCCTGTATTTGCCGGCGTTCCCGATTATTGAGGCGCCCCGGCCACTGGAGCCTCCCAAACCCCGGGACGTCCCCTGGATCATGCCCGCCAGAGCGGAGTGAGGATTGCTCCCAATACCACCCCTCGCAATAGGTAAATACGCACAGAAATCGTACTCACTTAAAGGCGATGCGAACAAATCGTAATGCGTCCATTTTATTTTAATTCGCAGCAGAGCGCAATTCATCCAGGCCATAACCAGGAGCCACCCTTTTTTTTCTTTTCTTTTTTTTCTCTCTTTCCCTTTCTGCTTATATTTTTCAATTTCATTACATTACCAGCACCTTGTAACAATATATGGTTTCTTTTGTTTTTTCGCTTAATAATGATTCACTTATTACCTCCCCTTGCGGACCCCTTAGTCTTAGTTGCGATAATTATAATTTTAAGCCGTTTAAAGAAGGTGTACGCGTGGACAGCTTCACACGGAAGAACGAAACAGCCTCGCGAGGCCGTTTCGTGTCTAAATGGGGAGGTGTTACATGGGCCCTTCAGGTCCATCCCGTGCTTGCTGTCCTCGCGTCGTTTTCTTTCGGGAAGGCGATTCAGCGGAATCGCCTCACGTGTAAAAATCACGTTGTGCTGAGCCCGTAGCAACAGCGGTAGGGACAACGACCGCGCTCGGCCCAAGCCCCGGTTATTTCGCAATAATCGAGGAATTAGCGAACCAAGCAACAGCTGCCGACGGGGCAGTTTCCCCCATTCCTGGGGACTGTCCGAGGTTCGGCCCGCGATCGAGAGCCGCGGAAGAGACTTTCTGATTCGGGAGCTCGAGCTAGGAAGTTGCGACGGGCCAGAGGGCCGTCTAGATACCGCGACCACGTCTCCGCGTAGATTCCGCGAAGTACGAACGGCCGATAGTAATTCGTATAAGGGTAACTCCATCCGACACACCGAGAACGGCCTAGCCGGGAGAGCCCTTGCGCGTCAATCGTGACCGACGTAGGAGCGCGTAGAAGAACGACGTTTAGAGATAGTGAGGTACAACGGACCCAGGTCACCAACTTCCGAGTGCCATCCGAGAGCACAGCGAGCGACCACGACCTACTCTAGGTTGAACGACTTACACAGCGAGCGAAACGCTAGACGGCAAGCGTGCCGTGCGATATTCGACCGACACCCGAGCGCACAGCGATAACAGGGACGGAGCGCCGTCCCTAGGGTATGTTCTAACCATTACTTTAATATTTACGTCAAGAATATATTTCAATCTATTGTTTTTCCCTTGAATTCCGTGTAACCATTGATTCAACCCCCTTTACTTCCTATCCTTCATGGTAAGTATAGTCAAGGCGTGCTTTAGCACCTCGACAGAGCAACGAACCCCGTGGATCATCCTAGCCGCTCAGGGCGATTCACAAAAGTCCCTTCAGGACGTAACAATAGTTTCAATTAAATTTGCTAAAATTTCGTTCATAAAAATAAAAATTTGTAAAAAAATAAAAAAAAATCGAAGATAGTTTCAATTAAATTTGTTAAAATTTCGTTCATAAAATTAAAATTTGTAAAAAAATCCAAAAAAAGCGAAGATAGTTTCAATTAAATTTGCTAAAATTTCGTTCATAAAAAAAAATTTGTAAAAAAATCCAAAAAAATCGAAGATAGTTTCAATGAAATTTGCTAAAATTTCGTTCATAAAAATAAAAACTTGTAAAAAAATCCAAAAAAATCGAAGATTGTTTCAATTAAATTTGCTAAAATTTCGTTCATAAAAATTAAAATTTGTAAAGAAATCATAAAAATCGGAGATAGTTTTAATTAAATTTGCTAAAATTTAGTTCTTAAAAATTAAAATTTGTAAGAAAATCCAAAAAAATCGAAGACAGCATAAATTAAATTTGATAAAATTTCGTTCATAAAAATTAAAATTTGTAAAAAAATCAAAAAAATCGAAGATAGTTTGAATTAAATTTGCTAAAGTTTAGTTCATAAAAATAAAAATTTGTAAGAAAATCCAAAAAAATTGAAGACAGCTTAAATTAAATTTGCTAAAATTTAGTTCATAAAACTTAAAAATTTTATGAAAATCCAAAAAAATCGAAGATAGTTTCAATTAAATTTGCTAAAATTTCGTTCATAAAAATAAAAATTTGCAAAAAAATCCAAAAAAATCGAAGATAGTTTCAATTAAATTTGCTAAAATTTCGTTCATAAAAATAAAAATTTGCAAAAAAATCCAAAAAAATCGAAGATAGTTTCAATTAAATTTGATAAAATTTCGTTCATAAAAATTAAAATTTGTAAAAAAATCATAAAAATCGAAGATAGTTTTAATTAAATTTGCTAAAATTTAGTTCATAAAAATTAAAATTTGTAAGAAAATCCAAAAAAATCGAAGATAGTTTCAATTAAATTTGCTAAAATTTCGTTCATAAAAATAAAAATTTGTAAAAAAATAAAAAAAAATCGAAGATAGTTTCAATTAAATTTGCTAAAATTTCGTTCATAAAAATAAAAATTTGTAAAAAAATTTAAAAAATTCGAAGATAGTTTCAATTAAATTTGCTAAAATTTCGTTCATAAAAATAAAAATTTGTAAAAAAATAAAAAAAAAATCGAAGATAGTTTCAATTAAATTTGTTAAAATTTCGTTCATAAAATTAAAATTTGTAAAAAAATCCAAAAAAATCGAAGATAGTTTCAATTAAATTTGATAAAATTTCGTTCATAAAAATTAAAATTTGTAAAAAAATCAAAATATCGAAAATAGTTTGAATTAAATTTGCTGAAGTTTAGTTAATAAAAATTAAAATTTGTAAGAAAATCCAAAAAAATCGAAGACAGCTTAAATTAAATTTGCTAAAATTTAGTTCATAAAACTTAAAAATTTTAAGAAAATCCAAAAAAATCGAAGATAGTTTCAATTAAATTTGCTAAAATTTCGTTCATAAAAAAAAATTTGTAAAAAAATCCAAAAAAATCGAAGATAGTTTCAATTAAATTTGCTAAAATTTCGTTCATAAAAATTAAAATTTGTAAAAAAATCCAAAAAAATCGAAGATAGTTTCAATTAAATTTGCTAAAATTTCGTTCATAAAAATTAAAATTTGTAAAAAAATCATAAAAATCGAAGATAGTTTTAATTAAATTTGCTAAAATTTAGTTCTTAAAAACTAAAATTTGTAAGAAAATCCAAAAAAATCGAAGACAGCATAAATTAAATTTGATAAAATTTCGTTCATAAAAATTAAAATTTGTAAAAAAATCAAAAAAATCGAAGATAGTTTGAATTAAATTTGCTAAAGTTTAGTTCATAAAAATAAAAATTTGTAAGAAAATCCAAAAAAATCGAAGACAGCTTAAATTAAATTTGCTAAAATTTAGTTCATAAAACTTAAAAATTTTATGAAAATCCAAAAAAAGCGAAGATAGTTTCAATTAAATTTGCTAAAATTTCGTTCATAAAAAAAAATTTGTAAAAAAATCCAAAAAAATCGAAGATAGTTTCAATTAAATTTGCTAAAATTTCGTTCATAAAAATTAAAATTTGTAAAAAAATCCAAAAAAATCGAAGATAGTTTCAATTAAATTTGCTAAAATTTAGTTCTTAAAAATTAAAATTTGTAAGAAAATCCAAAAAAATCGAAGACAGCATAAATTAAATTTGATAAAATTTCGTTCATAAAAATTAAAATTTGTAAAAAAATCAAAAAAATCGAAGATAGTTTGAATTAAATTTGCTAAAGTTTAGTTCATAAAAATAAAAATTTGTAAGAAAATCCAAAAAAATCGAAGACAGCTTAAATTAAATTTGCTAAAATTTAGTTCATAAAACTTAAAAATTTTATGAAAATCCAAAAAAATCGAAGATAGTTTCAATTAAATTTGCTAAAATTTCGTTCATAAAAAAAAAAATTTGTAAAAAAATCCAAAAAAATCGAAGATAGTTTCAATTAAATTTGCTAAAATTTCGTTCATAAAAATTAAAATTTGTAAAAAAAACCAAAAAATCGAAGATAGTTTCAAATAAATTTGCTAAAATTTCGTTCATAAAAATAAAAATTTGTAAAAAAATTCAAAAAAATCGAAGATAGTTTCAATTAAATTTGCTAAAATTTCGTTCATATAATTAAAATTTGTAAAAAATCCAAAAAAATCGAAGATAGTTTCAATTAAATTTGCTAAAATTTCGTTCATAAAAATTAAAATTTTTAAAAAAATCCAAAAAAATCGAAGACAGCTTAAATTAAATTTGCTAAAATTTAGTTCATAAAACTTAAAAATTTTATGAAAATCCAAAAAAAGCGAAGATAGTTTCAATTAAATTTGCTAAAATTTCGTTCATAAAAAAAAATTTGTAAAAAAATCCAAAAAAATCGAAGATAGTTTCAATTAAATTTGCTAAAATTTCGTGCATAAAAATAAAAATTTGTAAAAAAATAAAAAAAAATCGAAGATAGTTTCAATTAAATTTGCTAAAATTTCGTTCATATAATTAAAATTTGTAAAAAAATCCAAAAAAATGGAAGATAGTTTCAATTAAATTTGATAAAATTTCGTTCATAAAAATTAATATTTGTAAAAAAATCAAAATATCGAAAATAGTTTGAATTAAATTTGCTGAAGTTTAGTTCATAAAAATTAAAATTTGTAAGAAAATCCAAAAAAATCGAAGATAGTTTCAATTAAATTTGCTAAAATTTCGTTCATAAAAATAAAAACTTGTAAAAAAATCCAAAAAAATCGAAGATTGTTTCAATTAAATTTGCTAAAATTTCGTTCATAAAAATTAAAATTTGTAAAGAAATCATAAAAATCGGAGATAGTTTTAATTAAATTTGCTAAAATTTAGTTCTTAAAAATTAAAATTTGTAAGAAAATCCAAAAAAATCGAAGACAGCATAAATTAAATTTGATAAAATTTCGTTCATAAAAATTAAAATTTGTAAAAAAATCAAAAAAATCGAAGATAGTTTGAATTAAATTTGCTAAAGTTTAGTTCATAAAAATAAAAATTTGTAAGAAAATCCAAAAAAATCGAAGACAGCTTAAATTAAATTTGCTAAAATTTAGTTCATAAAACTTAATAATTTTATGAAAATCCAAAAAAAGCGAAGATAGTTTCAATTAAATTTGCTAAAATTTCGTTCATAAAAAAAAATTTGTAAAAAAATCCAAAAAAATCGAAGATAGTTTCAATTAAATTTGCTAAAATTTCGTTCATAAAAATAAAAACTTGTAAAAAAATCCAAAAAAATCGAAGATTGTTTCAATTAAATTTGCTAAAATTTCGTTCATAAAAATTAAAATTTGTAAAGAAATCATAAAAATCGGAGATAGTTTTAATTAAATGTGCTAAAATTTAGTTCTTAAAAATTAAAATTTGTAAGAAAATCCAAAAAAATCGAAGACAGCATAAATTAAATTTGATAAAATTTCGTTCATAAAAATTAAAATTTGTAAAAAAATAAAAAAAATCGAAGATAGTTTGAATTAAATTTGCTAAAGTTTAGTTCATAAAAATAAAAATTTGTAAGAAAATCCAAAAAAATTGAAGACAGCTTAAATTAAATTTGCTAAAATTTAGTTCATAAAACTTAAAAATTTTATGAAAATCCAAAAAAATCGAAGATAGTTTCAATTAAATTTGCTAAAA
>CAWVQI010000065.1:0-83857 GCA_963932335.1 Andrena marginata
CTTCGATTTTTTCGATTTTTTACAAATTTTAATTTTAATGATCGAAATTTTAGCAAATTTAATTGAAACTATCTTCGATTTTTTTGGATTTTTTTCAAATTTTAATTTTTATGAACGAAATTTTATCAAATTCAATTGAAACTATCTTCGATTTTTGTGGATTTTATTAAAAATTTTTATTTTTATGAACGAAATTTTAGCAAATTCAATCGAAACTATCTTCGATTTTTTTGGATTTTTTTAAAAATTTTAATTTTTATGAACGAAATTTTAGCAAATTTAATTGAATCTGTCTTCGATTTTTTGTGATTTTTTTACAAATTTTAAGTTTTATGAACGAAATTTTAGCAAATTTAATTGAAACTATCTTCGATTTTTTTGAATTTTTTTACAAATTTTTATTTTTATGAACGAAATTTTTGCAAATTTAATTGAAACTATTTTCGATTTTTTTGGATTTTTTTTTCAAATTTTAATTTTTATGAACGAAATTTTAGCAAATTTAATTGAAACTATCTTCGATTTTTTTGAATTTTTTTAGAAATTTTTATTTTTATGAACGAAATTTTAGCAAATTTAATTGAAACTATCTTCGATTTTTTTGGATTTTTTTAAAAATTTTTATTTTTATGAACGAAATTTTTAGCAAATTTAATTGGAACTATCTTCGATTTTTTTGGATTTTTTACAAATTTTAATTTTTATGAACGAAATTTTAGCAAATTCAATTGAAACTATCTTCGATTTTTTTTTTATTTTTTTCAAATTTTAATTTTTATGAACGAAATTTTATCAAAATTCAATTGAAACTATCTTCGATTTTTGTGGATTTTATTAAAAATTTTAATTTTTATGAACGAAATTTTAGCAAATTCAATCGAAACTATCTTCGATTTTTTTGGATTTTTTTAAAAATTTTAATTTTTATGAACGAAATTTTAGCAAATTTAATTGAAACTATCTTCGATTTTTTTGAATTTTTTTACAAATTTTTATTTTTATGAACGAAATTTTTGCAAATTTAATTGAAACTATCTCCGATTTTTTGGATTTTTTTACAAATTTTAATTTTTATGAACAAAATTTTAGCAATTTTAGTCGAAACTATTTTCGATTTTTTGGATTTTTTTTTCAAATTTTAATTTTATGAACGAAATTTTAGCAAATTTAATTGAAACTATCTTCGATTTTTTTGAATTTTTTTAGAAATTTTTATTTTTAATGAACGAAATTTTAGCAAATTTAATTGAAACTATCTTCGATTTTTTTGGATTTTTTTAAAAATTTTTATTTTTATGAAACGAAATTTTAGCAAATTTAATTGAATCTGTCTTCGATTTTTTATGATTTTTTTACAAATTTTAATTTTTATGAACGAAATTTTAGCAAATTTAATTGAAACTATCTTCGATTTTTTGGATTTTTTTACAAATTTTAATTTTTATGAACGAAATTTTAGCAAATTTAATTGAAACTGTCTTCGATTTTTTTTGGATTTTTTTACAAATCTTATTTTTTATGAACGAAATTTTAGCAAATTCAGTTGAAACTATCTTCGATTTTTTTGGATTTTTTTTCAAATTTTAATTTTATGAACGAAATTTCAGCAAATTTAATTGAAACTATCTTCGATTTTTTTGGATTTTTTACAAATTTTAATTTTTATGAACGAAATTTTAGCTAATTCAATTGAAACAATCTTCGATTTTTTTGGATTTTTTTAGAAATTTTTATTTTTATGAACGAAATTTAAGCAAATTTAATTGAAACAATCTTCGATTTTTTTTGGATTTTTTTACAAATTTTTATTTTTATGAACGAAATTTTAGCAAATTTAATTGAATCTGTCTTCGATTTTTTGTGATTTTTTTACAAATTTTAATTTTTATGAACGAAATTTTAGCAAATTTAATTGAAACTATCTTCGTTTTTTTTTAATTTTTTTACAGATTTTTATTTTTATGAACGAAATTTTTGCAAATTTAATTGAAACTATCTTCGATTTTTTTGGATTTTTTACAAATTTTAATTTTTATGAACGAAATTTTAGCAAATTTAATTGAAACTATCTTCGATTTTTTTTTGATTATTTACAAATTTTAATTTTTATGAACGAAATTTTAGCAAATTTAATCGGAACTATCTTCGATTTTTTTGGATTTTTTTACAAATTTTAATTTTTATGAACGAAATTTTAGCAATTTTAGTCGAAACTATCTTCGATTTTTTGGATTTTTACAAATTTTAATTTTTATGATCGAAATTTTAGCAATTCAATTGAAACTATCTTCGATTTTTGTGGATTTTTTTAAAAATTTTAATTTTTATGAACGAAATTTTAGCAAATTTAATTGAAACTATCTTCGATTTTTTTGGATTTTTTTTACAAATTTTATTTTTATGAACGAAATTTTAGCAAATTTAATTGAAACTATCTTCGATTTTTTTGGATTTTTTACAAATTTTAATTTTTTATGATCGAAATTTTAGCAAATTTAATTGAAACTATCTTCGATTTTTTTTTGATTATTTACAAATTTTAATTTTTATGAACGAAATTTTAGCAAATTTAATCGGAACTATCTTCGATTTTTTGGATTTTTTTACAAATTTTAATTTTTATGAACGAAATTTTAGCAATTTTAGTCGAAACTATTTTCGATTTTTTTGGATTTTTTTTTCAAATTTTAATTTTTATGAACGAAATTTTAGCAAATTTAATTGTAACTATCTTCGATTTTTTTGGATTTTTTTAGAAATTTTTATTTTTATGAACGAAATTTTAGCAAATTTAATTGAAACTATCTTCGATTTTTTTGGATTTTTTTACAAATTTTTATTTTTATGAACGAAATTTTAGAAAATTTAATCGAATTATCTTCGATTTTTTCGATTTTTTACAAATTTTAATTTTTATGATCGAAATTTTAGCAAATTTAATTGAAACTATCTTCGATTTTTTTGGATTTTTTACAAATTTTAATTTTTATGATCGAAATTTTAGCAAATTCAATTTAAACTATCTTCGATTTTTGTGGATTTTTTTAAAAATTTTAATTTTTATGAACGAAATTTTAGCAAATTTAATTGAAACTATCTTCGATTTTTTTGGATTTTTTTTACAAATTTTAATTTTTATGAACGAAATTTTAGCAAATTTAATTGAAACTATCTTCGATTTTTTTGGATTTTTTACAAATTTTAATTTTTTATGATCGAAATTTTAGCAAATTTAATTGAAACTATCTTCGATTTTTTTGGATTTTTTACAAATTTTAATTTTTATGAACGAAATTTTAGCAAATTTAATTGAAACTATCTTCGATTTTTTTGGATTTTTTTACAAATTTTTATTTTTATGAACGAAATTTTAGAAAATTTAATCGAAATTATCTTCGATTTTTTCGATTTTTTACAAATTTTAATTTTTATGATCGAAATTTTAGCAAATTTAATTGAAACTATCTTCGATTTTTTTGGATTTTTTACAAATTTTAATTTTTATGATCGAAATTTTAGCAAATTTAATTGAAACTATCTTCGATTTTTTTGGATTTTTTACAAATTTTAATTTTTATGAACGAAATTTTAGCAAATTCAATTGAAACTATCTTCGATTTTTTTGGATTTTTTTACAAATTTTAATTTTCATGAACGAAATTTTAGCAAATTTAATTGAAACTATCTTCGATTTTTTTGGATTTTTTTACTAGTTTTAATTTTTATGAACGAAATTTTAGCAAATTTAATTGAAACTATCTTCGATTTTTTTGGATTTTTTTACAAATTTTAGTTTTTATGAACGAAATTTTAGCAAATTTAATTAAAACTGTCTTCGATTTTTTTGGATTTTTTTACAAATTTTAATTTTTATGACCGAAATTTTAGCAAATTCAATTGAAACTATCTTCGATTTTTTTTTATTTTTTTTCAAATTTTAATTTTTATGAACGAAATTTTAGCAAATTTAATTGAAACTATGTTCAATTTTTTGGATTTTTTACAAATTTTTAATTTTTATGAACGAAATTTTAGCAAATTCAATTGAAACTATCTTCGATTTTTTTGGATTTTTTTACAAATTTTAATTTTTATGAACGAAATTTTAGCAAATTTTATTGAAACTATCTTCGATTTTTTTGAATTTTCTTAAAATTTTTATTTTTATGAACTAAATTTTAGAAAATTTAATTGAAACTATCCTCGATTTTTTTTGATTTTCTTACAAATTTTAATTTTTTTGAACAAAATTTTAGCAAATTTAATTGAAACTATTGTTACATGGGCCCTTCAGGTCCATCCCGTGCTTGCTGTCCTCGCGTCGTTTCCTTTCGGGAAGGCGATTCAGCGGAATCGCCTCACGTGTAGAAATCACGTTGTGCTGAGCCCGTAGCAACAGCGGTAGGGACAACGTGACCATCGACGGCCTGAGTTATGAATGTCCTAATAAGGAGCGATTGATAAGTGCCGACGGGGCAGTTTCCCCCATTCCTGGGGACTGTCCGATGTTCGGCTCGCGATCGAGAGCCGCGGAAGATAGATTCTGATTCGGGAGCTCGAGCTAGGAAGTTGCGACGGGCCAGAGGGCCGTCTAGATACCGCGACCACGTCTCCGCGTAGATTCCGCGAAGTACGAACGGCCGATAGTAATTCGTACAAGGGTAACTCCATCCGACACACCGAGAACGGCCTAGCCGGGAGAGCTCTTGCGCGTCAATCGTGACCGACGTAGGAGCGCGTAGAAGAACGACGTTTAGAGATAGTGAGGTACAACGGACCCCAGGTCACCAACTTCCGACTGCCATCCGAGAGCACAGCGAGCGACCACGACCTACTCTAGGTTGAGCGACCTAAACAGCGAGCGAAACGCTAGACGGCAAGCGTGCCGTGCGATATTCGACCGACACCCGAGCGCACAGCGATTACAGGGACGGAGCGCCGTCCCTAGGGTATGTTCTAACCATTACTTTAATATTTACGTCAAGAATATATTTTAATCTATTGTTTCTCCCTTGAATTCCGTGTAACCATTGATTCAACCCCCTTTACTTCCTATCCTTCATGGTAAGTATAGTCAAGGCGTGCTTTAGCACCTCGACAGAGCAACGAACCCCGTGGATCATCCTAGCCGCTCAGGGCGATTCACAAAAGTCCCTTCAGGACGTAACAAACTGGTGTCAGAAGTGGGATGTTATTCCCTTATATACATACTAATTATACATTTAAAAGAGAGCGCGTCGTCGCTACATAGCGCGACCCGCCGTAATTTTATCTGCTCGTAACTTGACTATACTTCCTACTACTCAAGATCCTTTGCGGAGCATTGTATAGCAATGACGGGTGGTATTTTGAGATCACCCCCCGCCGCAAAATTTTTCCGATTCCCAATCCACGGCTAACGCTCCTCCTATTGTACCTCCTCCCTTACCGCCGATGACGGACGAACGACCATCTCTTGGATCCCGGACGAACGACCTAGAAATGTCTGCATTAGACGTTTGGCGTTCCCGAGAAGATGAAGAGAGAGTGTATAGGGCGCTAGACAGCATTCCCTGTTTCGATCCAGATTTTGTAACCTTGGAGGACTTCGCTGCCTCAATACAGAGAGCTTCAAAGCGAGTACCGCCCGGTCAGGAAGAAAATTTTTTTACCGAGTTAATATATAAACTAAAAGATCCTATTAGATACTATGTCGAAGGGAAAAACTGTCAAAGCGTGGCTGATCTGCTCTCCCTTCTAAGAGTCCGATATTCCCCCTGCCGCGGTTATGAGGAGCTCCGGCTGGAACTCGAACGTATAAGCATGTTTCCCCACGAGCGTCTAATAGACTTTATCCACCGCGCGAGCCGCCTGTATAGACAGGTAATCGTAAGAGCGAAAGAATTGATTGGAGAAAATATTGAGAAAACCATGACGGACGTGGAACGATTGGCTCGTACTTCTTTTATCATCGCGCTACCTCAAAGAATTTCGACTAAAGTAGCATTGTCTAACCCCGAATCATTGGATGACGCGTTCGATTTAGCGTTGCACATGCAAAGACGAGAACAAGAATTGTCCGGTTTGCCGCGCGATGACGCGTATGTGTACACGCAGAACGCGCGTCCCCCGTCACCGTATGACCCTCAGCGTAGATGGACCGAATGGAGACAGCCGTAAGAAGGTGACTCGTACCGCGATCATCATTCTCCATATTCCGGTTATAGCTCCCCCCGCTATAGAGACGATTATTATCGAGAGCCCCTTCCCTCGTACCCTGCTTACAGTTACCCTTGCTATCAGGATGAATACTATCGCGATCCATATCACCGCGACCCGTTTTACCGTGAAGATTACCGCCACGAGATGGATTATCGCGAACCTCTGTCGCCGCGCCAGCCAACGGCCTTGCTGACGAGGCAAGGCGAACGTCCGCTGAACTATGAACGCAGACCGTCGGAGCCCCAGCATGAATCCCGCGAGTACGAACCGCGCGAACCAAGAACTTACGAATCTCGCGAGTCCCGAGAATACGAGCCGCGCGAGCAGGGAAGGCCCGCCGAACATGAAACGCCATCCGAAAACCGCGATCATTTAAACAACCAGCGAGTCCGCCCGTCCAACCGGAACGAGGCGGCCGGGTTCTCCTCGCAGGCCCCAAGACTACCTCGAAGCCCGAGTCCGCGACGTTTCTCGGATGCGCCGTCACGAAATCCGGTGTTTCATGCGTTCCCCACACCCACGGAAGAAACTACGCCCGAGAGCGACAACGAAGATTCCACCATCCCAAGTGACGGTTCTAGCTCGGGCCCATTCACACAGGAGGAAATCACCATCTTGAAGAGAACCGCCGAAGACTCCCCCTATAAAGAAAGAGAGGAAACATCGAACACTCACAAAGATGTTAGTCCCCGGGAAATAGATCTGGAGCCGGAAAGCGAAGACTCAGGAGAGTTCGTAAAGGTCTACTCCCCTATGGTAACCGAGGGCCCGTACGCAGGCCAATATACGCACGACCAACTCGCCTTCTTGAAGTGCCTTGACGAGCCGCCCCGCTGGGAATACGTAGAAGGAGACAATTCAGACCCAACCGTCCGAAGCATTGACACCCCCTTAGGCCCAGCCACGGAGATGAAAATTATCAGTACGAAGAGTCCCATCGGAAAAGAGGAGGAAACACCGAATCCTCCCGAAAACGCCAGTCCGGAGACAAAACCACAAACGGGCCCACAGAAGAGAGTGTCGTGGGGCGTGCCTCTGCACGAAGAAGCCCTGGACATACCACAATCAACTATGATTTGTCCGGAGGGAGAGACACTGGACGAACTAAAAGATCAATCGCCTCCTAAAGAAATGTCGAGCACGAGTCCAAGACCCTACACAACTAAGATGTCTGACTCATCAGAGCGGTACGAAGTAAACCCCGAGCCATTCACCGACCCTTCGAATTTTCCGACAATCACGCGAGAATCCTCCGAATACCGGGGAGACGCCCGGGACGCACCGGAATACGAGGACAAGCCTACGCTATGCGAAGTAAAAATTGTAAAGAACACGCTTACGTCCGTTCCGGATAATTATGTACATTTCATATCCGCCGACAGAATACTAACTAGCCAGATTAGCAAAACCTTAAAATCTATCGGACTCCGTGACGAAACAAAATTAGTATCCGAGGAATTAACCAAAAACCCCGTAATTACCCCCCATAATGGAGAAGGGAAAATATTTAGCGTCGTCGGAGCTGCAAGCCTCTACCATGAAATGGGACCCGACGAGTTTGCATCGGCACTTGCAGCGCTCAGGGACACAGCAAAAGACGAAAACGCGCGCTCGTTTCGAAATATACCTATCAAAATTAAACACGTAATTACATCGGGTGTTACATGGGCCCTTCAGGTCCATCCCGTGCTTGCTGTCCTCGCGTCGTTTTCTTTCGGGAAGGCGATTCAGCGGAATCGCCTCACGTGTAAAAATCACGTTGTGCTGAGCCCGTAGCAACAGCGGTAGGGACAACGACCGCGCTCGGCCCAGGCCCCGGTTATTTCGCAATAATCGAAGAATTAAGGAACCAAGCAACAGCTGCCGACGGGGCAGTTTCCCCCATTCCTGGGGACTGTCCGAGGTTCGGCCCGCGATCGAGAGCCGCGGAAGACAGATTCTGATTCGGGAGCTCGAGCTAGGAAGTTGCGACGGGCCAGAGGGCCGTCTAGATACCGCGACCACGTCTCCGCGTAGATTCCGCGAAGTACGAACGGCCGATAGTAATTCGTACAAGGGTAACTCCATCCGACACACCGAGAACGGCCTAGCCGGGAGAGCCCTTGCGCGTCAATCGTGACCGACGTAGGAACGCGTAGAAGAACGACGTTTAGAAATAGTGAGGTACAACGGACCCAGGTCACCAACTTCCGAGTGCCATCCGAGAGCACAGCGAGCGACCACGACCTACTCTAGGTTGAACGACTTACACAGCGAGCGAAACGCTAGACGGCAAGCGTGCCGTGCGATATTCGACCGACACCCGAGCGCACAGCGATAACAGGGACGGAGCGCCGTCCCTAGGGTATGTTCTAACCATTACTCTAATATTTACGTCAAGAATATATTTCAATCTATTGTTTTTCACTTGAATTCCGTGTGACCATTGCTTCAACCCCCTTTACTTCCTATCCTTCATGGTAAGTATAGTCAAGGCGTGCTTTAGCACCTCGACAGAGCAACGAACCCCGTGGATCATCCTAGCCGCTCAGGGCGATTCACAAAAGTCCCTTCAGGACGTAACACGGGATACCGACCACAAACTAACGGTTCCTTCGAAAGAAGTAATAAAGTAGAATTAGAATTAGCCTTGTTGTCGTGGATATTCCTAATGACCAGGCACGTGGATGAATACGTGACCGCGTTAATTGTGATTACGGACGCGCTTACGTTTGCGAAACTTGGTATCTTACATGCGGCCGTTCTTTCACCCAGCCAGCTGGCGCAAACTTGCGAAACGAATGCCCTATTACAACCACAAAGCATCAAGTGGCATAGCTGCAACATTCAAGCTCTTCCCGGAAGCCGAACATACCTGAAGAAGTTGATCACACACAACACCTGGATATATTCCATCAAGGACACCCTGGCACTGCAGGTTCGATGCAATAAGCACGCAGCCGGATACGAAGTGCTACAGGGGGCACGAATATTACAACTGAGGAGAGATTGTAAGGCCAAAATCGGCACCGACCAGAGCTGGGCAACCGGAGTGGACATCGAGGAATTAACAACCATCTACAAACCATCTATTGGCATCAACACTTCGGAAATTCTGCCAACCCTCACGGAACAGCATGTAAAAATTTTAACTGACTATCAACAAAAGGAACCTCAGGGAACCCTTCAAGATACCCATGCGAAAACTAATGCAATCGCACTGGAGGACATTGAGAGACAAGCAAGAGAAATAGCAACCCACCACCGGACAGAAAATTTATCAACAGATGTTACCTATGGATTACCAGGACTAGGAGGCACTCTCATATTCATCCTCATTATCTGGATAGGATACCGTGTTCGTAAGGCACGTCAAAATCAACATTGCGAGCCTTTAAAGAAAGAGACAAAGACCTACCCGTTATACCATCTACGAGGACAGGGTACAGAGCCCACGTGGAACGATCGAGAATTTTCGCGGGCACCGAGCCGTACTTCGATGTATTCTAAGAAGTACCTCGCTGATAACAGCAGAAATCCCCGCGCTTTAGCTCTAAGAATCGATTGTAATCCCCTTTGCGATCCCATAGTTTTAGTTGCGATAATTATAGTTTTAAGCCGTTTAAAGAAAGTGTACGCGTGGACAGCTTCACACGGAAGAACGAAACAGCCTCGCGAGGCCGTTTCGTGTCTAAATGGGGAGGTGTTACATGGGCCCTTCATATCCATCCCGTGCTTGCTGTCCTCGCGTCGTTTCCTTTCGGGAAGGCGATTCAGCGGAATCGCCTCACGTGTAGAAATCACGTTGTGCTGAGCCCGTAGCAACAGCGGTAGGGACAACGTGACCATCGACGGCCTGAGTTATGAATCTCCTAATAAGGAGCGATTGATAAGTGCCGACGGGGCAGTTTCCCCCATTCCTGGGGACTGTCCGAGGTTCGGCCCGCGATCGAGAGCCGCGGAAGATAGATTCTGACTCGGGAGCTCGAGCTAGGAAGTTGCGACGGGCCAGAGGGCCGTCTAGATACCGCGACCACGTCTCCGCGTAGATTCCGCGAAGTACGAACGGCCGATAGTAATTCGTACAAGGGTAACTCCATCCGACACACCGAGAACGGCTTAGCCGGGAGAGCCCTTGCGCGTCAATCGTGACCGACGTAGGAGCGCGTAGAAGAACGACGTTTAGAGATAGTGAGGTACAACGGACCCCAGGTCACCAACTTCCGACTGCCATCCGAGAGCACAGCGAGCGACCACGACCTACTCTAGGTTGAGCGACCTAAACAGCGAGCAAAACGCTAGACGGCAAGCGTGCCGTGCGATATTCGACCGACACCCGAGCGCACAGCGATTACAGGGACGGAGCGCCGTCCCTAGGGTATGTTCTAACCATTACTTTAATATTTACGTCAAGAATATATTTTAATCTATTGTTTCTCCCTTGAATTCCGTGTAACCATTGATTCAACCCCCTTTACTTCCTATCCTTCATGGTAAGTACAGTCAAGGCGTGCTTTAGCACCTCGACAGAGCAACGAACCCCGTGGATCATCCTAGCCGCTCAGGGCGATTCACAAAAGTCCCTTCAGGACGTAACACTATCTTCGATTTTTTTTTATTTTCTTTAAATTTTTAAGTTTAATGAACTAAATTTTAGCAAATTTAATTTAAGCTATCTTCGATTTTTTTGGATTTTCTTACAAATTTTAATTTTTATGAACGAAATTTTAGCAAATTTAATTGAAACTATTTTCGATTTTTTTGGATTTTTTTTCAAATTTTAATTTTTATGAACGAAATTTTAGCAAATTTAATTGTAACTATCTTCGATATTTTTGGATTTTTTTAGAAATTTTTATTTTTATGAACGAAATTTTAGCAAATTTAATTGAAACTATCTTCGATTTTTTTGGATTTTTTTACAAATTTTTATTTTTATGAACGAAAGTTTAGAAAATTTAATCGAAATTATCTTCGATTTTTTCGATTTTTTACAAATTTTAATTTTTATGATCGAAATTTTAGCAAATTTAATTGAAACTATCTTCGATTTTTTTGAATTTTTTACAAATTTTAATTTTTATGATTGAAATTTTAGCAAATTCAATTGAAACTATCTTCGATTTTTGTGGATTTTTTTAAAAATTTTAATTTTTATTTACGAAATTTTAGCAAATTTAATTGAAACTATCTTCGATTTTTTTGGATTTTTTTACAAATTTTAATTTTTATGAACGAAATTTTAGCAAATTTAATTGAAACTATCTTCGATTTTTTTGGATTTTTTTCAAATTTTAATTTTTATGAACGAAATTTTATCAAATTCAATTGAAACTATCTTCGATTTTTGTGGATTTTATTAAAAATTTTAATTTTTATGAACGAAATTTTAGCAAATTCAATCGAAACTATCTTCGATTTTTTTGGATTTTTTAAAAATTTTAATTTTTATGAACGAAATTTTAGCAAATTTAATTGAATCTGTCTTCGATTTTTTGTGATTTTTTTACAAATTTTAAGTTTTATGAACGAAATTTTAGCAAATTTAATTGAAACTATCTTCGATTTTTTTGAATTTTTTTACAAATTTTTATTTTTATGAACGAAATTTTTGCAAATTTAATTGAAACTATCTCCGATTTTTTGGATTTTTTTACAAATTTTAATTTTTATGAACAAAATTTTAGCAATTTTAGTCGAAACTATTTTCGATTTTTTTGGATTTTTTTTCAAATTTTAATTTTTATGAACGAAATTTTAGCAAATTTAATTGAAACTATCTTCGATTTTTTTGAATTTTTTTAGAAATTTTTATTTTTATGAACGAAATTTTAGCAAATTTAATTGAAACTATCTTCGATTTTTTTGGATTTTTTTACAAATTTTTATTTTAATGAACGAAATTTTAGCAAATTTAATTGAAACTATCTTCGATTTTTTTGGATTTTTTACAAATTTTAATTTTTATGAACGAAATTTTAGCAAATTCAATTGAAACTATCTTCGATTTTTTTTTATTTTTTTCAAATTTTAATTTTTATGAACGAAATTTTATCAAATTCAATTGAAACTATCTCCGATTTTTTGGATTTTTTTACAAATTTTAATTTTTATGAACGAAATTTTAGCAAATTTAATTGAAACTATCTTCGATTTTTTTGAATTTTTTTAGAAATTTTTATTTATATAAACGAAATTTTAGCAAATTTAATTGAAACTATCTTCGATTTTTTTGGATTTTTTTACAAATTTTTATTTTTATGAACGAAATTTTAGCAAATTTAATTGAAACTATCTTCGATTTTTTTGGATTTTTTACAAATTTTAATTTTTATGAACGAAATTTTAGCAAATTCAATTGAAACTATCTTCGATTTTTTTTTATTTTTTTCAAATTTTAATTTTTATGAACGAAATTTTAGCAAATTTAATTGAAACTATCTTCGATTTTTTGGATTATTTTACAAATTTTAATTTTTATGAACGACATTTTAGCAAATTTAATTGAAACTATCTTCGATTTTTTTGAATTTTTTTAGAAATTTTTATTTTTATGAACGAAATTTTAGCAAATTTAATTGAAACTATCTTCGATTTTTTGGATTATTTTACAAATTTTAATTTTTATGAACGACATTTTAGCAAATTTAATTGAAACTATCTTCGATTTTTTTTATTTTCTTTAAATTTTTAAGTTTAATGAACTAAATTTTAGCAAATTTAATTTAAGCTATCTTCGATTTTTTTGGATTTTTTTACAAATTTTAATTTTTATGAACGAAATTTTAGCAAATTTAATTGTAACTATCTTCGATTTTTTTGGATTTTCTTACAAATTTTAATTTTTTTGAACGAAATTTTAGCAAATTTAATTGAAACTATCTTCGATTTTTTTGGATGTTTTACAAATTTTAATTTTTGTGAACGAAATTTTAGCAAATTTAATTGTAACTATCTTCGATTTTTTTGGATTTTCTTACAAATTTTAATTTTTTTGAACGAAATTTTAGCAAATTTAATTTAAACTATCTTCGATTTTTTTACAAATTTTAATATTTATGCACGACATTTTAGCAAATTTAATTGAAACAATCTTTGATGTTTTTGGATTTTTTTACAAATTTTAATTTTTAGGAACGAAATTTTAGCAAATTTAATTGAGACTATCTTCGATTTTTTTGGATTTTTTTTCAAAATTGTCATTTTTATGAACGAAATTTTAGCAAATTTAATTGAAACTATCTTCGATTTTTTTGGATTTTCTTACTAATTTTAATTTTTATGAACTAAATTTTAGCAAATTTAATTCAAACTATCTTCGATTTTTTTTTATTTTCTTACAAATTTTAATTTTTATGAACGAAATTTTAGCAAATTTAATTGAAACTATATTCGATTTTTTTGGATTTTTTTTACAAATTTTTATTTTTATGAACGAAATTTTAGCAAATTTAATTTAAACTATCTTCGATTTTTTTGGATTTTCTTAAAATTTATAAGTTTTATGAACTAAATTTTAGCAAATTTAATTCAAGCTATCTTCGATTTTTTTGGAGTTTCTTACAAATTTTGATTTTTATGAACCAAATTTTAGCAAATTTAATTGAGACTATCTTCGATTTTTTTGGATTTTTTTACAAATTTTCATTTTTATGAACGAAATTTTAGCAAATTTAATTTAAACTATCTTCGATTTTTTTTTATTTTCTTTGAATTTTTAAGTTAAATGAACTAAATTTTAGCAAATTTAATTTAAGCTATCTTCGATTTTTTTGGATTTTTTTACAAATTTTAATTTTTATGAACGAAATTTTAGCAAATTTAATTGAAACTATCTCCGATTTTTTTTTCAAATTTTAATTTTTATGAACTAAAATTTAGGAAATTTAATTGAAACTATCTTCGATTTTTTTTTATTTTCTTTAAATTTTTAAGTTTAATGAACTAAATTTTAGCAAATTTAATTTAAGCTATCTTCGATTTTTTTGGATTTTTTTACAAATTTTAATTTTTATGAACGAAATTTTAGCAAATTTAATTGAACCTATCTTCGATTTTTTTTTATTTTTTTTACAAATTTTAATTTTTATGAACTAAAATTTAGGAAATTTAATTCAAACTATCTTCAATTTTTTGGATTTTTTTTACAAATTTTAATTTTTATGAACGAAATTTTAGCAAATTTAATTGAAACTATCTCCGATTTTTTTGGATTTTCTTAAAATTTTTAAGTTTTATGAACTAAATTTTAGCAAATTTAATTTATGCTATCCTCGATTTTTTTGAATTTTCTTACAAATTTTAATTTTTATGAACGAAATTTTAGCAAATTTAATTGAAACTATCTTCGATTTTTTGGATTTTTTTACAAATTTTAATTTTTATGAACGAAATTTTAGCAAATTTAATTGAAACTATCTTCGATTTTTTTTTATTTTTTTTACAAATTTTAATTTTTATTAACTAAAATTTAGGAAATTAAATTGAAACTATCTTCGATTTTTTTTATTTTCTTTAAATTTTTAAGTTTAATGAACTAAATTTTAGCAAATTTAATTTAAGATATCTTCGATTTTTTTGGATTTTTTTACAAATTTTAATTTTTATGAACGAAATTTTAGCAAATTTAATTGAAACTATCTTCGATTTTTTTGGATTTTTTTACTAATTTTAATTTTTAAGGACGACATTATCAAATTTAATTGAAACTATCTTCGATTTTTTTGGATTTTCTTACAAATTTTAATTTTTATGAACAAAATTTTAGCGAATTTAATTGAAACTATATTCGATTTTTTTGGATTTTTTTTACCAATTTTTATTTTTATGAACGAAATTTTAGCAAATTTAATTTAAACTATCTTCGATTTTTTTTGGATTTTCTTAAAATTTTTAAGTTTTATGAACTAAATTTTAGCAAATTTAATTCAAGCTATCTTCGATTTTTTTGGATTTTCTTACAAATTTTAATTTTTATGAACGAAATTTTAGCAAATTTAATTGAAACTATCTTCGATTTTTTTGGATTTTTTTACAAATTTTAATTTTTATGAACGAAATTTTAGCAAATTTAATTGAACCTATCTTCGATTTTTTTTTATTTTTTTTACAAATTTTAATTTTTATGAACTAAAATTTAGGAAATTTAATTCAAACTATCTTCAATTTTTTGGATTTTTTTTACAAATTTTAATTTTTATGTACGAAATTTTAGCAAATTTAATTGAAACTATCTTCGATTGTTTTGGATTTTTTTACAAATTTTTATTTTTATGAACGAAATTTTAGCAAATTTAATTGAAACTATCTTCGATTTTTTTGGATTTTGTTACAAATATTAATTTTTATGAACGAAATTTTAGCAAATTTAAATGTAACTATATTCGATTTTTTTGGATTTTCTTACAAATTTTAATTTTTTTGAACGAAATTTTAGCAAATTTAATTGAAACTATCTTCGATTTTTTTGGATTTTTTACAAATTTTAATTTTTATGATCGAAATTTTAGCAAATTTAATTGAAACTATCTTCGATTTTTTTTTGATTATTTACAAATTTTAATTTTTATGAACGAAATTTTAGCAAATTTAATTGAAACTATCTTCGATTTTTTTTTGATTATTTACAAATTTTAATTTTTATGAACGAAATTTTAGCAAATTTAATTGAATCTATCTTCGATTTTTTGGAATTTTTTTACAAATATTAATATTTATGGACGACATTTTAGCAAATTTAAATGAAACAATCTTTGATGTTTTTGGATTTTTTTACAAATTTTAATTATTATGAACGAAATTTTAGCAAATTTAATTGAGACTATCTTCGATTTTTTTGGATTTTTTTACAAATTTTCATTTTTATGAACGAAATTTTAGCAAATTTAATTTAAACTATCTTCGATTTTTTTGGATTTTTTTACAAATTTTAATATTTATGGACGACATTTTAGCAAATTTAATTGAAACAATCTTTGATGTTTTTGGATTTTTTTACAAATTTTAATTTTTAGGAACGAAATTTTAGCAAATTTAATTGAGACTATCTTCGATTTTTTTGGATTTTTTTTCAAAATTGTCATTTTTATGAACGAAATTTTAGCAAATTTAATTGAAACTATCTTCGATTTTTTTGGATTTTCTTACTAATTATAATTTTTATGAACTAAATTTTAGCAAATTTAATTCAAACTATCTTCGATTTTTTTTTATTTTCTTACAAATTTTAATTTTTATGAACGAAATTTTAGCAAATTTAATTGAAACTATATTCGATTTTTTTTTATTTTTTTTACAAATTTTTATTTTTATGAACGAAATTTTAGCAAATTTAATTTAAACTATCTTCGATTTTTTTGGATTTTCTTAAAATTTTTAAGTTTTATGAACTAAATTTTAGCAAATTTAATTCAAGCTATCTTCGATTTTTTTGGATTTTCTTACAAATTATGATTTTTATGAACAAAATTTTAGCAAATTTAATTGAAACTATCTTCGATTTTTTTTTATTTTCTTTGAATTTTTAAGTTAAATGAACTAAATTTTAGCAAATTTAATTTAAGCTATCTTCGATTTTTTTGGATTTTTTTACAAATTTTAATTTTTATGAACGAAATTTTAGCAAATTTAATTGAAACTATCTCCGATTTTTGTTTATTTTTTTTTCAAATTTTAATTTTTATGAACTAAAATTTAGGAAATTTAATTGAAACTATCTTCGATTTTTTTTTATTTTCTTTAAATTTTTAAGTTTAATGAACTAAATTTTAGCAAATTTAATTTAAGCTATCTTCGATTTTTTTGGATTTTTTTACAAATTTTAATTTTTATGAACGAAATTTTAGCAAATTTAATTGAACCTATCTTCGATTTTTTTTTATTTTTTTTACAAATTTTAATTTTTATGAACTAAAATTTAGGAAATTTAATTCAAACTATCTTCAATTTTTTGGATTTTTTTTACAAATTTTAATTTTTATGAACGAAATTTTAGCAAATTTAATTGAAACTATCTCCGATTTTTTTGGATTTTCTTAAAATTTTTAAGTTTTATGAACTAAATTTTAGCAAATTTAATTTATGCTATCCTCGATTTTTTTGAATTTTCTTACAAATTTTAATTTTTATGAACGAAATTTTAGCAAATTTAATTGAAACTATCTTCGATTTTTTGGATTTTTTTACAAATTTTAATTTTTATGAACGAAATTTTAGCAAATTTAATTGAAACTATCTTCGATTTTTTTTTATTTTTTTACAAATTTTAATTTTTATTAACTAAAATTTAGGAAATTAAATTGAAACTATCTTCGATTTTTTTTTATTTTCTTTAAATTTTTAAGTTTAATGAACTAAATTTTAGCAAATTTAATTTAAGATATCTTCGATTTTTTTGGATTTTCTTACAAATTTTAATTTTTATGAACAAAATTTTAGCGAATTTAATTGAAACTATATTCGATTTTTTTGGATTTTTTTTACCAATTTTTATTTTTATGAACGAAATTTTAGCAAATTTAATTGAAACTATCTTCGATTTTTTTGGATTTTTTTACAAATTTTAATTTTTATGAACGAAATTTTAGCAAATTTAATTGAAACTATCTTCGCTTTTTTTGGATTTTTTTACAAATTTTATTTTTATGAACTAAATTTTAGCAAATGTAATTCAAACTATCTTCGATTTTTTTGGATTTTCTTACAAATATTAATTTTTATGAACGAAATTGTAGCAAATTTAATTGAAACTATCTTCGATTTTTTTGGATTTTCTTACAAATTTTAATTTTTTTGAACGAAATTTTAGCAAATTTAATTGAAACTATCTCCGATTTTTTTGGATTTTTTTTACAAATTTTAAGTTTTATGAACTAAATTTTAGCAAATTTAATTCAAGCTATCTTCGATTTTTTTGGATTTTCTTACAAATTTTGATTTTTATGAACGAAATGTTAGCAAATTTAATTAAATCTATCTTCGATTTTTTTTTGATTTTCTTTAAATTTTTAAGTATTATGAACTAAATTTTAGCAAATTTAATTTAAGCTATCTTCGATTTTTTTGGATTTTCTTACAAATTTTAATTTTTATGAACGAAATTTTAGCAAATTTAATTGAAACTATCTTCGATTTTTTTGGATTTTTTTACAAATTTTAATTTCTATGAACGAAATTTTAGCAAATTTAATTGAAAATATCTTCGATTTTTTTGGATTATTTTACAAATTTTAATATATATGGACGACATTTTAGCAAATTTAAATGAAACAATCTTTGATGTTTTTGGATTTTTTTACAAATTTTAATTTTTATGAACGAAATTTTAGCAAATTTAATTGAAACTATCTTCGATTTTTTTGGATTTTTTTACAAATTTTAATTTTTATGGACGACATTATCAAATTTAATTGAAACTATTTTCGATTTTTTTGGATTTTCTTACAAATTTTAATTTTTATGAACAAAATTTTAGCGAATTTAATTGAAACTATATTCGATTTTTTTGGATTTTTTTTACCAATTTTTATTTTTATGAACGAAATTTTAGCAAATTTAATTTAAACTATCTTCGATTTTTTTTGGATTTTCTTAAAATTTTTAAGTTTTATGAACTAAATTTTAGCAAATTTAATTCAAGCTATCTTCGATTTTTTGGATTTTCTTACAAATTATGATTTTTATGAACAAAATTTTAGCAAATTTATTTGAAACTATCTTCGATTTTTTTTTATTTTCTTTAAATTCTTAAGTTAAATGAACTAAATTTTAACAAATTTAATTTAAGCTATCTTCGATTTTTTTGGATTTATTTACAAATTTTAATTTTTATGAACGAAATTTAAGCAAATTTAATTGAAACTATCTTCGATTTTTTTTTATTTTTTTTACAAATTTTAATTTTTATGAACTAAAATTTAGGAAATTTAATTGAAACTATCTTCGATTTTTTTTTATTTTCTTTAAATTTTTAAGTTAATGGACTAAATTTTAGCAAATTTAATTTAAGCTATCTTCGATTTTTTTGGATTTTTTTACAAATTTTAATTTTTATGAACGAAATTTTAGCAAATTTAATTGAACCTATCTTCGATTTTTTTTATTTTTTTTACAAATTTTAATTTTTATGAACTAAAATTTAGGAAATTTAATTCAAACTATCTTCAATTTTTTGGATTTTTTTTACAAATTTTAATTTTTATGAACGAAATTTTAGCAAATTTAATTCAAACTATCTTCAATTTTTTGGATTTTTTTTACAAATTTTAAGTTTTATGAACTAAATTTTAGCAAATTTAATTCAAGCTATCTTCGATTTTTTGGATTTTCTTACAAATTTTGATTTTTATGAACGAAATTTTAGCAAATTTAATTAAATCTATCTTCGATTTTTTTGATTTTCTTTAAATTTTTAAGTATTATGAACTAAATTTTAGCAAATTTAATTTAAGCTATCTTCGATTTTTTTGGATTTTCTTACAAATTTTAATTTTTATGAACGAAATTTTAGCAAATTTAATTGAAACTATCTTCGATTTTTTTGGATTTTTTTACAAATTTTAATTTTTATGAACGAAATTTTAGCAAATTTAATTGAAACAATCTTCGATTTTTTTGGATTTTTTTACAAATTTTAATATTTATGGACGACATTTTAGCAAATTTAAATGAAACAATCTTTGATGTTTTTGGATTTTTTTACAAATTTTAATTATTATGAACGAAATTTTAGCAAATTTAATTGAGACTATCTTCGATTTTTTTGGATTTTTTTACAAATTTTAATTTTTATGAACTAAATTTTAGCAAATTTAATTCAAACGATCTTCAATTTTTTGGATTTTTTTTACAAATTTTAAGTTTTAAGAACTAAATTTTAGCAAATTTAATTCAAGCTATCTTCGATTTTTTGGATTTTCTTACAAATTTTGACTTTTATGAACGAAATTTTAGCAAATTTAATTAAATCTATCTTCGATTTTTTTTTATTTTCTTTAAATTTTTAAGTATTATGAACTAAATTTTAGCAAATTTAATATAAGCTATCTTCGATTTTTTTGGATTTTCTTACAAATTTTAATTTTTTTGAACGAAATTTTAGCAAATTTAATTGAAACTACCTCCGATTTTTTTGGATTTTCTTAAAATTTTTAAGTTTTATGATCTAAATTTTAGCAAATTTAATTTAAGCTATCTTCGATTTTTTTGGATTTTCTTCCAAATTTTAATTTTTATGAACGAAATTTTAGCAAATTTAATTGAAACTATATTCGATTTTTTGGATTTTTTAAAATTTGAATTTTTTTGAACGAAATTTTAGCAAATTTAATTGAAACTATCTTCGATTTTTTTTGATTTTCTTTAAATTTTTAAGTTTAATGGACTAAATATTAGAAAATTTAATTTAAGCTATCTTCGATTTTTTTGAATTTTCTTACAAATTTTAATTTTTATGAACGAAATTTTAGCAAATTTAATTGAAACTATCTTCGATTTTTTTGGATTTTTTTAGAAATTTTTATTTTTATGAACGAAATTTTAGCAAATTTAATTGAAACTATCTTCGATTTTTTTGGATTTTTTACAAATTTTAATTTTTATGAACGAAATTTTAGCAAATTCAATTGAAACTATCTTCGATTTTTTTTTATTTTTTTCAAATTTTAATTTTTATGAACGAAATTTTATCAAATTCAATTGAAACTATCTCCGATTTTTTGGATTTTTTTACAAATTTTAATTTTTATGAACGAAATTTTAGCAAATTTAATTGAAACTATCTTCGATTTTTTTGAATTTTTTTAGAAATTTTTATTTATATAAACGAAATTTTAGCAAATTTAATTGAAACTATCTTCGATTTTTTTGGATTTTTTTACAAATTTTTATTTTTATGAACGAAATTTTAGCAAATTTAATTGAAACTATCTTCGATTTTTTTGGATTTTTTTACAAATTTTAATTTTTATGAACGAAATTTTAGCAAATTTAATTGAAACTATCTTCGATTTTTTTGGATTTTTTTCAAATTTTAATTTTTATGAACGAAATTTTATCAAATTCAATTGAAACTATCTTCGATTTTTGTGGATTTTATTAAAAATTTTAATTTTTATGAACGAAATTTTAGCAAATTCAATCGAAGCTATCTTCGATTTTTTTGGATTTTTTAAAAATTTTAATTTTTATGAACGAAATTTTAGCAAATTTAATTGAATCTGTCTTCGATTTTTTGTGATTTTTTTACAAATTTTAAGTTTTATGAACGAAATTTTAGCAAATTTAATTGAAACTATCTTCGATTTTTTTGAATTTTTTTACAAATTTTTATTTTTATGAACGAAATTTTTGCAAATTTAATTGAAACTATCTCCGATTTTTTGGATTTTTTTACAAATTTTAATTTTTATGAACAAAATTTTAGCAATTTTAGTCGAAACTATTTTCGATTTTTTTGGATTTTTTTTCAAATTTTAATTTTTATGAACGAAATTTTAGCAAATTTAATTGAAACTATCTTCGATTTTTTTGAATTTTTTTAGAAATTTTTATTTTTATGAACGAAATTTTAGCAAATTTAATTGAAACTATCTTCGATTTTTTTGGATTTTTTTACAAATTTTTATTTTAATGAACGAAATTTTAGCAAATTTAATTGAAACTATCTTCGATTTTTTTGGATTTTTTACAAATTTTAATTTTTATGAACGAAATTTTAGCAAATTCAATTGAAACTATCTTCGATTTTTTTTTATTTTTTTCAAATTTTAATTTTTATGAACGAAATTTTATCAAATTCAATTGAAACTATCTCCGATTTTTTGGATTTTTTTACAAATTTTAATTTTTATGAACGAAATTTTAGCAAATTTAATTGAAACTATCTTCGATTTTTTTGAATTTTTTTAGAAATTTTTATTTATATAAACGAAATTTTAGCAAATTTAATTGAAACTATCTTCGATTTTTTTGGATTTTTTTACAAATTTTTATTTTTATGAACGAAATTTTAGCAAATTTAATTGAAACTATCTTCGATTTTTTTGGATTATTTACAAATTTTAATTTTTATGAACGAAATTTTAGCAAATTCAATTGAAACTATCTTCGATTTTTTTTTATTTTTTTCAAATTTTAATTTTTATGAACGAAATTTTAGCAAATTTAATTGAAACTATCTTCGATTTTTTTTTGATTATTTACAAATTTTTATTTTTATGAACGAAAGTTTAGCAAATTTAATTGAAACTATCTTCGATTTTTTTGAATTTTTTTAGAAATTTTTATTTTTATGAACGAAATTTTAGCAAATTTAATTGAAACTATCTTCGATTTTTTGGATTATTTTACAAATTTTAATTTTTATGAACGACATTTTAGCAAATTTAATTGAAACTATCTTCGATTTTTTTGAATTTTTTTAGAAATTTTTATTTTTATGAACGAAATTTTAGCAAATTTAATTGAAACTATCTTCGATTTTTTGGATTATTTTACAAATTTTAATTTTTATGAACGACATTTTAGCAAATTTAATTGAAACTATCTTCGATTTTTTTGGATTTTCTTACAAATTTTAATTTTTATCAACGAAATTTTAGCAAATTTTATTGAAACTGTCTTCGATTTTTTTGGATTTTTTTACAAATTTTAATTTTTATGAACGAAATTTTAGCAAATTTAATTGAAACTATCTTCGATTTTTTTTTATTTTTTTTACAAATTTTAATTTTTATGAACTAAAATTTAGGAAATTTAATTGAAACTATCTTCGATTTTTTTTTATTTTCTTTAAATTTTTAAGTTTAATGAACTAAATTTTAGCAAATTTAATTTAAGCTATCTTCGATTTTTTTACAAATTTTAATTTTTATGAACGAAAGTTTAGCAAATTTAATTGAAACTATCTTCGATTTTTTTTTATTTTTTTTACAAATTTTAATTTTTATGAACTGAAATTTTAGCAAATTTAATTGAAACTATCTTCGATTTTTTTTTGATTATTTACAAATTTTAATTTTTATGAACGAAATTTTAGCAAATTTAATCGGAACTATCTTCGATTTTTTGGATTTTTTTACAAATTTTAATTTTTATGAACGAAATTTTAGCAAATTTAATTGAAACTATCTTCGATTTTTTTGGATTTTTTTACAAATTTTAATTTTTATGAACGAAATTTTAGCAAATTTAATTGAAACTATCTTCGATTTTTTTGGATTTTTTACAAATTTTAATTTTTATGATCGAAATTTTAGCAAATTTAATTGAAACTATCTTATATTTTTTTTTGATTATTTACAAATTTTAATTTTTATGAACGAAATTTTAGCAAATTTAATTGAAACTATCTTCGATTTTTTTTTGATTATTTACAAATTTTTATTTTTATGAACGAAAGTTTAGAAAATTTAATCGAAATTATCTTCGATTTTTTCGATTTTTTACAAATTTTAATTTTTATGATCGAAATTTTAGCAAATTTAATTGAAACTATCTTCGATTTTTTTGGATTTTTTACAAATTTTAATTTTTATGAACGAAATTTTAGCAAATTCAATTGAAACTATCTTCGATTTTTTTTTTATTTTTTTCAAATTTTAATTTTTATGAACGAAATTTTATCAAATTCAATTGAAACTATCTTCGATTTTTGTGGATTTTATTAAAAATTTTAATTTTTATGAACGAAATTTTAGCAAATTTAATTGAAACTATCTTCGATTTTTTTGGATTTTTTTACAAATTTTAATATTTATGGACGACATTTTAGCAAATTTAAATGAAACAATCTTTGATGTTTTTGGATTTTTTTACAAATTTTAATTATTATGAACGAAATTTTAGCAAATTTAATTGAGACTATCTTCGATTTTTTTGGATTTTTTTACAAATTTTCATTTTTATGAACGAAATTTTAGCAAATTTAATTGAAACTATCTTCGATTTTTTGGATTATTTTACAAATTTTAATTTTTATGAACGACATTTTAGCAAATTTAATTGAAACTATCTTCGATTTTTTTGGATTTTCTTACAAATTTTAATTTTTATCAACGAAATTTTAGCAAATTTTATTGAAACTGTCTTCGATTTTTTTGGATTTTCTTAAAATTTTTATTTTTATGAACTAAATTTTAGAAAATTTAATTGAAACTATCATCGATTTTTTTTGATTTTCTTACAAATTTTAATTTTTTTGAACAAAATTTTAGCAAATTTAATTGAAACTATCTTCGATTTTTTTTATTTTCTTTAAATTTTTAAGTTTAATGAACTAAATTTTAGCAAATTTAATTTAAGCTATCTTCGATTTTTTTGGATTTTTTTACAAATTTTAATTTTTATGAACGAAATTTTAGCAAATTTAATTGTAACTATCTTCGATTTTTTTGGATTTTCTTACAAATTTTAATTTTTTTGAACGAAATTTTAGCAAATTTAATTGAAACTATCTTCGATTTTTTTGGATTTTTTACAAATTTTAATTTTTATGAACGAAATTTTAGCAAATTTAATTGTAACTATCTTCGATTTTTTTGGATTTTCTTACAAATTTTAATTTTTTTGAACGAAATTTTAGCAAATTTAATTTAAACTATCTTCGATTTTTTTACAAATTTTAATATTTATGCACGACATTTTAGCAAATTTAATTGAAACAATCTTTGATGTTTTTGGATTTTTTTACAAATTTTAATTTTTAGGAACGAAATTTTAGCAAATTTAATTGAGACTATCTTCGATTTTTTTGGATTTTTTTTCAAAATTGTCATTTTTATGAACGAAATTTTAGCAAATTTAATTGAAACTATCTTCGATTTTTTTGGATTTTCTTACTAATTTTAATTTTTATGAACTAAATTTTAGCAAATTTAATTCAAGCTATCTTCGATTTTTTTGGAGTTTCTTACAAATTTTGATTTTTATGAACCAAATTTTAGCAAATTTAATTGAGACTATCTTCGATTTTTTTGGATTTTTTTACAAATTTTCATTTTTATGAACGAAATTTTAGCAAATTTAATTTAAACTATCTTCGATTTTTTTTTATTTTCTTTGAATTTTTAAGTTAAATGAACTAAATTTTAGCAAATTTAATTTAAGCTATCTCCGATTTTTTTATATTTTTTTTTCAAATTTTAATTTTTATGAACTAAAATTTAGGAAATTTAATTGAAACTATCTTCGATTTTTTTTTATTTTCTCTAAATTTTTAAGTTTAATGAACTAAATTTTAGCAAATTTAATTTAAGCTATCTTCGATTTTTTTGGATTTTTTTACAAATTTTAATTTTTATGAACGAAATTTTAGCAAATTTAATTGAACCTATCTTCGATTTTTTTTTATTTTTTTTACAAATTTTAATTTTTATGAACTAAAATTTAGGAAATTTAATTCAAACTATCTTCAATTTTTTGGATTTTTTTTACAAATTTTAATTTTTATGAACGAAATTTTAGCAAATTTAATTGAAACTATCTCCGATTTTTTTGGATTTTCTTAAAATTTTTAAGTTTTATGAACTAAATTTTAGCAAATTTAATTTATGCTATCCTCGATTTTTTTGAATTTTCTTACAAATTTTAATTTTTATGAACGAAATTTTAGCAAATTTAATTGAAACTATCTTCGATTTTTTGGATTTTTTTACAAATTTTAATTTTTATGAACGAAATTTTAGCAAATTTAATTGAAACTATCTTCGATTTTTTTTTATTTTTTTTACAAATTTTAATTTTTATTAACTAAAATTTAGGAAATTAAATTGAAACTATCTTCGATTTTTTTTTATTTTCTTTAAATTTTTAAGTTTAATGAACTAAATTTTAGCAAATTTAATTTAAGATATCTTCGATTTTTTTGGATTTTTTTACAAATTTTAATTTTTATGAACGAAATTTTAGCAAATTTAATTGAAACTATCTTCGATTTTTTTGGATTTTTTTACAAATTTTAATTTTTAAGGACGACATTATCAAATTTAATTGAAACTATCTTCGATTTTTTTGGATTTTCTTACAAATTTTAATTTTTATGAACAAAATTTTAGCGAATTTAATTGAAACTATATTCGATTTTTTTGGATTTTTTTTACCAATTTTTATTTTATGAACGAAATTTTAGCAAATTTAATTTAAACTATCTTCGATTTTTTTTGGATTTTCTTAAAATTTTTAAGTTTTATGAACTAAATTTTAGCAAATTTAATTCAAGCTATCTTCGATTTTTTTGGATTTTCTTACAAATTTTAATTTTTATGAACGAAATTTTAGCAAATTTAATTGAAACTATCTTCGATTTTTTTGGATTTTTTTACAAATTTTAATTTTTATGAACGAAATTTTAGCAAATTTAATTGAACCTATCTTCGATTTTTTTTATTTTTTTTACAAATTTTAATTTTTATGAACTAAAATTTAGGAAATTTAATTCAAACTATCTTCAATTTTTTGGATTTTTTTTACAAATTTTAATTTTTATGTACGAAATTTTAGCAAATTTAATTGAAACTATCTTCGATTGTTTTGGATTTTTTTACAAATTTTTATTTTTATGAACGAAATTTTAGCAAATTTAATTGAAACTATCTTCGATTTTTTGGATTTGTTACAAATATTAATTTTTATGAACGAAATTTTAGCAAATTTAAATGTAACTATATTCGATTTTTTGGATTTTCTTACAAATTTTAATTTTTTTGAACGAAATTTTAGCAAATTTAATTGAAACTATCTTCGATTTTTTTGGATTTTTTACAAATTTTAATTTTTATGATCGAAATTTTAGCAAATTTAATTGAAACTATCTTCGATTTTTTTTTGATTATTTACAAATTTTAATTTTTATGAACGAAATTTTAGCAAATTTAATTGAAACTATCTTCGATTTTTTTTTGATTATTTACAAATTTTAATTTTTATGAACGAAATTTTAGCAAATTTAATTGAATCTATCTTCGATTTTTTGGAATTTTTTTACAAATATTAATATTTATGGACGACATTTTAGCAAATTTAAATGAAACAATTTTTGATGTTTTTGGATTTTTTTACAAATTTTAATTATTATGAACGAAATTTTAGCAAATTTAATTGAGACTATCTTCGATTTTTTGGATTTTTTTACAAATTTTCATTTTTATGAACGAAATTTTAGCAAATTTAATTTAAACTATCTTCGATTTTTTTGGATTTTTTTACAAATTTTAATATTTATGGACGACATTTTAGCAAATTTAATTGAAACAATCTTTGATGTTTTTGGATTTTTTTACAAATTTTAATTTTTAGGAACGAAATTTTAGCAAATTTAATTGAGACTATCTTCGATTTTTTTGGATTTTTTTTCAAAATTGTCATTTTTATGAACGAAATTTTAGCAAATTTAATTGAAACTATCTTCGATTTTTTTGGATTTTCTTACTAATTATAATTTTTATGAACTAAATTTTAGCAAATTTAATTGAAACTATATTCGATTTTTTTTTATTTTTTTTACAAATTTTTATTTTTATGAACGAAATTTTAGCAAATTTAATTTAAACTATCTTCGATTTTTTTGGATTTTCTTAAAATTTTTAAGTTTTATGAACTAAATTTTAGCAAATTTAATTCAAGCTATCTTCGATTTTTTTGGATTTTCTTACAAATTATGATTTTTATGAACAAAATTTTAGCAAATTTAATTGAAACTATCTTCGATTTTTTTTTATTTTCTTTGAATTTGTAAGTTAAATGAACTAAATTTTAGCAAATTTAATTTAAGCTATCTTCGATTTTTTTGGATTTTTTTACAAATTTTAATTTTTATGAACGAAATTTTAGCAAATTTAATTGAAACTATCTCCGATTTTTTTTTATTTTTTTTCAAATTTTAATTTTTATGAACTAAAATTTAGGAAATTTAATTGAAACTATCTTCGATTTTTTTTTATTTTCTTTAAATTTTTAAGTTTAATGAACTAAATTTTAGCAAATTTAATTTAAGCTATCTTCGATTTTTTTGGATTTTTTTACAAATTTTAATTTTTATGAACGAAATTTTAGCAAATTTAATTGAACCTATCTTCGATTTTTTTTTATTTTTTTTACAAATTTTAATTTTTATGAACTAAAATTTAGGAAATTTAATTCAAACTATCTTCAATTTTTTGGATTTTTTTTACAAATTTTAATTTTTATGAACGAAATTTTAGCAAATTTAATTGAAACTATCTCCGATTTTTTTGGATTTTCTTAAAATTTTTAAGTTTTATGAACTAAATTTTAGCAAATTTAATTTATGCTATCCTCGATTTTTTTGAATTTTCTTACAAATTTTAATTTTTATGAACGAAATTTTAGCAAATTTAATTGAAACTATCTTCGATTTTTTGGATTTTTTTACAAATTTTAATTTTTATGAACGAAATTTTAGCAAATTTAATTGAAACTATCTTCGATTTTTTTTTATTTTTTTACAAATTTTAATTTTTATTAACTAAAATTTAGGAAATTAAATTGAAACTATCTTCGATTTTTTTTTATTTTCTTTAAATTTTTAAGTTTAATGAACTAAATTTTAGCAAATTTAATTTAAGATATCTTCGATTTTTTTGGATTTTCTTACAAATTTTAATTTTTATGAACAAAATTTTAGCGAATTTAATTGAAACTATATTCGATTTTTTTGGATTTTTTTTACCAATTTTTATTTTTATGAACGAAATTTTAGCAAATTTAATTGAAACTATCTTCGATTTTTTTGGATTTTTTTACAAATTTTAATTTTTATGAACGAAATTTTAGCAAATTTAATTGAAACTATCTTCGCTTTTTTTGGATTTTTTTACAAATTTTATTTTTATGAACTAAATTTTAGCAAATGTAATTCAAACTATCTTCGATTTTTTTGGATTTTCTTACAAATATTAATTTTTATGAACGAAATTGTAGCAAATTTAATTGAAACTATCTTCGATTTTTTTGGATTTTCTTACAAATTTTAATTTTTTTGAACGAAATTTTAGCAAATTTAATTGAAACTATCTCCGATTTTTTTGGATTTTCTTAAAATTTTTAAGTTTTATGAACTAAATTTTAGCAAATTTAATTTAAGCTATCTTCGATTTTTTTGGATTTTCTTACAAATTTTAATTTTTATGAACGAAATTTTAGCAAATTTAATTGAAACTATATTCGATTTTTTGGATTTTTTAAAATTTGAATTTTTTTGAACGAAATTTTAGCAAATTTAATTGAAACTATCTTCGATTTTTTTTTATTTTTTTACAAATTTTAAATTTTATTAACCAAATTTTAGCAAATTTAATTGAACCTATCTTCGATTTTTTTTGATTTTCTTTAAATTTTTAAGTTTAATGGACTAAATATTAGCAAATTTAATTTAAGCTATATTCGATTTTTTTGAATTTTCTTACAAATTTTAATTTTTATGAACGAAATTTTAGCAAATTTAATTGAAACTATCTTCGATTTTTTTGGATTTTTTTACAAATTTTAATTTTTATGAACTAAATTTTAGCAAATTTAATTCAAACTATCTTCAATTTTTTGGATTTTTTTTACAAATTTTAAGTTTTATGAACTAAATTTTAGCAAATTTAATTCAAGCTATCTTCGATTTTTTTGGATTTTCTTACAAATTTTGATTTTTATGAACGAAATGTTAGCAAATTTAATTAAATCTATCTTCGATTTTTTTTTGATTTTCTTTAAATTTTTAAGTATTATGAACTAAATTTTAGCAAATTTAATTTAAGCTATCTTCGATTTTTTTGGATTTTCTTACAAATTTTAATTTTTATGAACGAAATTTTAGCAAATTTAATTGAAACTATCTTCGATTTTTTTGGATTTTTTTACAAATTTTAATTTCTATGAACGAAATTTTAGCAAATTTAATTGAAAATATCTTCGATTTTTTTGGATTATTTTACAAATTTTAATATATATGGACGACATTTTAGCAAATTTAAATGAAACAATCTTTGATGTTTTTGGATTTTTTTACAAATTTTAATTTTTATGAACGAAATTTTAGCAAATTTAATTGAAACTATCTTCGATTTTTTTGGATTTTTTTACAAATTTTAATTTTTATGGACGACATTATCAAATTTAATTGAAACTATCTTCGATTTTTTTGGATTTTCTTACAAATTTTAATTTTTATGAACAAAATTTTAGCGAATTTAATTGAAACTATATTCGATTTTTTTGGATTTTTTTTACCAATTTTTATTTTTATGAACGAAATTTTAGCAAATTTAATTTAAACTATCTTCGATTTTTTTTGGATTTTCTTAAAATTTTTAAGTTTTATGAACTAAATTTTAGCAAATTTAATTCAAGCTATCTTCGATTTTTTTGGATTTTCTTACAAATTATGATTTTTATGAACAAAATTTTAGCAAATTTAATTGAAACTATCTTCGATTTTTTTTTATTTTCTTTAAATTCTTAAGTTAAATGAACTAAATTTTAACAAATTTAATTTAAGCTATCTTCGATTTTTTTTGATTTATTTACAAATTTTAATTTTTATGAACGAAATTTAAGCAAATTTAATTGAAACTATATTCGATTTTTTGGATTTTTTAAAATTTGAATTTTTTTGAACGAAATTTTAGCAAATTTAATTGAAACTATCTTCGATTTTTTTTGATTTTCTTTAAATTTTTAAGTTTAATGGACTAAATATTAGAAAATTTAATTTAAGCTATCTTCGATTTTTTTGAATTTTCTTACAAATTTTAATTTTTATGAACGAAATTTTAGCAAATTTAATTTAAGCTATCTTCGATTTTTTTGGATTTTTTTACAAATTTTAATTTTTATGAACGAAATTTTAGCAAATTTAATTGAAACTATCTTCGCTTTTTTTGGATTTTTTTACAAATTTTAATTTTTATGAACTAAATTTTAGCAAATTTAATTCAAACTATCTTCGATTTTTTTGGATTTTCTTACAAATATTAATTTTTATGAACGAAATTGTAGCAAATTTAATTGAAACTATCTTCGATTTTTTTGGATTTTCTTACAAATTTTAATTTTTTTGAACGAAATTTTAGCAAATTTAATTGAAACTATCTCCGATTTTTTTGGATTTTCTTAAAATTTTTAAGTTTTATGAACTAAATTTTAGCAAATTTAATTTAAGCTATCTTCGATTTTTTTGGATTTTCTTACAAATATTAATTTTTATGAACGAAATTGTAGCAAATTTAATTGACACTATCTTCGATTTTTTTGGATTTTCTTACAAATTTTAATTTTTTTGAACGAAATTTTAGCAAATTTAATTGAAACTATCTCCGATTTTTTTGGATTTTCTTAAAATTTTTAAGTTTTATGAACTAAATTTTAGCAAATTTAATTTAAGCTATCTTCGATTTTTTTGGATTTTCTTACAAATTTTAATTTTTATGAACGAAATTTTAGCAAATTTAATTGAAACTATATTCGATTTTTTGGATTTTTTAAAATTTGAATTTTTTTGAACGAAATTTTAGCAAATTTAATTGAAACTATCTTCGATTTTTTTTTATTTTTTTACAAATTGTAAATTTTATTAACCAAATTTTAGCAAATTTAATTGAACCTATCTTCGATTTTTTTTGATTTTCTTTAAATTTTTAAGTTTAATGGACTAAATATTAGCAAATTTAATTTAAGCTATATTCGATTTTTTTGAATTTTCTTACAAATTTTAATTTTATGAACGAAATTTTAGCAAATTTAATTGAAACTATCTTCGATTTTTTTGGATTTTTTTACAAATTTTAATTTTTATGAACTAAATTTTAGCAAATTTAATTCAAACTATCTTCAATTTTTTGGATTTTTTTTACAAATTTTAAGTTTTATGAACTAAATTTTAGCAAATTTAATTCAAGCTATCTTCGATTTTTTTGGATTTTCTTACAAATTTTGATTTTTATGAACGAAATGTTAGCAAATTTAATTAAATCTATCTTCGATTTTTTTTTGATTTTCTTTAAATTTTTAAGTATTATGAACTAAATTTTAGCAAATTTAATTTAAGCTATCTTCGATTTTTTTGGATTTTCTTACAAATTTTAATTTTTATGGACGACATTATCAAATTTAATTGAAACTATCTTCGATTTTTTTGGATTTTCTTACAAATTTTAATTTTTATGAACAAAATTTTAGCGAATTTAATTGAAACTATATTCGATTTTTTGGGATTTTTTTTACAAATTTTTATTTTTATGAACGAAATTTTAGCAAATTTAATTTAAACTATCTTCGATTTTTTTGGATTTTCTTAAAATTTTTAAGTTTTATGAACTAAATTTTAGCAAATTTAATTCAAGCTATCTTCGATTTTTTTGGATTTTCTTACAAATTATGATTTTTATGAACAAAATTTTAGCAAATTTAATTGAAACTATCTTCTTTTTTTTGTTTTTTTTTAAAAATTTTAATTTTTATGAACGAAATTTTAGCAAATTTAATTGAACCTATCTTCGATTTTTTTTTATTTTTTTTACAAATTTTAATTTTTATGAACTAAAATTTAGGAAATTTAATGCAAACTATCTTCAATTTCTTGGATTTTTTTTACAAATTTTAATTTTTATGAACGAAATTTTAGCAAATTTAATTGAAACTATCTTCGATTGTTTTGGATTTTTTTACACATTTTTATTTTTAGGAACGAAATTTTAGCAAATTTAATTGAGACTATCTTCGATTTTTTTGGATTTTTTTTCAAAATTGTCATTTTTATGAACGAAATTTTAGCAAATTTAATTGAAACTATCTTCGATTTTTTTGGATTTTCTTACTAATTTTAATTTTTATGAACTAAATTTTAGCAAATTTAATTCAAACTATCTTCGATTTTTTTTTATTTTCTTACAAATTTTAATTTTTATGAACGAAATTTTAGCAAATTTAATTGAAACTATCTTCGATTTTTTTGGATTTTTATACAAATTTTAATATTTATGGACGACATTTTAGCAAATTTAAATGAAACAATCTTTGATGTTTTTGGATTTTTTTACAAATTTTAATTTTTATGAACGAAATTTTGGCCAATTTAATTGAGACTATTGTAGTATCGGAATAAGTTCAGGGAGACGTTGAGAACCGCGGAGGAGACAGGCCCGTTGGGGAAAACCCAACGCGTCACCGGGCCCAGCGACGCGCGCAAGGGTTTGTCGGGGTGAGAAAGCGCGCGGCGAAGCGATGTACATATTTGGGCATGAGGGCGACTAGGAAAGCGTGTGTGGTGGGGGTGTAGCGTCCTTTTCGGAAAGGCGGGCTTTCCGGAACAAGGGGAGAGTTGGAACAACCGGCGGAGCGTGTGGATGTACTGAGTCGTTGTGTTGAGTCGAGTTGTGTTGTGTTGAGTCGAGTTGTGTTGTGTTGTGTTGAGTCGAGTTGTTTTGTGTTGTAGTCGGTTATCTTGTATTAGTTTTAGTTTCTTTCAATCTTGTATATATATCTTTCCTGTTTATATTAAATATATTTTATATCCCACAATTTTGGGGGCTCGTCCGGGATAAAAAACACAGGAAAACAGGATTGTTTGTCAAAGCTATTTACGCGGTAATCGTGAAGTTGTATCCAGTGAAACGGTTGTTGTGCTGTGACGGTGAAGTACTGTTACTAAAGAGTTGAAATAAACCGATATTCACAATGAGTGACGAGGGAAGTGCTGATAATACTATTGTCGATCTTGGAGAAAAAGATGGCGGCAATGCTGAGCTGGCACGAGTCGACGCAATGAAGCTGCCCGAGTTGAAACAGGAGTTGCAGAGCCGTAAGCTGAAGATATCCGGAAAGAAGAAGGAGCTGCAGGATCGGCTGAGGGCTGCTCTTACATTGGAAGCCGACCATGGCGAAGATGAAGATGAAGATGAAGTTGATTCTGACGAAAGCGAAGACGAAGCTGATGTTAAAAAATGCACAAGGCAAACGCAAATGCTGACATTTAAGGACGTTGAGGAGTCTATGGGTACGTTTAGCGGTGATGATAAGGTAACCGTCCGTTGCTGGCTCGAAGAATTTGAAGATATGGCGAAGTTGTGCAAATGGAGTGATGTTCAGAAAGTCGTATATGCCAAGCGATTGTTGCGGGGATCAGCTAAGTTGTACGTCAACTATGAGAAATGTTGTCGTAAGTGGTCTGAGATGAAGCAAGCGTTGAGATCCGAGTTCGCACAAGTGGTAGACGCGCATAAGATACATAAAGAAATGTCGCGTAGAACCAAGAAACCAAATGAGTCATATCAGGAGTACATCTACCAGATGCTGGAGATAGCCAAACAAGCAGACATGGAAGTCACCGCGACCATTAAATATATTATTGAAGGGATTCAAGACGATGAGTGCAATAAAATGATATTGTATGGAGCCAAAAGTGTACGAGAGCTGAAGGAGAAGTTCGAGTCCTACGAAGTCATGAAGGAGAATGCAAGAGTGAAAAGCGGGCGAACTGAAGAGAAGACGAAGAAGGCGGTCCGAGGAAGTGTTGGAGCTGTGATGCGAGGAGGTGTTGGAGCTGTGATGCAAGGAGGTGTACGAAAATGTTTCTTATGTGGGGACCAGAACCATTTAATTGCGACTTGTCCGACGAAAAGTAAAGGCGTGAAGTGTTTCAAATGTCAGGGGTATGGGCATGTTGCGCTTCAATGTAAAGGTGAGAGTAAACCTGTAAAGGATGTGAGTAGTACATCGGAAGCGTCGAGGAAAAAACGCCTTAAAGAGGTACAGATTGAAAATTGTGAGTTGGTAGCGTTAATAGATTCGGGCAGCGATTTGAATTTAATACGAGCAGATCATTATGTAAAAATTGGCGCGCCTAGACTAAGTAATACGATTTTGCAATTTCGCGGCGTTGCGGTGGAAAGCCATCATACGTTAGGAGTATTTTCAACACACATAACGATAGATCATGTAGTGTATCCAATAGACATACATGTTGTACCTGAGGTGTTGATGTCACACGGTTTAATAATTGGTACAGACTTTCTAGACTCAGTAGAGCTAGTTATGAAAGGTG
Source organism: Andrena marginata (assembly GCA_963932335.1). Classification (NCBI taxonomy): domain Eukaryota; kingdom Metazoa; phylum Arthropoda; class Insecta; order Hymenoptera; family Andrenidae; genus Andrena; species Andrena marginata. The sequence continues at coordinate 35,225 of CAWVQI010000065.1, forward strand.
GAGAAATTTCTATTAGGAAGCTAGACGTGCCAGAAGTGTATAGCATTAGTGTTGAACCTGCAGTGAATAGAGTAGATCTGTCGCATATTACAGTTCCTGAGCATAGAGAGGCAATAGAAGTTTTAGTCGAAAATTATAAGCCTATTAAAACATGCGAAGTAGGGGTTACGATGAACATTATTCTTATTGATGATGTGCCTGTTTACCAAAGACCGCGAAGATTGTCTCCTAAGGAAAAAGCAATAGTCGATGAACAAATAAAGGCATGGTTAGAGAATGGGATTATACGACCGTCTCACTCGGATTATGGGAGTCCGATAGTGTTGGTCGTGAAAAAAGATGGTACAATTAGAATTTGCATTGATTTTAGATACCTGAATAAGAAAATAGTGAAGGACAGGTACCCTTTGCCGTTAATAGAGGACGAGTTAGATTCACTACAGGGCGCGAAAGTGTTTAGCACACTTGATTTAAAGAATGGGTTTTTTCATGTGCCCATTGAAGAAGGTAGTCAAAAGTATACCGCTTTTGTTGTACCCAACGGTCATTACGAGTTTTTGAGAGTGCCTTTCGGACTCTGTAATTCGCCAGCCGTTTTCCAAAGGTTCATACATGCCGTGTTTAGAAAATTAATAGCGGCGGGTATGGTTCGCGTCTACATGGATGATATAATAGTTCTAGCTAATGATGTTGTAAGTGCAATTGCAAACCTTGAAACTGTATTGGGCGTAGCGAGTCAATACGGATTAGTAGTGAATTGGAGTAAATGTAATCTTTTGCAAACAAGGGTAGAATACTTAGGGCATATTGTCGAAAATGCTTGCATTCAGCCGTCAGAACATAAGACTAGAGCCGTAATGAAATTCCCGAAACCTCAGTGTGTGAAGGACGTTCAGAGTTTTTTAGGCCTAACAGGATATTTTAGAAAATTTATCCATCGTTATTCGGTTATAGCGCGTCCAATGTCGGATTTGTTGCGAAAGGATGTTAAGTTTAGGTTTGGTGCGTTGGAACTAGAAGCGTTTAATAAATTGAAGTTAACGTTGAGTTGTGCACCGGTATTAAAATTATATCGTTCGGGCGCCGAGACAGAGTTGCACACTGATGCGTCTGGTTTAGGATATGGAGCAATTTTATTGCAGCGCGATACCGAGGATGGTGCCTTCCATCCCGTGTATTATGCGAGTGGGAAAACTACGCCTGCCGAGGAGAAATACCCGAGTTATGAACTTGAAGTCTTAGCGATCATTAAATCCTTGAAAAAGTTTCGAGTTTACCTGTTAGGAATTTCATTTAAAATTGTTACCGATTGTCAGGCGTTTACGTTGACAATGAATAAGAAAGATTTGTGCGTGCGAGTAGCTAGATGGGTTCTTCTGCTGCAGGAATTCCAGTATACGATTGAGCATAGGCCGGGTAGAAGTATGGTTCATGTCGACGCCCTGAGTAGAAACCCGTTGCCTACGATTATGCTAGTAGAGGAAGATGACGACGGAATTATTGTCAGGTTGCGTGAAGCTCAACGAGGAGACGATGAATTGCGGAAAATTTGTGACAACATTGAGCAATACCGAAAGAATGGCTATGTTGTAAGTCGTGACGTGTTGTACAGAGTGGTAAGTGACACTCCGCTGGTGGTCGTACCTAAACCAATGCAGGTACAGGTAGTCCGCCGGGTGCACGAACGCGGTCACTTTGGGGTGATTAAGACTGAGGCATTATTAAAGAGAGATTATTGGTTTAAGGGAATGCGTCAGAAAGTAGAAAAAGTTGTGCGAAATTGTATAAATTGTATTCTAGCCGAGCGGAAACATGGTAAGCAGGAGGGGTTTTTGTGTAGTATTGATAAGGGGGAAGTGCCGTTTGATACGTACCACATTGACCATCTTGGACCGTTGCAGTCTACAAAGAAGTCTTATCGACATATTTTCGCTGTTATTGATGCGTTCACGAAGTTCGTTTGGTTGTATCCGACAAAGTCAACGAGTTCTGCTGAAGTCATTGACCGTTTAAGGAAGCAGTCCGTAATATTCGGTAATCCCAACCGAATTATTTCCGATCGCGGTTCGAGTTTTACGTCTGACGCCTTTAAGGATTATTGTAAAGAGGAAGGGATTTGTCACGTGTTGATAACAACGGGGATGCCGCGAGCGAACGGGCAGATAGAAAGGGTCAATAGGACGCTCATATCATTGCTGACTAAATTAGCTGCGCCGAAGCCGGAGGAGTGGTACAAATACCTCGAATCAGCTCAGAAATATCTGAACGCGACACCAAGTAGGAGTACCAACACAACGCCTTTTCGTTTGTTGTTTGGTACACATGTAAGAATGCGTGAGGATCCTGGGATCAGAAAGTTGATAGAGGGTGAGTGGATCGCTATGTTTCAAGAAGAGCGTGACGAGATGCGGTTACAAGCGAAGGGGAAAATCGCGGAGGTTCAAGCGCAGAACAGAAAATCGTTTGACAAGAATCGCAAAGAAGCCACGGAGTACAGGCAGGGACAGCTGATAGCAATTAAAAGAACGCAGGCCGGTCCAGGCTTGAAATTCCATGCGAAGTATTTTGGGCCTTACTGCGTAAAAAGGGTATTGAGGAATAACCGTTACGTGGTGGAAAAGGTTGGAGAACACGAGGGTCCGCGGACGACGTCTACGGCTGCCGACCACATGAAGCCGTGGGTCACCGACGAGGAAGACGATCTGTCCGAGGATAGTGAATCGGTGTAGGGTGGAACCAAGGACATCTGAGGGCAGATGTCATATCAGGATGGCCGAATGTAGTATCGGAATAAGTTCAGGGAGACGTTGAGAACCGCGGAGGAGACAGGCCCGTTGGGGAAAACCCAACGCGTCACCGGGCCCAGCGACGCGCGCAAGGGTTTGTCGGGGTGAGAAAGCGCGCGGCGAAGCGATGTACATATTTGGGCATGAGGGCGACTAGGAAAGCGTGTGTGGTGGGGGTGTAGCGTCCTTTTCGGAAAGGCGGGCTTTCCGGAACAAGGGGAGAGTTGGAACAACCGGCGGAGCGTGTGGATGTACTGAGTCGTTGTGTTGAGTCGAGTTGTGTTGTGTTGAGTCGAGTTGTGTTGTGTTGTGTTGAGTCGAGTTGTTTTGTGTTGTAGTCGGTTATCTTGTATTAGTTTTAGTTTCTTTCAATCTTGTATATATATCTTTCCTGTTTATATTAAATATATTTTATATCCCACACTATCTTCGATTTTTTTGGATTTTTTTACAAATTCTAATTTTTATTAACGAAATTTTAGCAAATTTAATTGAAACTATCTTCGATTTTTTGGATTTTTTTTACAAATTTTAATTTTTATGAACGAAATTTTAGCAAATTTAATTGAAACTATCTTCGATTTTTTTTGATTTTTTTATAATTTTTTTTTATGAACGAAATTTTAGCAAATTTAATTGAAACTATCTTCGATTTTTTTGGATTTTCTTACAAATATTAATTTTTATGAACGAAATTTTAGCAAATTTAATTGAAACTATCTTCGATTTTTTTGGATTTTTTTACAAATTTTAATTTTTATGAACGAAATTTTAGCAAATATAATTGAAACTATCTTCGATTTTTTTGGATTTTTTTACAAATTTTCATTTTTATGAACGAAATTTTAGCAAATTTAATTGAAAAAATCTTTGATGTTTTTGGATTTTTTTACAAATTTTAATTTTTATGAACGAAATTTTAGCAAATTTAATTGAAACTATCTTCGATTTTTTTGGATTTTTTTACAAATTTTAATTTTTATGGACGACATTTTAGCAAATTTAATTGAAACTATCTTCGATTTTTTTGGATTTTCTTACAAATTTTAATTTTTATGAACAAAATTTTAGCGAATTTAATTAAAACTATATTCGATTTTTTTGGATTTTTTTTACAAATTTTTATTTTTATGAACGAAATTTTAGCAAATTTAATTTAAACTATCTTCTATTTTTTTGGATTTTCTTACAAATTATGATTTTTATGAACAAAATTTTAGCAAATTTAATTGAAACTATCTTCGATTTTTTTTTATTTTCTTTAAATTTTTAAGTTAAATGAACTAAATTTTAACAAATTTAATTTAAGCTATCTTCGATTTTTTTGGATTTTTTTACAAATTTTAATTTTTATGAACGAAATTTTAGCAAATTTAATTGAAACTATCTTCGATTTTTTTTTATTTTTTTTACAAATTTTAATTTTTATGAACTAAAATTTAGGAAATTTAATTGAAACTATCTTCGATTTTTTTTTATTTTCTTTAAATTTTTAAGTTTAATGAACTAAATTTTAGCAAATTTAATTTAAGCTATCTTCGATTTTTTTGGATTTTTTTACAAATTTTAATTTTTATGAACGAAATTTTAGCAAATTTAATTGAACCTATCTTCGATTTTTTTTTATTTTTTTTACAAATTTTAATTTTTATGAACTAAAATTTAGGAAATTTAATTCAAACTATCTTCAATTTTTTGGATTTTTTTTACAAATTTTAATTTTTATGAACGAAATTTTAGCAAATTTAATTCAAACTATCTTCAATTTTTTGGATTTTTTTACAAATTTTAAGTTTTATGAACTAAATTTTAGCAAATTTAATTCAAGCTATCTTCGATTTTTTGGATTTTCTTACAAATTTTGATTTTTAAGAACGAAATTTTAGCAAATTTAATTAAATCTATCTTCGATTTTTTTTGATTTTCTTTAAATTTTTAAGTATTATGAACTAAATTTTAGCAAATTTAATTTAAGCTATCTTCGATTTTTTTGGATTTTCTTCCAAATTTTAATTTTTATGAACGAAATTTTAGCAAATTTAATTGAAACTATCTTCGATTTTTTTTGATTTTTTTACAAATTTTAATTTTTATGAACGAAATTTTAGCAAATTTAATTGAAACTATCTTCGATTTTTTTGGATTTTTTTACAAATTTTAATATTTATGGACGACATTTTAGCAAATTTAAATGAAACAATCTTTGATGTTTTTGGATTTTTTTACAAATTTTAATTATTATGAACGAAATTTTAGCAAATTTAATTGAGACTATCTTCGATTTTTTTGGATTTTTTTACAAATTTTAATTTTTATGAACTAAATTTTAGCAAATTTAATTCAAACGATCTTCAATTTTTTGGATTTTTTTTACAAATTTTAAGTTTTATGAACTAAATTTTAGCAAATTTAATTCAAGCTATCTTCGATTTTTTGGATTTTCTTACAAATTTTGACTTTTATGAACGAAATTTTAGCAAATTTAAATGTAACTATCTTCGCTTTTTTTGGATTTTTTTACAAATTTTAATTTTTATGAACTAAATTTTAGCAAATTTAATTGAAACTATCTTCGATTTTTTTGGATTTTCTTACAAATATTAATTTTTATGAACGAAATTGTAGCAAATTTAATTGAAACTATCTTCGATTTTTTTGGATTTTCTTACAAATTTTAATTTTTTTGAACGAAATTTTAGCAAATTTAATTTAAGCTATCTTCGATTTTTTTGGATTTTCTTACAAATTTTAATTTGTTTGAACGAAATTTTAGCAAATTTAATTGAAACTATCTTCGATTTTTTTTTATTTTTTTTACAAATTTTAATTTTTATGAACTAAAATTTAGGAAATTTAATTGAAACTATCTTCGATTTTTTTTTATTTTCTTTAAATTTTTTAATTTAATGAACTAAATTTTAGCAAATTTAATTTAAGCTATCTTCGATTTTTTTGGATTTTTTTACAAATTTTAATTTTTATGAACGAAATTTTAGCAAATTTAATTGAACCTATCTTCGATTTTTTTTTATTTTTTTTACAAATTTTAATTTTTATGAACTAAAATTTAGGAAATTTAATTCAAACTATCTTCAATTTTTTTTACAAATTTTAATTTTTATGAACGAAATTTTAGCAAATTTAATTCAAACTATCTTCAATTTTTTGGATTTTTTTTACAAATTTTAAATTTTATGAACTAAATTTTAGCAAATTTAATTCAAGCTATCTTCGATTTTTTGGATTTTCTTACAAATTTTGATTTTTATAAACGAAATTTTAGCAAATTTAATTAAAACTATCTTCGATTTTTTTTGATTTTCTTTAAATTTTTAAGTATTATGAACTAAATTTGAGCAAATTTAATTTAAGCTATCTTCGATTTTTTTGGGTTTTCTTACAAATTTTAATTTTTATGAACGAAATTTTAGCAAATTTAATTGAAACTATCTTCGATTTTTTGGATTTTTTTACAAATTTTAATTTTTATGAACGAAATTTTAGCAAATTTAATTGAAACTATCTTCGATTTTTTTTTATTTTTTTACAAATTTTAATTTTTATTAACTAAAATTTAGGAAATTAAATTGAAACTATCTTCGATTTTTTTTTATTTTCTTTAAATTTTTAAGTTTAATGAACTAAATTTTAGCAAATTTAATTTAAGATATCTTCGATTTTTTTGGATTTTCTTACAAATTTTAATTTTTATGAACAAAATTTTAGCGAATTTAATTGAAACTATATTCGATTTTTTTGGATTTTTTTTACCAATTTTTATTTTTATGAACGAAATTTTAGCAAATTTAATTGAAACTATCTTCGATTTTTTTGGATTTTTTTACAAATTTTAATTTTTATGAACGAAATTTTAGCAAATTTAATTGAAACTATCTTCGCTTTTTTTGGATTTTTTTACAAATTTTATTTTTATGAACTAAATTTTAGCAAATGTAATTCAAACTATCTTCGATTTTTTTGGATTTTCTTACAAATATTAATTTTTATGAACGAAATTGTAGCAAATTTAATTGAAACTATCTTCGATTTTTTTGGATTTTCTTACAAATTTTAATTTTTTTGAACGAAATTTTAGCAAATTTAATTGAAACTATCTCCGATTTTTTTGGATTTTCTTAAAATTTTTAAGTTTTATGAACTAAATTTTAGCAAATTTAATTTAAGCTATCTTCGATTTTTTTGGATTTTCTTACAAATTTTAATTTTTATGAACGAAATTTTAGCAAATTTAATTGAAACTATATTCGATTTTTTGGATTTTTTAAAATTTGAATTTTTTTGAACGAAATTTTAGCAAATTTAATTGAAACTATCTTCGATTTTTTTTTATTTTTTTACAAATTTTAAATTTTATTAACCAAATTTTAGCAAATTTAATTGAACCTATCTTCGATTTTTTTTGATTTTCTTTAAATTTTTAAGTTTAATGGACTAAATATTAGCAAATTTAATTTAAGCTATATTCGATTTTTTTGAATTTTCTTACAAATTTTAATTTTTATGAACGAAATTTTAGCAAATTTAATTGAAACTATCTTCGATTTTTTTGGATTTTTTTACAAATTTTAATTTTTATGAACTAAATTTTAGCAAATTTAATTCAAACTATCTTCAATTTTTTGGATTTTTTTTACAAATTTTAAGTTTTATGAACTAAATTTTAGCAAATTTAATTCAAGCTATCTTCGATTTTTTTGGATTTTCTTACAAATTTTGATTTTTATGAACGAAATGTTAGCAAATTTAATTAAATCTATCTTCGATTTTTTTTTGATTTTCTTTAAATTTTTAAGTATTATGAACTAAATTTTAGCAAATTTAATTTAAGCTATCTTCGATTTTTTTGGATTTTCTTACAAATTTTAATTTTTATGAACGAAATTTTAGCAAATTTAATTGAAACTATCTTCGATTTTTTTGGATTTTTTTACAAATTTTAATTTCTATGAACGAAATTTTAGCAAATTTAATTGAAAATATCTTCGATTTTTTTGGATTATTTTACAAATTTTAATATATATGGACGACATTTTAGCAAATTTAAATGAAACAATCTTTGATGTTTTTGGATTTTTTTACAAATTTTAATTTTTATGAACGAAATTTTAGCAAATTTAATTGAAACTATCTTCGATTTTTTTGGATTTTTTTACAAATTTTAATTTTTATGGACGACATTATCAAATTTAATTGAAACTATCTTCGATTTTTTTGGATTTTCTTACAAATTTTAATTTTTATGAACAAAATTTTAGCGAATTTAATTGAAACTATATTCGATTTTTTTGGATTTTTTTTACCAATTTTTATTTTTATGAACGAAATTTTAGCAAATTTAATTTAAACTATCTTCGATTTTTTTTGGATTTTCTTAAAATTTTTAAGTTTTATGAACTAAATTTTAGCAAATTTAATTCAAGCTATCTTCGATTTTTTTGGATTTTCTTACAAATTATGATTTTTATGAACAAAATTTTAGCAAATTTAATTGAAACTATCTTCGATTTTTTTTTATTTTCTTTAAATTCTTAAGTTAAATGAACTAAATTTTAACAAATTTAATTTAAGCTATCTTCGATTTTTTTTGATTTATTTACAAATTTTAATTTTTATGAACGAAATTTAAGCAAATTTAATTGAAACTATCTTCGATTTTTTTTTATTTTTTTTACAAATTTTAATTTTTATGAACTAAAATTTAGGAAATTTAATTGAAACTATCTTCGATTTTTTTTTATTTTCTTTAAATTTTTAAGTTAATGGACTAAATTTTAGCAAATTTAATTTAAGCTATCTTCGATTTTTTTGGATTTTTTTACAAATTTTAATTTTTATGAACGAAATTTTAGCAAATTTAATTGAACCTATCTTCGATTTTTTTTTATTTTTTTTACAAATTTTAATTTTTATGAACTAAAATTTAGGAAATTTAATTCAAACTATCTTCAATTTTTTGGATTTTTTTTACAAATTTTAATTTTTATGAACGAAATTTTAGCAAATTTAATTCAAACTATCTTCGATTTTTTTGGATTTTCTTACAAATTTTAATTTTTATGAACAAAATTTTAGCGAATTTAATTGAAACTATATTCGATTTTTTGGGATTTTTTTTACAAATTTTTATTTTTATGAACGAAATTTTAGCAAATTTAATTTAAACTATCTTCGATTTTTTTGGATTTTCTTAAAATTTTTAAGTTTTATGAACTAAATTTTAGCAAATTTAATTCAAGCTATCTTCGATTTTTTTGGATTTTCTTACAAATTATGATTTTTATGAACAAAATTTTAGCAAATTTAATTGAAACTATCTTCTTTTTTTTGGTTTTTTTTAAAAATTTTAATTTTTATGAACGAAATTTTAGCAAATTTAATTGAACCTATCTTCGATTTTTTTTTATTTTTTTTACAAATTTTAATTTTTATGAACTAAAATTTAGGAAATTTAATGCAAACTATCTTCAATTTCTTGGATTTTTTTTACAAATTTTAATTTTTATGAACGAAATTTTAGCAAATTTAATTGAAACTATCTTCGATTGTTTTGGATTTTTTTACACATTTTTATTTTTAGGAACGAAATTTTAGCAAATTTAATTGAGACTATCTTCGATTTTTTTGGATTTTTTTTCAAAATTGTCATTTTTATGAACGAAATTTTAGCAAATTTAATTGAAACTATCTTCGATTTTTTTGGATTTTCTTACTAATTTTAATTTTTATGAACTAAATTTTAGCAAATTTAATTCAAACTATCTTCGATTTTTTTTTATTTTCTTACAAATTTTAATTTTTATGAACGAAATTTTAGCAAATTTAATTGAAACTATCTTCGATTTTTTTGGATTTTTATACAAATTTTAATATTTATGGACGACATTTTAGCAAATTTAAATGAAACAATCTTTGATGTTTTTGGATTTTTTTACAAATTTTAATTTTTATGAACGAAATTTTGGCCAATTTAATTGAGACTATTGTAGTATCGGAATAAGTTCAGGGAGACGTTGAGAACCGCGGAGGAGACAGGCCCGTTGGGGAAAACCCAACGCGTCACCGGGCCCAGCGACGCGCGCAAGGGTTTGTCGGGGTGAGAAAGCGCGCGGCGAAGCGATGTACATATTTGGGCATGAGGGCGACTAGGAAAGCGTGTGTGGTGGGGGTGTAGCGTCCTTTTCGGAAAGGCGGGCTTTCCGGAACAAGGGGAGAGTTGGAACAACCGGCGGAGCGTGTGGATGTACTGAGTCGTTGTGTTGAGTCGAGTTGTGTTGTGTTGAGTCGAGTTGTGTTGTGTTGTGTTGAGTCGAGTTGTTTTGTGTTGTAGTCGGTTATCTTGTATTAGTTTTAGTTTCTTTCAATCTTGTATATATATCTTTCCTGTTTATATTAAATATATTTTATATCCCACAATTTTGGGGGCTCGTCCGGGATAAAAAACACAGGAAAACAGGATTGTTTGTCAAAGCTATTTACGCGGTAATCGTGAAGTTGTATCCAGTGAAACGGTTGTTGTGCTGTGACGGTGAAGTACTGTTACTAAAGAGTTGAAATAAACCGATATTCACAATGAGTGACGAGGGAAGTGCTGATAATACTATTGTCGATCTTGGAGAAAAAGATGGCGGCAATGCTGAGCTGGCACGAGTCGACGCAATGAAGCTGCCCGAGTTGAAACAGGAGTTGCAGAGCCGTAAGCTGAAGATATCCGGAAAGAAGAAGGAGCTGCAGGATCGGCTGAGGGCTGCTCTTACATTGGAAGCCGACCATGGCGAAGATGAAGATGAAGATGAAGTTGATTCTGACGAAAGCGAAGACGAAGCTGATGTTAAAAAATGCACAAGGCAAACGCAAATGCTGACATTTAAGGACGTTGAGGAGTCTATGGGTACGTTTAGCGGTGATGATAAGGTAACCGTCCGTTGCTGGCTCGAAGAATTTGAAGATATGGCGAAGTTGTGCAAATGGAGTGATGTTCAGAAAGTCGTATATGCCAAGCGATTGTTGCGCGGATCAGCTAAGTTGTACGTCAACTATGAGAAATGTTGTCGTAAGTGGTCTGAGATGAAGCAAGCGTTGAGATCCGAGTTCGCACAAGTGGTAGACGCGCATAAGATACATAAAGAAATGTCGCGTAGAACCAAGAAACCAAATGAGTCATATCAGGAGTACATCTACCAGATGCTGGAGATAGCCAAACAAGCAGACATGGAAGTCACCGCGACCATTAAATATATTATTGAAGGGATTCAAGACGATGAGTGCAATAAAATGATATTGTATGGAGCCAAAAGTGTACGAGAGCTGAAGGAGAAGTTCGAGTCCTACGAAGTCATGAAGGAGAATGCAAGAGTGAAAAGCGGGCGAACTGAAGAGAAGACGAAGAAGGCGGTCCGAGGAAGTGTTGGAGCTGTGATGCGAGGAGGTGTTGGAGCTGTGATGCAAGGAGGTGTACGAAAATGTTTCTTATGTGGGGACCAGAACCATTTAATTGCGACTTGTCCGACGAAAAGTAAAGGCGTGAAGTGTTTCAAATGTCAGGGGTATGGGCATGTTGCGCTTCAATGTAAAGGTGAGAGTAAACCTGTAAAGGATGTGAGTAGTACATCGGAAGCGTCGAGGAAAAAACGCCTTAAAGAGGTACAGATTGAAAATTGTGAGTTGGTAGCGTTAATAGATTCGGGCAGCGATTTGAATTTAATACGAGCAGATCATTATGTAAAAATTGGCGCGCCTAGACTAAGTAATACGATTTTGCAATTTCGCGGCGTTGCGGTGGAAAGCCATCATACGTTAGGAGTATTTTCAACACACATAACGATAGATCATGTAGTGTATCCAATAGACATACATGTTGTACCTGAGGTGTTGATGTCACACGGTTTAATAATTGGTACAGACTTTCTAGACTCAGTAGAGCTAGTTATGAAAGGTGGAGAAATTTCTATTAGGAAGCTAGACGTGCCAGAAGTGTATAGCATTAGTGTTGAACCTGCAGTGAATAGAGTAGATCTGTCGCATATTACAGTTCCTGAGCATAGAGAGGCAATAGAAGTTTTAGTCGAAAATTATAAGCCTATTAAAACATGCGAAGTAGGGGTTACGATGAACATTATTCTTATTGATGATGTGCCTGTTTACCAAAGACCGCGAAGATTGTCTCCTAAGGAAAAAGCAATAGTCGATGAACAAATAAAGGCATGGTTAGAGAATGGGATTATACGACCGTCTCACTCGGATTATGGGAGTCCGATAGTGTTGGTCGTGAAAAAAGATGGTACAATTAGAATTTGCATTGATTTTAGATACCTGAATAAGAAAATAGTGAAGGACAGGTACCCTTTGCCGTTAATAGAGGACGAGTTAGATTCACTACAGGGCGCGAAAGTGTTTAGCACACTTGATTTAAAGAATGGGTTTTTTCATGTGCCCATTGAAGAAGGTAGTCAAAAGTATACCGCTTTTGTTGTACCCAACGGTCATTACGAGTTTTTGAGAGTGCCTTTCGGACTCTGTAATTCGCCAGCCGTTTTCCAAAGGTTCATACATGCCGTGTTTAGAAAATTAATAGCGGCGGGTATGGTTCGCGTCTACATGGATGATATAATAGTTCTAGCTAATGATGTTGTAAGTGCAATTGCAAACCTTGAAACTGTATTGGGCGTAGCGAGTCAATACGGATTAGTAGTGAATTGGAGTAAATGTAATCTTTTGCAAACAAGGGTAGAATACTTAGGGCATATTGTCGAAAATGCTTGCATTCAGCCGTCAGAACATAAGACTAGAGCCGTAATGAAATTCCCGAAACCTCAGTGTGTGAAGGACGTTCAGAGTTTTTTAGGCCTAACAGGATATTTTAGAAAATTTATCCATCGTTATTCGGTTATAGCGCGTCCAATGTCGGATTTGTTGCGAAAGGATGTTAAGTTTAGGTTTGGTGCGTTGGAACTAGAAGCGTTTAATAAATTGAAGTTAACGTTGAGTTGTGCACCGGTATTAAAATTATATCGTTCGGGCGCCGAGACAGAGTTGCACACTGATGCGTCTGGTTTAGGATATGGAGCAATTTTATTGCAGCGCGATACCGAGGATGGTGCCTTCCATCCCGTGTATTATGCGAGTGGGAAAACTACGCCTGCCGAGGAGAAATACCCGAGTTATGAACTTGAAGTCTTAGCGATCATTAAATCCTTGAAAAAGTTTCGAGTTTACCTGTTAGGAATTTCATTTAAAATTGTTACCGATTGTCAGGCGTTTACGTTGACAATGAATAAGAAAGATTTGTGCGTGCGAGTAGCTAGATGGGTTCTTCTGCTGCAGGAATTCCAGTATACGATTGAGCATAGGCCGGGTAGAAGTATGGTTCATGTCGACGCCCTGAGTAGAAACCCGTTGCCTACGATTATGCTAGTAGAGGAAGATGACGACGGAATTATTGTCAGGTTGCGTGAAGCTCAACGAGGAGACGATGAATTGCGGAAAATTTGTGACAACATTGAGCAATACCGAAAGAATGGCTATGTTGTAAGTCGTGACGTGTTGTACAGAGTGGTAAGTGACACTCCGCTGGTGGTCGTACCTAAACCAATGCAGGTACAGGTAGTCCGCCGGGTGCACGAACGCGGTCACTTTGGGGTGATTAAGACTGAGGCATTATTAAAGAGAGATTATTGGTTTAAGGGAATGCGTCAGAAAGTAGAAAAAGTTGTGCGAAATTGTATAAATTGTATTCTAGCCGAGCGGAAACATGGTAAGCAGGAGGGGTTTTTGTGTAGTATTGATAAGGGGGAAGTGCCGTTTGATACGTACCACATTGACCATCTTGGACCGTTGCAGTCTACAAAGAAGTCTTATCGACATATTTTCGCTGTTATTGATGCGTTCACGAAGTTCGTTTGGTTGTATCCGACAAAGTCAACGAGTTCTGCTGAAGTCATTGACCGTTTAAGGAAGCAGTCCGTAATATTCGGTAATCCCAACCGAATTATTTCCGATCGCGGTTCGAGTTTTACGTCTGACGCCTTTAAGGATTATTGTAAAGAGGAAGGGATTTGTCACGTGTTGATAACAACGGGGATGCCGCGAGCGAACGGGCAGATAGAAAGGGTCAATAGGACGCTCATATCATTGCTGACTAAATTAGCTGCGCCGAAGCCGGAGGAGTGGTACAAATACCTCGAATCAGCTCAGAAATATCTGAACGCGACACCAAGTAGGAGTACCAACACAACGCCTTTTCGTTTGTTGTTTGGTACACATGTAAGAATGCGTGAGGATCCTGGGATCAGAAAGTTGATAGAGGGTGAGTGGATCGCTATGTTTCAAGAAGAGCGTGACGAGATGCGGTTACAAGCGAAGGGGAAAATCGCGGAGGTTCAAGCGCAGAACAGAAAATCGTTTGACAAGAATCGCAAAGAAGCCACGGAGTACAGGCAGGGACAGCTGATAGCAATTAAAAGAACGCAGGCCGGTCCAGGCTTGAAATTCCATGCGAAGTATTTTGGGCCTTACTGCGTAAAAAGGGTATTGAGGAATAACCGTTACGTGGTGGAAAAGGTTGGAGAACACGAGGGTCCGCGGACGACGTCTACGGCTGCCGACCACATGAAGCCGTGGGTCACCGACGAGGAAGACGATCTGTCCGAGGATAGTGAATCGGTGTAGGGTGGAACCAAGGACATCTGAGGGCAGATGTCATATCAGGATGGCCGAATGTAGTATCGGAATAAGTTCAGGGAGACGTTGAGAACCGCGGAGGAGACAGGCCCGTTGGGGAAAACCCAACGCGTCACCGGGCCCAGCGACGCGCGCAAGGGTTTGTCGGGGTGAGAAAGCGCGCGGCGAAGCGATGTACATATTTGGGCATGAGGGCGACTAGGAAAGCGTGTGTGGTGGGGGTGTAGCGTCCTTTTCGGAAAGGCGGGCTTTCCGGAACAAGGGGAGAGTTGGAACAACCGGCGGAGCGTGTGGATGTACTGAGTCGTTGTGTTGAGTCGAGTTGTGTTGTGTTGAGTCGAGTTGTGTTGTGTTGTGTTGAGTCGAGTTGTTTTGTGTTGTAGTCGGTTATCTTGTATTAGTTTTAGTTTCTTTCAATCTTGTATATATATCTTTCCTGTTTATATTAAATATATTTTATATCCCACACTATCTTCGATTTTTTTGGATTTTTTTACAAATTCTAATTTTTATTAACGAAATTTTAGCAAATTTAATTGAAACTATCTTCGATTTTTTGGATTTTTTTTACAAATTTTAATTTTTATGAACGAAATTTTAGCAAATTTAATTGAAACTATCTTCGATTTTTTTTGATTTTTTTATAATTTTTTTTTATGAACGAAATTTTAGCAAATTTAATTGAAACTATCTTCGATTTTTTTGGATTTTCTTACAAATATTAATTTTTATGAACGAAATTTTAGCAAATTTAATTGAAACTATCTTCGATTTTTTTGGATTTTTTTACAAATTTTAATTTTTATGAACGAAATTTTAGCAAATATAATTGAAACTATCTTCGATTTTTTTGGATTTTTTTACAAATTTTCATTTTTATGAACGAAATTTTAGCAAATTTAATTGAAAAAATCTTTGATGTTTTTGGATTTTTTTACAAATTTTAATTTTTATGAACGAAATTTTAGCAAATTTAATTGAAACTATCTTCGATTTTTTTGGATTTTTTTACAAATTTTAATTTTTATGGACGACATTTTAGCAAATTTAATTGAAACTATCTTCGATTTTTTTGGATTTTCTTACAAATTTTAATTTTTATGAACAAAATTTTAGCGAATTTAATTAAAACTATATTCGATTTTTTTTGATTTTTTTTACAAATTTTTATTTTTATGAACGAAATTTTAGCAAATTTAATTTAAACTATCTTCTATTTTTTTGGATTTTCTTACAAATTATGATTTTTATGAACAAAATTTTAGCAAATTTAATTGAAACTATCTTCGATTTTTTTTTATTTTCTTTAAATTTTTAAGTTAAATGAACTAAATTTTAACAAATTTAATTTAAGCTATCTTCGATTTTTTTGGATTTTTTTACAAATTTTAATTTTTATGAACGAAATTTTAGCAAATTTAATTGAAACTATCTTCGATTTTTTTTTATTTTTTTTACAAATTTTAATTTTTATGAACTAAAATTTAGGAAATTTAATTGAAACTATCTTCGATTTTTTTTTATTTTCTTTAAATTTTTAAGTTTAATGAACTAAATTTTAGCAAATTTAATTTAAGCTATCTTCGATTTTTTTGGATTTTTTTACAAATTTTAATTTTTATGAACGAAATTTTAGCAAATTTAATTGAACCTATCTTCGATTTTTTTTTATTTTTTTTACAAATTTTAATTTTTATGAACTAAAATTTAGGAAATTTAATTCAAACTATCTTCAAATTTTTGGATTTTTTTTACAAATTTTAATTTTTATGAACGAAATTTTAGCAAATTTAATTCAAACTATCTTCAATTTTTTGGATTTTTTTACAAATTTTAAGTTTTATGAACTAAATTTTAGCAAATTTAATTCAAGCTATCTTCGATTTTTTGGATTTTCTTACAAATTTTGATTTTTAAGAACGAAATTTTAGCAAATTTAATTAAATCTATCTTCGATTTTTTTTGATTTTCTTTAAATTTTTAAGTATTATGAACTAAATTTTAGCAAATTTAATTTAAGCTATCTTCGATTTTTTTGGATTTTCTTCCAAATTTTAATTTTTATGAACGAAATTTTAGCAAATTTAATTGAAACTATCTTCGATTTTTTTGGATTTTTTTACAAATTTTAATTTTTATGAACGAAATTTTAGCAAATTTAATTGAAACTATCTTCGATTTTTTTGGATTTTTTTACAAATTTTAATATTTATGGACGACATTTTAGCAAATTTAAATGAAACAATCTTTGATGTTTTTGGATTTTTTTACAAATTTTAATTATTATGAACGAAATTTTAGCAAATTTAATTGAGACTATCTTCGATTTTTTTGGATTTTTTTACAAATTTTAATTTTTATGAACTAAATTTTAGCAAATTTAATTCAAACGATCTTCAATTTTTTGGATTTTTTTTACAAATTTTAAGTTTTATGAACTAAATTTTAGCAAATTTAATTCAAGCTATCTTCGATTTTTTGGATTTTCTTACAAATTTTGACTTTTATGAACGAAATTTTAGCAAATTTAAATGTAACTATCTTCGCTTTTTTTGGATTTTTTTACAAATTTTAATTTTTATGAACTAAATTTTAGCAAATTTAATTGAAACTATCTTCGATTTTTTTGGATTTTCTTACAAATATTAATTTTTATGAACGAAATTGTAGCAAATTTAATTGAAACTATCTTCGATTTTTTTGGATTTTCTTACAAATTTTAATTTTTTTGAACGAAATTTTAGCAAATTTAATTTAAGCTATCTTCGATTTTTTTGGATTTTCTTACAAATTTTAATTTGTTTGAACGAAATTTTAGCAAATTTAATTGAAACTATCTTCGATTTTTTTTTATTTTTTTTACAAATTTTAATTTTTATGAACTAAAATTTAGGAAATTTAATTGAAACTATCTTCGATTTTTTTTTATTTTCTTTAAATTTTTTAATTTAATGAACTAAATTTTAGCAAATTTAATTTAAGCTATCTTCGATTTTTTTGGATTTTTTTACAAATTTTAATTTTTATGAACGAAATTTTAGCAAATTTAATTGAACCTATCTTCGATTTTTTTTTATTTTTTTTACAAATTTTAATTTTTATGAACTAAAATTTAGGAAATTTAATTCAAACTATCTTCAATTTTTTTTACAAATTTTAATTTTTATGAACGAAATTTTAGCAAATTTAATTCAAACTATCTTCAATTTTTTGGATTTTTTTTACAAATTTTAAATTTTATGAACTAAATTTTAGCAAATTTAATTCAAGCTATCTTCGATTTTTTGGATTTTCTTACAAATTTTGATTTTTATAAACGAAATTTTAGCAAATTTAATTAAAACTATCTTCGATTTTTTTTGATTTTCTTTAAATTTTTAAGTATTATGAACTAAATTTGAGCAAATTTAATTTAAGCTATCTTCGATTTTTTTGGGTTTTCTTACAAATTTTAATTTTTATGAACGAAATTTTAGCAAATTTAATTGAAACTATCTTCGATTTTTTTGGATTTTTTTACAAATTTTAATTTTTATGAACGAAATTTTAGCAAATTTAATTGAAACTATCTTCGATTTTTTTGGATTTTTTTACAAATTTTAATATTTATGGACGACATTTTAGCAAATTTAAATGAAACAATCTTTGATGTTTTTGGATTTTTTTACAAATTTTAATTATTACGAACGAAATTTTAGCAAATTTAATTGAGACTATCTTCGATTTTTTTGGATTTTTTTACAAATTTTAATTTTTATGAACTAAATTTTAGCAAATTTAATTCAAACGATCTTCGATTTTTTGGATTTTCTTACAAATTTTGACTTTTATGAACGAAATTTTAGCAAATTTAATTAAATCTATCTTCGTTTTTTTTTATTTTCTTTAAATTTTTAAGTATTATGAACTAAATTTTAGCAAATTTAATTTAAGCTATCTTCGATTTTTTTGGATTTTCTTACAAATTTTAATTTTTTTGAACGAAATTTTAGCAAATTTAATTGAAACTATCTCCGATTTTTTTGGATTTTCTTAAAATTTTTAAGTTTTATGAACTAAATTTTAGCAAATTTAATTTAAGCTATCTTCGATTTTTTTGGATTTTCTTCCAAATTTTAATTTTTATGAACGAAATTTTAGCAAATTTAATTGAAACTATATTCGATTTTTTGGATTTTTTAAAATTTGAATTTTTTTGAACGAAATTTTAGCAAATTTAATTGAAACTATCTTCGATTTTTTTTGATTTTCTTTAAATTTTTAAGTTTAATGGACTAAATATTAGAAAATTTAATTTAAGCTATCTTCGATTTTTTTGAATTTTCTTACAAATTTTAATTTTTATGAACGAAATTTTATCAAATTTAATTTAAGCTATCTTCGATTTTTTTGGATTTTTTTACAAATTTTAATTTTTATGAACGAAATTTTAGCAAATTTAATTGAAACTATCTTCGCTTTTTTTGGATTTTTTTACAAATTTTAATTTTTATGAACGAAATTTTAGCAAATTTAATTGAAACTATCTTCGATTTTTTGGATTTTTTTACAAATTTTAATTTTTATGAACGAAATTTTAGCAAATTTAATTGAAACTATCTTCGATTTTTTTTATTTTTTTACAAATTTTAATTTTTATTAACTAAAATTTAGGAAATTAAATTGAAACTATCTTCGATTTTTTTTTATTTTCTTTAAATTTTTAAGTTTAATGAACTAAATTTTAGCAAATTTAATTTAAGATATCTTCGATTTTTTTGGATTTTCTTACAAATTTTAATTTTTATGAACAAAATTTTAGCGAATTTAATTGAAACTATATTCGATTTTTTTGGATTTTTTTTACCAATTTTTATTTTTATGAACGAAATTTTAGCAAATTTAATTGAAACTATCTTCGATTTTTTTGGATTTTTTTACAAATTTTAATTTTTATGAACGAAATTTTAGCAAATTTAATTGAAACTATCTTCGCTTTTTTTGGATTTTTTTACAAATTTTATTTTTATGAACTAAATTTTAGCAAATGTAATTCAAACTATCTTCGATTTTTTTGGATTTTCTTACAAATATTAATTTTTATGAACGAAATTGTAGCAAATTTAATTGAAACTATCTTCGATTTTTTTGGATTTTCTTACAAATTTTAATTTTTTTGAACGAAATTTTAGCAAATTTAATTGAAACTATCTCCGATTTTTTTGGATTTTCTTAAAATTTTTAAGTTTTATGAACTAAATTTTAGCAAATTTAATTTAAGCTATCTTCGATTTTTTTGGATTTTCTTACAAATTTTAATTTTTATGAACGAAATTTTAGCAAATTTAATTGAAACTATATTCGATTTTTTGGATTTTTTAAAATTTGAATTTTTTTGAACGAAATTTTAGCAAATTTAATTGAAACTATCTTCGATTTTTTTTTATTTTTTTACAAATTTTAAATTTTATTAACCAAATTTTAGCAAATTTAATTGAACCTATCTTCGATTTTTTTTGATTTTCTTTAAATTTTTAAGTTTAATGGACTAAATATTAGCAAATTTAATTTAAGCTATATTCGATTTTTTTGAATTTTCTTACAAATTTTAATTTTTATGAACGAAATTTTAGCAAATTTAATTGAAACTATCTTCGATTTTTTTGGATTTTTTTACAAATTTTAATTTTTATGAACTAAATTTTAGCAAATTTAATTCAAACTATCTTCAATTTTTTGGATTTTTTTTACAAATTTTAAGTTTTATGAACTAAATTTTAGCAAATTTAATTCAAGCTATCTTCGATTTTTTTGGATTTTCTTACAAATTTTGATTTTTATGAACGAAATGTTAGCAAATTTAATTAAATCTATCTTCGATTTTTTTTTGATTTTCTTTAAATTTTTAAGTATTATGAACTAAATTTTAGCAAATTTAATTTAAGCTATCTTCGATTTTTTTGGATTTTCTTACAAATTTTAATTTTTATGAACGAAATTTTAGCAAATTTAATTGAAACTATCTTCGATTTTTTTGGATTTTTTTACAAATTTTAATTTCTATGAACGAAATTTTAGCAAATTTAATTGAAAATATCTTCGATTTTTTTGGATTATTTTACAAATTTTAATATATATGGACGACATTTTAGCAAATTTAAATGAAACAATCTTTGATGTTTTTGGATTTTTTTACAAATTTTAATTTTTATGAACGAAATTTTAGCAAATTTAATTGAAACTATCTTCGATTTTTTTGGATTTTTTTACAAATTTTAATTTTTATGGACGACATTATCAAATTTAATTGAAACTATCTTCGATTTTTTTGGATTTTCTTACAAATTTTAATTTTTATGAACAAAATTTTAGCGAATTTAATTGAAACTATATTCGATTTTTTTGGATTTTTTTTACCAATTTTTATTTTTATGAACGAAATTTTAGCAAATTTAATTTAAACTATCTTCGATTTTTTTTTGGATTTTCTTAAAATTTTTAAGTTTTATGAACTAAATTTTAGCAAATTTAATTCAAGCTATCTTCGATTTTTTTGGATTTTCTTACAAATTATGATTTTTATGAACAAAATTTTAGCAAATTTAATTGAAACTATCTTCGATTTTTTTTTATTTTCTTTAAATTCTTAAGTTAAATGAACTAAATTTTAACAAATTTAATTTAAGCTATCTTCGATTTTTTTGGATTTATTTACAAATTTTAATTTTTATGAACGAAATTTAAGCAAATTTAATTGAAACTATCTTCGATTTTTTTTTATTTTTTTTACAAATTTTAATTTTTATGAACTAAAATTTAGGAAATTTAATTGAAACTATCTTCGATTTTTTTTTATTTTCTTTAAATTTTTAAGTTAATGGACTAAATTTTAGCAAATTTAATTTAAGCTATCTTCGATTTTTTTGGATTTTTTTACAAATTTTAATTTTTATGAACGAAATTTTAGCAAATTTAATTGAACCTATCTTCGATTTTTTTTTATTTTTTTTACAAATTTTAATTTTTATGAACTAAAATTTAGGAAATTTAATTCAAACTATCTTCAATTTTTTGGATTTTTTTTACAAATTTTAAGTTTTATGAACTAAATTTTAGCAAATTTAAATCAAGCTATCTTCGATTTTTTGGATTTTCTTACAAATTTTGATTTTTATGAACGAAATTTTAGCAAATTTAATTAAATCTATCTTCGATTTTTTTTGATTTTCTTTAAATTTTTAAGTATTATGAACTAAATTTTAGCAAATTTAATTGAACCTATCTTCGATTTTTTTTTATTTTTTTTACAAATTTTAATTTTTATGAACTAAAATTTAGGAAATTTAATTCAAACTATCTTCAATTTTTTGGATTTTTTTTACAAATTTTAATTTTTATGAACGAAATTTTAGCAAATTTAATTCAAACTATCTTCAATTTTTTGGATTTTTTTTACAAATTTTAAGTTTTATGAACTAAATTTTAGCAAATTTAATTCAAGCTATCTTCGATTTTTTGGATTTTCTTACAAATTTTGATTTTTATGAACGAAATTTTAGCAAATTTAATTAAATCTATCTTCGATTTTTTTTGATTTTCTTTAAATTTTTAAGTATTATGAACAAAATTTTAGCAAATTTAATTGAAACTATCTTCGATTTTTTTTTATTTTCTTTAAATTCTTAAGTTAAATGAACTAAATTTTAACAAATTTAATTTAAGCTATCTTCGATTTTTTTGGATTTATTTACAAATTTTAATTTTTATGAACGAAATTTAAGCAAATTTAATTGAAACTATCTTCGATTTTTTTTTATTTTTTTTACAAATTTTAGTTTTTATGAACTAAAATTTAGGAAATTTAATTGAAACTATCTTCGATTTTTTTTTATTTTCTTTAAATTTTTAAGTTAATGGACTAAATTTTAGCAAATTTAATTTAAGCTATCTTCGATTTTTTTGGATTTTTTTACAAATTTTAATTTTTATGAACGAAATTTTAGCAAATTTAATTGAACCTATCTTCGATTTTTTTTTATTTTTTTTACAAATTTTAATTTTTATGAACTAAAATTTAGGAAATTTAATTCAAACTATCTTCAATTTTTTGGATTTTTTTTACAAATTTTAATTTTTATGAACGAAATTTTAGCAAATTTAATTCAAACTATCTTCAATTTTTTGGATTTTTTTTACAAATTTTAAGTTTTATGAACTAAATTTTAGCAAATTTAATTCAAGCTATCTTCGATTTTTTGGATTTTCTTACAAATTTTGATTTTTATGAACGAAATTTTAGCAAATTTAATTAAATCTATCTTCGATTTTTTTTGATTTTCTTTAAATTTTTAAGTATTATGAACTAAATTTTAGCAAATTTAATTTAAGCTATCTTCGATTTTTTTGGATTTTCTTACAAATTTTAATTTTTATGAACGAAATTTTAGCAAATTTAATTGAAACTATCTTCGATTTTTTTGGATTTTTTTACAAATTTTAATTTTTATGAACGAAATTTTAGCAAATTTAATTGAAACAATCTTCGATTTTTTTGGATTTTTTTACAAATTTTAATATTTATGGACGACATTTTAGCAAATTTAAATGAAACAATCTTTGATGTTTTTGGATTTTTTTACAAATTTTAATTATTATGAACGAAATTTTAGCAAATTTAATTTAAGCTATCTTCGATTTTTTTGGATTTTTTTACAAATTTTAATTTTTATGAACGAAATTTTAGCAAATTTAATTGAAACTATCTTCGCTTTTTTTGGATTTTTTTACAAATTTTAATTTTTATGAACTAAATTTTAGCAAATTTAATTCAAACTATCTTCGATTTTTTTGGATTTTCTTACAAATATTAATTTTTATGAACGAAATTGTAGCAAATTTAATTGAAACTATCTTCGATTTTTTTGGATTTTCTTACAAATTTTAATTTTTTTGAACGAAATTTTAGCAAATTTAATTGAAACTATCTCCGATTTTTTTGGATTTTCTTAAAATTTTTAAGTTTTATGAACTAAATTTTAGCAAATTTAATTTAAGCTATCTTCGATTTTTTTGGATTTTCTTACAAATATTAATTTTTATGAACGAAATTGTAGCAAATTTAATTGACACTATCTTCGATTTTTTTGGATTTTCTTACAAATTTTAATTTTTTTGAACGAAATTTTAGCAAATTTAATTGAAACTATCTCCGATTTTTTTGGATTTTCTTAAAATTTTTAAGTTTTATGAACTAAATTTTAGCAAATTTAATTTAAGCTATCTTCGATTTTTTTGGATTTTCTTACAAATTTTAATTTTTATGAACGAAATTTTAGCAAATTTAATTGAAACTATATTCGATTTTTTGGATTTTTTAAAATTTGAATTTTTTTGAACGAAATTTTAGCAAATTTAATTGAAACTATCTTCGATTTTTTTTTATTTTTTTACAAATTGTAAATTTTATTAACCAAATTTTAGCAAATTTAATTGAACCTATCTTCGATTTTTTTTGATTTTCTTTAAATTTTTAAGTTTAATGGACTAAATATTAGCAAATTTAATTTAAGCTATATTCGATTTTTTTGAATTTTCTTACAAATTTTAATTTTATGAACGAAATTTTAGCAAATTTAATTGAAACTATCTTCGATTTTTTTGGATTTTTTTACAAATTTTAATTTTTATGAACTAAATTTTAGCAAATTTAATTCAAACTATCTTCAATTTTTTGGATTTTTTTTACAAATTTTAAGTTTTATGAACTAAATTTTAGCAAATTTAATTCAAGCTATCTTCGATTTTTTTGGATTTTCTTACAAATTTTGATTTTTATGAACGAAATGTTAGCAAATTTAATTAAATCTATCTTCGATTTTTTTTTGATTTTCTTTAAATTTTTAAGTATTATGAACTAAATTTTAGCAAATTTAATTTAAGCTATCTTCGATTTTTTTGGATTTTCTTACAAATTTTAATTTTTATGGACGACATTATCAAATTTAATTGAAACTATCTTCGATTTTTTTGGATTTTCTTACAAATTTTAATTTTTATGAACAAAATTTTAGCGAATTTAATTGAAACTATATTCGATTTTTTGGGATTTTTTTTACAAATTTTTATTTTTATGAACGAAATTTTAGCAAATTTAATTTAAACTATCTTCGATTTTTTTGGATTTTCTTAAAATTTTTAAGTTTTATGAACTAAATTTTAGCAAATTTAATTCAAGCTATCTTCGATTTTTTTGGATTTTCTTACAAATTATGATTTTTATGAACAAAATTTTAGCAAATTTAATTGAAACTATCTTCTTTTTTTTGTTTTTTTTTAAAAATTTTAATTTTTATGAACGAAATTTTAGCAAATTTAATTGAACCTATCTTCGATTTTTTTTATTTTTTTTACAAATTTTAATTTTTATGAACTAAAATTTAGGAAATTTAATGCAAACTATCTTCAATTTCTTGGATTTTTTTTACAAATTTTAATTTTTATGAACGAAATTTTAGCAAATTTAATTGAAACTATCTTCGATTGTTTTGGATTTTTTTACACATTTTTATTTTTAGGAACGAAATTTTAGCAAATTTAATTGAGACTATCTTCGATTTTTTTGGATTTTTTTTCAAAATTGTCATTTTTATGAACGAAATTTTAGCAAATTTAATTGAAACTATCTTCGATTTTTTTGGATTTTCTTACTAATTTTAATTTTTATGAACTAAATTTTAGCAAATTTAATTCAAACTATCTTCGATTTTTTTTTATTTTCTTACAAATTTTAATTTTTATGAACGAAATTTTAGCAAATTTAATTGAAACTATCTTCGATTTTTTTGGATTTTTATACAAATTTTAATATTTATGGACGACATTTTAGCAAATTTAAATGAAACAATCTTTGATGTTTTTGGATTTTTTTACAAATTTTAATTTTTATGAACGAAATTTTGGCCAATTTAATTGAGACTATTGTAGTATCGGAATAAGTTCAGGGAGACGTTGAGAACCGCGGAGGAGACAGGCCCGTTGGGGAAAACCCAACGCGTCACCGGGCCCAGCGACGCGCGCAAGGGTTTGTCGGGGTGAGAAAGCGCGCGGCGAAGCGATGTACATATTTGGGCATGAGGGCGACTAGGAAAGCGTGTGTGGTGGGGGTGTAGCGTCCTTTTCGGAAAGGCGGGCTTTCCGGAACAAGGGGAGAGTTGGAACAACCGGCGGAGCGTGTGGATGTACTGAGTCGTTGTGTTGAGTCGAGTTGTGTTGTGTTGAGTCGAGTTGTGTTGTGTTGTGTTGAGTCGAGTTGTTTTGTGTTGTAGTCGGTTATCTTGTATTAGTTTTAGTTTCTTTCAATCTTGTATATATATCTTTCCTGTTTATATTAAATATATTTTATATCCCACAATTTTGGGGGCTCGTCCGGGATAAAAAACACAGGAAAACAGGATTGTTTGTCAAAGCTATTTACGCGGTAATCGTGAAGTTGTATCCAGTGAAACGGTTGTTGTGCTGTGACGGTGAAGTACTGTTACTAAAGAGTTGAAATAAACCGATATTCACAATGAGTGACGAGGGAAGTGCTGATAATACTATTGTCGATCTTGGAGAAAAAGATGGCGGCAATGCTGAGCTGGCACGAGTCGACGCAATGAAGCTGCCCGAGTTGAAACAGGAGTTGCAGAGCCGTAAGCTGAAGATATCCGGAAAGAAGAAGGAGCTGCAGGATCGGCTGAGGGCTGCTCTTACATTGGAAGCCGACCATGGCGAAGATGAAGATGAAGATGAAGTTGATTCTGACGAAAGCGAAGACGAAGCTGATGTTAAAAAATGCACAAGGCAAACGCAAATGCTGACATTTAAGGACGTTGAGGAGTCTATGGGTACGTTTAGCGGTGATGATAAGGTAACCGTCCGTTGCTGGCTCGAAGAATTTGAAGATATGGCGAAGTTGTGCAAATGGAGTGATGTTCAGAAAGTCGTATATGCCAAGCGATTGTTGCGCGGATCAGCTAAGTTGTACGTCAACTATGAGAAATGTTGTCGTAAGTGGTCTGAGATGAAGCAAGCGTTGAGATCCGAGTTCGCACAAGTGGTAGACGCGCATAAGATACATAAAGAAATGTCGCGTAGAACCAAGAAACCAAATGAGTCATATCAGGAGTACATCTACCAGATGCTGGAGATAGCCAAACAAGCAGACATGGAAGTCACCGCGACCATTAAATATATTATTGAAGGGATTCAAGACGATGAGTGCAATAAAATGATATTGTATGGAGCCAAAAGTGTACGAGAGCTGAAGGAGAAGTTCGAGTCCTACGAAGTCATGAAGGAGAATGCAAGAGTGAAAAGCGGGCGAACTGAAGAGAAGACGAAGAAGGCGGTCCGAGGAAGTGTTGGAGCTGTGATGCGAGGAGGTGTTGGAGCTGTGATGCAAGGAGGTGTACGAAAATGTTTCTTATGTGGGGACCAGAACCATTTAATTGCGACTTGTCCGACGAAAAGTAAAGGCGTGAAGTGTTTCAAATGTCAGGGGTATGGGCATGTTGCGCTTCAATGTAAAGGTGAGAGTAAACCTGTAAAGGATGTGAGTAGTACATCGGAAGCGTCGAGGAAAAAACGCCTTAAAGAGGTACAGATTGAAAATTGTGAGTTGGTAGCGTTAATAGATTCGGGCAGCGATTTGAATTTAATACGAGCAGATCATTATGTAAAAATTGGCGCGCCTAGACTAAGTAATACGATTTTGCAATTTCGCGGCGTTGCGGTGGAAAGCCATCATACGTTAGGAGTATTTTCAACACACATAACGATAGATCATGTAGTGTATCCAATAGACATACATGTTGTACCTGAGGTGTTGATGTCACACGGTTTAATAATTGGTACAGACTTTCTAGACTCAGTAGAGCTAGTTATGAAAGGTGGAGAAATTTCTATTAGGAAGCTAGACGTGCCAGAAGTGTATAGCATTAGTGTTGAACCTGCAGTGAATAGAGTAGATCTGTCGCATATTACAGTTCCTGAGCATAGAGAGGCAATAGAAGTTTTAGTCGAAAATTATAAGCCTATTAAAACATGCGAAGTAGGGGTTACGATGAACATTATTCTTATTGATGATGTGCCTGTTTACCAAAGACCGCGAAGATTGTCTCCTAAGGAAAAAGCAATAGTCGATGAACAAATAAAGGCATGGTTAGAGAATGGGATTATACGACCGTCTCACTCGGATTATGGGAGTCCGATAGTGTTGGTCGTGAAAAAAGATGGTACAATTAGAATTTGCATTGATTTTAGATACCTGAATAAGAAAATAGTGAAGGACAGGTACCCTTTGCCGTTAATAGAGGACGAGTTAGATTCACTACAGGGCGCGAAAGTGTTTAGCACACTTGATTTAAAGAATGGGTTTTTTCATGTGCCCATTGAAGAAGGTAGTCAAAAGTATACCGCTTTTGTTGTACCCAACGGTCATTACGAGTTTTTGAGAGTGCCTTTCGGACTCTGTAATTCGCCAGCCGTTTTCCAAAGGTTCATACATGCCGTGTTTAGAAAATTAATAGCGGCGGGTATGGTTCGCGTCTACATGGATGATATAATAGTTCTAGCTAATGATGTTGTAAGTGCAATTGCAAACCTTGAAACTGTATTGGGCGTAGCGAGTCAATACGGATTAGTAGTGAATTGGAGTAAATGTAATCTTTTGCAAACAAGGGTAGAATACTTAGGGCATATTGTCGAAAATGCTTGCATTCAGCCGTCAGAACATAAGACTAGAGCCGTAATGAAATTCCCGAAACCTCAGTGTGTGAAGGACGTTCAGAGTTTTTTAGGCCTAACAGGATATTTTAGAAAATTTATCCATCGTTATTCGGTTATAGCGCGTCCAATGTCGGATTTGTTGCGAAAGGATGTTAAGTTTAGGTTTGGTGCGTTGGAACTAGAAGCGTTTAATAAATTGAAGTTAACGTTGAGTTGTGCACCGGTATTAAAATTATATCGTTCGGGCGCCGAGACAGAGTTGCACACTGATGCGTCTGGTTTAGGATATGGAGCAATTTTATTGCAGCGCGATACCGAGGATGGTGCCTTCCATCCCGTGTATTATGCGAGTGGGAAAACTACGCCTGCCGAGGAGAAATACCCGAGTTATGAACTTGAAGTCTTAGCGATCATTAAATCCTTGAAAAAGTTTCGAGTTTACCTGTTAGGAATTTCATTTAAAATTGTTACCGATTGTCAGGCGTTTACGTTGACAATGAATAAGAAAGATTTGTGCGTGCGAGTAGCTAGATGGGTTCTTCTGCTGCAGGAATTCCAGTATACGATTGAGCATAGGCCGGGTAGAAGTATGGTTCATGTCGACGCCCTGAGTAGAAACCCGTTGCCTACGATTATGCTAGTAGAGGAAGATGACGACGGAATTATTGTCAGGTTGCGTGAAGCTCAACGAGGAGACGATGAATTGCGGAAAATTTGTGACAACATTGAGCAATACCGAAAGAATGGCTATGTTGTAAGTCGTGACGTGTTGTACAGAGTGGTAAGTGACACTCCGCTGGTGGTCGTACCTAAACCAATGCAGGTACAGGTAGTCCGCCGGGTGCACGAACGCGGTCACTTTGGGGTGATTAAGACTGAGGCATTATTAAAGAGAGATTATTGGTTTAAGGGAATGCGTCAGAAAGTAGAAAAAGTTGTGCGAAATTGTATAAATTGTATTCTAGCCGAGCGGAAACATGGTAAGCAGGAGGGGTTTTTGTGTAGTATTGATAAGGGGGAAGTGCCGTTTGATACGTACCACATTGACCATCTTGGACCGTTGCAGTCTACAAAGAAGTCTTATCGACATATTTTCGCTGTTATTGATGCGTTCACGAAGTTCGTTTGGTTGTATCCGACAAAGTCAACGAGTTCTGCTGAAGTCATTGACCGTTTAAGGAAGCAGTCCGTAATATTCGGTAATCCCAACCGAATTATTTCCGATCGCGGTTCGAGTTTTACGTCTGACGCCTTTAAGGATTATTGTAAAGAGGAAGGGATTTGTCACGTGTTGATAACAACGGGGATGCCGCGAGCGAACGGGCAGATAGAAAGGGTCAATAGGACGCTCATATCATTGCTGACTAAATTAGCTGCGCCGAAGCCGGAGGAGTGGTACAAATACCTCGAATCAGCTCAGAAATATCTGAACGCGACACCAAGTAGGAGTACCAACACAACGCCTTTTCGTTTGTTGTTTGGTACACATGTAAGAATGCGTGAGGATCCTGGGATCAGAAAGTTGATAGAGGGTGAGTGGATCGCTATGTTTCAAGAAGAGCGTGACGAGATGCGGTTACAAGCGAAGGGGAAAATCGCGGAGGTTCAAGCGCAGAACAGAAAATCGTTTGACAAGAATCGCAAAGAAGCCACGGAGTACAGGCAGGGACAGCTGATAGCAATTAAAAGAACGCAGGCCGGTCCAGGCTTGAAATTCCATGCGAAGTATTTTGGGCCTTACTGCGTAAAAAGGGTATTGAGGAATAACCGTTACGTGGTGGAAAAGGTTGGAGAACACGAGGGTCCGCGGACGACGTCTACGGCTGCCGACCACATGAAGCCGTGGGTCACCGACGAGGAAGACGATCTGTCCGAGGATAGTGAATCGGTGTAGGGTGGAACCAAGGACATCTGAGGGCAGATGTCATATCAGGATGGCCGAATGTAGTATCGGAATAAGTTCAGGGAGACGTTGAGAACCGCGGAGGAGACAGGCCCGTTGGGGAAAACCCAACGCGTCACCGGGCCCAGCGACGCGCGCAAGGGTTTGTCGGGGTGAGAAAGCGCGCGGCGAAGCGATGTACATATTTGGGCATGAGGGCGACTAGGAAAGCGTGTGTGGTGGGGGTGTAGCGTCCTTTTCGGAAAGGCGGGCTTTCCGGAACAAGGGGAGAGTTGGAACAACCGGCGGAGCGTGTGGATGTACTGAGTCGTTGTGTTGAGTCGAGTTGTGTTGTGTTGAGTCGAGTTGTGTTGTGTTGTGTTGAGTCGAGTTGTTTTGTGTTGTAGTCGGTTATCTTGTATTAGTTTTAGTTTCTTTCAATCTTGTATATATATCTTTCCTGTTTATATTAAATATATTTTATATCCCACACTATCTTCGATTTTTTTGGATTTTTTTACAAATTCTAATTTTTATTAACGAAATTTTAGCAAATTTAATTGAAACTATCTTCGATTTTTTGGATTTTTTTTACAAATTTTAATTTTTATGAACGAAATTTTAGCAAATTTAATTGAAACTATCTTCGATTTTTTTTGATTTTTTTATAATTTTTTTTTATGAACGAAATTTTAGCAAATTTAATTGAAACTATCTTCGATTTTTTTGGATTTTCTTACAAATATTAATTTTTATGAACGAAATTTTAGCAAATTTAATTGAAACTATCTTCGATTTTTTTGGATTTTTTTACAAATTTTAATTTTTATGAACGAAATTTTAGCAAATATAATTGAAACTATCTTCGATTTTTTTGGATTTTTTTACAAATTTTCATTTTTATGAACGAAATTTTAGCAAATTTAATTGAAAAAATCTTTGATGTTTTTGGATTTTTTTACAAATTTTAATTTTTATGAACGAAATTTTAGCAAATTTAATTGAAACTATCTTCGATTTTTTTGGATTTTTTTACAAATTTTAATTTTTATGGACGACATTTTAGCAAATTTAATTGAAACTATCTTCGATTTTTTTGGATTTTCTTACAAATTTTAATTTTTATGAACAAAATTTTAGCGAATTTAATTAAAACTATATTCGATTTTTTTGGATTTTTTTTACAAATTTTTATTTTTATGAACGAAATTTTAGCAAATTTAATTTAAACTATCTTCTATTTTTTTGGATTTTCTTACAAATTATGATTTTTATGAACAAAATTTTAGCAAATTTAATTGAAACTATCTTCGATTTTTTTTTATTTTCTTTAAATTTTTAAGTTAAATGAACTAAATTTTAACAAATTTAATTTAAGCTATCTTCGATTTTTTTGGATTTTTTTACAAATTTTAATTTTTATGAACGAAATTTTAGCAAATTTAATTGAAACTATCTTCGATTTTTTTTTATTTTTTTTACAAATTTTAATTTTTATGAACTAAAATTTAGGAAATTTAATTGAAACTATCTTCGATTTTTTTTTATTTTCTTTAAATTTTTAAGTTTAATGAACTAAATTTTAGCAAATTTAATTTAAGCTATCTTCGATTTTTTTGGATTTTTTTACAAATTTTAATTTTTATGAACGAAATTTTAGCAAATTTAATTGAACCTATCTTCGATTTTTTTTTATTTTTTTTACAAATTTTAATTTTTATGAACTAAAATTTAGGAAATTTAATTCAAACTATCTTCAATTTTTTGGATTTTTTTTACAAATTTTAATTTTTATGAACGAAATTTTAGCAAATTTAATTCAAACTATCTTCAATTTTTTGGATTTTTTTACAAATTTTAAGTTTTATGAACTAAATTTTAGCAAATTTAATTCAAGCTATCTTCGATTTTTTGGATTTTCTTACAAATTTTGATTTTTAAGAACGAAATTTTAGCAAATTTAATTAAATCTATCTTCGATTTTTTTTGATTTTCTTTAAATTTTTAAGTATTATGAACTAAATTTTAGCAAATTTAATTTAAGCTATCTTCGATTTTTTTGGATTTTCTTCCAAATTTTAATTTTTATGAACGAAATTTTAGCAAATTTAATTGAAACTATCTTCGATTTTTTTGGATTTTTTTACAAATTTTAATTTTTATGAACGAAATTTTAGCAAATTTAATTGAAACTATCTTCGATTTTTTTGGATTTTTTTACAAATTTTAATATTTATGGACGACATTTTAGCAAATTTAAATGAAACAATCTTTGATGTTTTTGGATTTTTTTACAAATTTTAATTATTATGAACGAAATTTTAGCAAATTTAATTGAGACTATCTTCGATTTTTTTGGATTTTTTTACAAATTTTAATTTTTATGAACTAAATTTTAGCAAATTTAATTCAAACGATCTTCAATTTTTTGGATTTTTTTTACAAATTTTAAGTTTTATGAACTAAATTTTAGCAAATTTAATTCAAGCTATCTTCGATTTTTTGGATTTTCTTACAAATTTTGACTTTTATGAACGAAATTTTAGCAAATTTAATTAAATCTATCTTCGATTTTTTTTGATTTTCTTTAAATTTTTAAGTATTATGAACTAAATTTTAGCAAATTTAATTTAAGCTATCTTCGATTTTTTTGGATTTTCTTACAAATTTTAATTATTATGAACGAAATTTTAGCAAATTTAATTGAAACTATCGTGGTTTTTTTTTTATTTTCTTTAAATTTTTAAGTTTAATGAACTAAATTTTAGCAAATTTAATTTAAGCTATCTTCGATTTTTTTGGATTTTTTTACAAATTTTAATTTTTATGAACGAAATTTTAGCAAATTTAATTGAAACTATCTTCGATTTTTTTTTATTTTCTTTAAATTTTTAAGTTTAATGAACTAAATTTTAGCAAATTTAATTTAAGCTATCTTCGATTTTTTTGGATTTTTTTACAAATTTTAATTTTTATGAACGAAATGTTAGCAAATTTAATTGAAACTATCTTCGATTTTTTTTTATTTTTTTTGCAAATTTTAATTTTTATGAACTAAATTTTAGCAAATTTAATTCAAACTGTCTTCAATTTTTTGGATTGTTTTTACAAATTTTAATTTTTATGAACGAAATTTTAGCAAATTTAATTGAAACTATCTTCGATTGTTTTGGATTTTTTTACAAATTTGAATTTTTTTGAACGAAATTTTAGCAAATTTAATTGAAACTATCTTCGATTTTTTTTTATTTTTTTACAAATTTTAAATTTTATTAACCAAATTTTAGAAAATTTAATTGAACCTATCTTCGATTTTTTTTGATTTTCTTTAAATTTTTAAGTTTAATTGACTAAATATTAGCAAATTTAATTTAAGATATCTTCGATTTTTATGAATTTTCTTACAAATTTTAATTTTTATGAACGAAATTTTAGCAAATTTAATTGAAACTATCTTCGATTTTTTGGATTTTTTTACAAATTTTAATTTTTATGAACTATGTTTTAGCAAATTTAATTCAAACTATCTTCAATTTTTTGGATTTTTTTTACAAATTTTAAGTTTTATGAACTAAATTTTAGCAAATTTAATTCAAGCTATCTTCGATTTTTTGGATTTTCTTACAAATTTTGATTTTTATGAACGAAATTTTAGCAAATTTAATTAAAACTATCTTCGATTTTTTTTTGATTTTCTTTAAATTTTCAAGTTTAATGGACTAAATATTAGAAAATTTAATTTAAGCTATCTTCGATTTTTTTGAATTTTCTTACAAATTTTAATTTTTATGAACGAAATTTTATCAAATTTAATTGAAACTATCTTCGATTTTTTTGGATTTTTTTACAAATTTTAATTTTTATGAACGAAATTTTAGCAAATTTAATTGAAACTATCTTCGATTTTTTTGGATTTTTTTACAAATTTTAATATTTATGGACGACATTTTAGCAAATTTAAATGAAACAATCTTTGATGTTTTTGGATTTTTTTACAAATTTTAATTATTATGAACGAAATTTTAGCAAATTTAATTGAGACTATCTTCGATTTTTTTGGATTTTTTTACAAATTTTAATTTTTATGAACTAAATTTTAGCAAATTTAATTCAAACGATCTTCAATTTTTTGGATTTTTTTTACAAATTTTAAGTTTTATGAACTAAATTTTAGCAAATTTAATTCAAGCTATCTTCGATTTTTTGGATTTTCTTACAAATTTTGACTTTTATGAACGAAATTTTAGCAAATTTAATTAAATCTATCTTCGATTTTTTTTGATTTTCTTTAAATTTTTAAGTATTATGAACTAAATTTTAGCAAATTTAATTTAAGCTATCTTCGATTTTTTTGGATTTTCTTACAAATTTTAATTATTATGAACGAAATTTTAGCAAATTTAATTGAAACTATCGTGGTTTTTTTTTTATTTTCTTTAAATTTTTAAGTTTAATGAACTAAATTTTAGCAAATTTAATTTAAGCTATCTTCGATTTTTTTGGATTTTTTTACAAATTTTAATTTTTATGAACGAAATTTTAGCAAATTTAATTGAAACTATCTTCGATTTTTTTTTATTTTCTTTAAATTTTTAAGTTTAATGAACTAAATTTTAGCAAATTTAATTTAAGCTATCTTCGATTTTTTTGGATTTTTTTACAAATTTTAATTTTTATGAACGAAATGTTAGCAAATTTAATTGAAACTATCTTCGATTTTTTTTTATTTTTTTTGCAAATTTTAATTTTTATGAACTAAATTTTAGCAAATTTAATTCAAACTGTCTTCAATTTTTTGGATTGTTTTTACAAATTTTAATTTTTATGAACGAAATTTTAGCAAATTTAATTGAAACTATCTTCGATTGTTTTGGATTTTTTTACAAATTTGAATTTTTTTGAACGAAATTTTAGCAAATTTAATTGAAACTATCTTCGATTTTTTTTTATTTTTTTACAAATTTTAAATTTTATTAACCAAATTTTAGAAAATTTAATTGAACCTATCTTCGATTTTTTTTGATTTTCTTTAAATTTTTAAGTTTAATTGACTAAATATTAGCAAATTTAATTTAAGATATCTTCGATTTTTATGAATTTTCTTACAAATTTTAATTTTTATGAACGAAATTTTAGCAAATTTAATTGAAACTATCTTCGATTTTTTGGATTTTTTTACAAATTTTAATTTTTATGAACTATGTTTTAGCAAATTTAATTCAAACTATCTTCAATTTTTTGGATTTTTTTTACAAATTTTAAGTTTTATGAACTAAATTTTAGCAAATTTAATTCAAGCTATCTTCGATTTTTTGGATTTTCTTACAAATTTTGATTTTTATGAACGAAATTTTAGCAAATTTAATTAAAACTATCTTCGATTTTTTTTTGATTTTCTTTAAATTTTTAAGTTTAATGGACTAAATATTAGAAAATTTAATTTAAGCTATCTTCGATTTTTTTGAATTTTCTTACAAATTTTAATTTTTATGAACGAAATTTTATCAAATTTAATTTAAGCTATCTTCGATTTTTTTGGATTTTTTTACAAATTTTAATTTTTATGAACGAAATTTTAGCAAATTTAATTGAAACTATCTTCGCTTTTTTTGGATTTTTTTACAAATTTTAATTTTTATGAACTAAATTTTAGCAAATTTAATTGAAACTATCTTCGATTTTTTTGGATTTTCTTACAAATATTAATTTTTATGAACGAAATTGTAGCAAATTTAATTGAAACTATCTTCGATTTTTTTGGATTTTTTTACAAATTTTAATTTTTATGAACGAAATTTTAGCAAATTTAATTGAAACTATCTTCGCTTTTTTTGGATTTTTTTACAAATTTTAATTTTTATGAACTAAATTTTAGCAAATTTAATTCAAACTATCTTCGATTTTTTTGGATTTTCTTACAAATATTAATTTTTATGAACGAAATTTTAGCAAATTTAATTGAAACTATCTTCGATTTTTTTGGATTTTCTTAAAATTTTTATTTTTATGAACTAAATTTTAGAAAATTTAAATGAAACTATCTTCGATTTTTTTGGATTTTCTTACAAATTTTAATTTTTTTGAACGAAATTTTAGCAAATTTAATTGAAACTATCGTGTTTGTTTTATTTTCTTTAAATTTTTAAGTTTAATGAACTAAATTTTAGCAAATTTAATTTAACCTATCTTCGATTTTTTTGGATTTTTTTACAAATTTTAATTTTTATGAACTAAATTTTAGCAAATTTAATTGAAACTATCTTCGATTCTTTTGGATTTTCTTACAAATATTAATTTTTATGAACTAAATTTTAGCAAATTTAATTCAAGCTATCTTCGATTTTTTGGATTTTCTTACAAATTTTGATTTTTATGAACGAAATTTTAGCAAATTTAATTAAATCTATCTTCGATTTTTTTTTGATTTTCTTTAAATTTTTAAGTATTATGAACTAAATTTTAGCAAATTTAATTTAAGCTATCTTCGATTTTTTTGGATTTTCTTACAAATTTTAATTTTTATGAACGAAATTTGAGCAAATTTAATTGAAACTATCTTCGATTTTTTTGGATTTTTTTACAAATTTTAATTTTTATAAACGAAATTTTAGCAAATTTAATTGAAAATATCTTCGATTTTTTTGGATTATTATACAAATTTTAATATTTATGGACGACATTTTAGCAAATTTAAATGAAACAATCTCTGATGTTTTTGGATTTTTTTACAAATTTTAATTATTATGAACGAAATTTTAGCAAATTTAATTGAGACTAACTTCGATTTTTTTGGATTTTTTTAAAAATTTTCATTTTTATGAACGAAATTTTAGCAAATTTAATTGAAACTATCTTCGATTTTTTTTTATTTTTTTTACAAATTTTAATTTTTATGGACTAAAATTTAGGAAATTTAATTCAAACTATCTTCAATTTTTTGGATTTTTTTTACATATTTTAATTTTTATGAACGAAATTTTAGCAAATTTAATTGAAACTATCTTCGATTGTTTTGGATTTTTTTACAAATTTTTATTTTTATGAACGAAATTTTAGCAAATTTAATTGAAACTATCTTCGATTTTTTTGGATTTTCTTACAAATATTAATTTTTATGAACGAAATTTTAGCAAATTTAATTGTAACTATCTTCGATTTTTTTGGATTTTCTTTCAAATTTTAATTTTTTTTAACGAAATTTTAGCAAATTTAATTGAAACTATCTCCGATTTTTTTGGATTTTCTTAAAATTTTTAAGTTTTATGAACTAAATTTTAGCAAATTTAATTTAAGCTATCTTCGATTTTTTTTGATTTTTTTACAAATTTTAATTTTTATGAACGACATTTTAGCAAATTTAATTGAAACTATCTTCGATTTTTTTTTATTTTTTTTACAAATTTTAATTTTTATGAACTAAAATTTAGGAAATTTAATTGAAACAATCTTCTATTTTTTTTTATTTTCTTTAAATTTTTAAGTTTAATGAACTAAATTTCAGCAAATTTAATTTAAGCTATCTTCGATTTTTTTGGATTTTTTACAAATTTTAATTTTTATGAACGAAATTTTAGCAAATTTAATTGAAACTATCTTCGATTTTTTTTTATTTTTTTTACAAATTTTAATTTTTATGAACTAAAATTTAGGAAATTTAATTCAAACAATCTTCAATTTTTTGGATTTTTTTTACAAATTTTAATTTTTATGAACGAAATTTTAGCAAATTTAATTGAAACTATCTTCGATTGTTTTGGATTTTTTTACACATTTTTATTTTTAGGAACGAAATTTTAGCAAATTTAATTGAGACTATCTTCGATTTTTTTGGATTTTTTTTCAAAATTGTCATTTTTATGAACGAAATTTTAGCAAATTTAATTGAAACTATCTTCGATTTTTTTGGATTTTCTTACTAATTTTAATTTTTATGAACTAAATTTTAGCAAATTTAATTCAAACTATCTTCGATTTTTTTTTATTTTCTTACAAATTTTAATTTTTATGAACGAAATTTTAGCAAATTTAATTGAAACTATCTTCGATTTTTTTGGATTTTTATACAAATTTTAATATTTATGGACGACATTTTAGCAAATTTAAATGAAACAATCTTTGATGTTTTTGGATTTTTTTACAAATTTTAATTTTTATGAACGAAATTTTGGCCAATTTAATTGAGACTATTGTAGTATCGGAATAAGTTCAGGGAGACGTTGAGAACCGCGGAGGAGACAGGCCCGTTGGGGAAAACCCAACGCGTCACCGGGCCCAGCGACGCGCGCAAGGGTTTGTCGGGGTGAGAAAGCGCGCGGCGAAGCGATGTACATATTTGGGCATGAGGGCGACTAGG
This sequence comes from Andrena marginata, assembly GCA_963932335.1. Taxonomy (NCBI): domain Eukaryota; kingdom Metazoa; phylum Arthropoda; class Insecta; order Hymenoptera; family Andrenidae; genus Andrena; species Andrena marginata. Next base: position 73,689 of record CAWVQI010000065.1, read on the forward strand.
AAAGCGTGTGTGGTGGGGGTGTAGCGTCCTTTTCGGAAAGGCGGGCTTTCCGGAACAAGGGGAGAGTTGGAACAACCGGCGGAGCGTGTGGATGTACTGAGTCGTTGTGTTGAGTCGAGTTGTGTTGTGTTGAGTCGAGTTGTGTTGTGTTGTGTTGAGTCGAGTTGTTTTGTGTTGTAGTCGGTTATCTTGTATTAGTTTTAGTTTCTTTCAATCTTGTATATATATCTTTCCTGTTTATATTAAATATATTTTATATCCCACAATTTTGGGGGCTCGTCCGGGATAAAAAACACAGGAAAACAGGATTGTTTGTCAAAGCTATTTACGCGGTAATCGTGAAGTTGTATCCAGTGAAACGGTTGTTGTGCTGTGACGGTGAAGTACTGTTACTAAAGAGTTGAAATAAACCGATATTCACAATGAGTGACGAGGGAAGTGCTGATAATACTATTGTCGATCTTGGAGAAAAAGATGGCGGCAATGCTGAGCTGGCACGAGTCGACGCAATGAAGCTGCCCGAGTTGAAACAGGAGTTGCAGAGCCGTAAGCTGAAGATATCCGGAAAGAAGAAGGAGCTGCAGGATCGGCTGAGGGCTGCTCTTACATTGGAAGCCGACCATGGCGAAGATGAAGATGAAGATGAAGTTGATTCTGACGAAAGCGAAGACGAAGCTGATGTTAAAAAATGCACAAGGCAAACGCAAATGCTGACATTTAAGGACGTTGAGGAGTCTATGGGTACGTTTAGCGGTGATGATAAGGTAACCGTCCGTTGCTGGCTCGAAGAATTTGAAGATATGGCGAAGTTGTGCAAATGGAGTGATGTTCAGAAAGTCGTATATGCCAAGCGATTGTTGCGCGGATCAGCTAAGTTGTACGTCAACTATGAGAAATGTTGTCGTAAGTGGTCTGAGATGAAGCAAGCGTTGAGATCCGAGTTCGCACAAGTGGTAGACGCGCATAAGATACATAAAGAAATGTCGCGTAGAACCAAGAAACCAAATGAGTCATATCAGGAGTACATCTACCAGATGCTGGAGATAGCCAAACAAGCAGACATGGAAGTCACCGCGACCATTAAATATATTATTGAAGGGATTCAAGACGATGAGTGCAATAAAATGATATTGTATGGAGCCAAAAGTGTACGAGAGCTGAAGGAGAAGTTCGAGTCCTACGAAGTCATGAAGGAGAATGCAAGAGTGAAAAGCGGGCGAACTGAAGAGAAGACGAAGAAGGCGGTCCGAGGAAGTGTTGGAGCTGTGATGCGAGGAGGTGTTGGAGCTGTGATGCAAGGAGGTGTACGAAAATGTTTCTTATGTGGGGACCAGAACCATTTAATTGCGACTTGTCCGACGAAAAGTAAAGGCGTGAAGTGTTTCAAATGTCAGGGGTATGGGCATGTTGCGCTTCAATGTAAAGGTGAGAGTAAACCTGTAAAGGATGTGAGTAGTACATCGGAAGCGTCGAGGAAAAAACGCCTTAAAGAGGTACAGATTGAAAATTGTGAGTTGGTAGCGTTAATAGATTCGGGCAGCGATTTGAATTTAATACGAGCAGATCATTATGTAAAAATTGGCGCGCCTAGACTAAGTAATACGATTTTGCAATTTCGCGGCGTTGCGGTGGAAAGCCATCATACGTTAGGAGTATTTTCAACACACATAACGATAGATCATGTAGTGTATCCAATAGACATACATGTTGTACCTGAGGTGTTGATGTCACACGGTTTAATAATTGGTACAGACTTTCTAGACTCAGTAGAGCTAGTTATGAAAGGTGGAGAAATTTCTATTAGGAAGCTAGACGTGCCAGAAGTGTATAGCATTAGTGTTGAACCTGCAGTGAATAGAGTAGATCTGTCGCATATTACAGTTCCTGAGCATAGAGAGGCAATAGAAGTTTTAGTCGAAAATTATAAGCCTATTAAAACATGCGAAGTAGGGGTTACGATGAACATTATTCTTATTGATGATGTGCCTGTTTACCAAAGACCGCGAAGATTGTCTCCTAAGGAAAAAGCAATAGTCGATGAACAAATAAAGGCATGGTTAGAGAATGGGATTATACGACCGTCTCACTCGGATTATGGGAGTCCGATAGTGTTGGTCGTGAAAAAAGATGGTACAATTAGAATTTGCATTGATTTTAGATACCTGAATAAGAAAATAGTGAAGGACAGGTACCCTTTGCCGTTAATAGAGGACGAGTTAGATTCACTACAGGGCGCGAAAGTGTTTAGCACACTTGATTTAAAGAATGGGTTTTTTCATGTGCCCATTGAAGAAGGTAGTCAAAAGTATACCGCTTTTGTTGTACCCAACGGTCATTACGAGTTTTTGAGAGTGCCTTTCGGACTCTGTAATTCGCCAGCCGTTTTCCAAAGGTTCATACATGCCGTGTTTAGAAAATTAATAGCGGCGGGTATGGTTCGCGTCTACATGGATGATATAATAGTTCTAGCTAATGATGTTGTAAGTGCAATTGCAAACCTTGAAACTGTATTGGGCGTAGCGAGTCAATACGGATTAGTAGTGAATTGGAGTAAATGTAATCTTTTGCAAACAAGGGTAGAATACTTAGGGCATATTGTCGAAAATGCTTGCATTCAGCCGTCAGAACATAAGACTAGAGCCGTAATGAAATTCCCGAAACCTCAGTGTGTGAAGGACGTTCAGAGTTTTTTAGGCCTAACAGGATATTTTAGAAAATTTATCCATCGTTATTCGGTTATAGCGCGTCCAATGTCGGATTTGTTGCGAAAGGATGTTAAGTTTAGGTTTGGTGCGTTGGAACTAGAAGCGTTTAATAAATTGAAGTTAACGTTGAGTTGTGCACCGGTATTAAAATTATATCGTTCGGGCGCCGAGACAGAGTTGCACACTGATGCGTCTGGTTTAGGATATGGAGCAATTTTATTGCAGCGCGATACCGAGGATGGTGCCTTCCATCCCGTGTATTATGCGAGTGGGAAAACTACGCCTGCCGAGGAGAAATACCCGAGTTATGAACTTGAAGTCTTAGCGATCATTAAATCCTTGAAAAAGTTTCGAGTTTACCTGTTAGGAATTTCATTTAAAATTGTTACCGATTGTCAGGCGTTTACGTTGACAATGAATAAGAAAGATTTGTGCGTGCGAGTAGCTAGATGGGTTCTTCTGCTGCAGGAATTCCAGTATACGATTGAGCATAGGCCGGGTAGAAGTATGGTTCATGTCGACGCCCTGAGTAGAAACCCGTTGCCTACGATTATGCTAGTAGAGGAAGATGACGACGGAATTATTGTCAGGTTGCGTGAAGCTCAACGAGGAGACGATGAATTGCGGAAAATTTGTGACAACATTGAGCAATACCGAAAGAATGGCTATGTTGTAAGTCGTGACGTGTTGTACAGAGTGGTAAGTGACACTCCGCTGGTGGTCGTACCTAAACCAATGCAGGTACAGGTAGTCCGCCGGGTGCACGAACGCGGTCACTTTGGGGTGATTAAGACTGAGGCATTATTAAAGAGAGATTATTGGTTTAAGGGAATGCGTCAGAAAGTAGAAAAAGTTGTGCGAAATTGTATAAATTGTATTCTAGCCGAGCGGAAACATGGTAAGCAGGAGGGGTTTTTGTGTAGTATTGATAAGGGGGAAGTGCCGTTTGATACGTACCACATTGACCATCTTGGACCGTTGCAGTCTACAAAGAAGTCTTATCGACATATTTTCGCTGTTATTGATGCGTTCACGAAGTTCGTTTGGTTGTATCCGACAAAGTCAACGAGTTCTGCTGAAGTCATTGACCGTTTAAGGAAGCAGTCCGTAATATTCGGTAATCCCAACCGAATTATTTCCGATCGCGGTTCGAGTTTTACGTCTGACGCCTTTAAGGATTATTGTAAAGAGGAAGGGATTTGTCACGTGTTGATAACAACGGGGATGCCGCGAGCGAACGGGCAGATAGAAAGGGTCAATAGGACGCTCATATCATTGCTGACTAAATTAGCTGCGCCGAAGCCGGAGGAGTGGTACAAATACCTCGAATCAGCTCAGAAATATCTGAACGCGACACCAAGTAGGAGTACCAACACAACGCCTTTTCGTTTGTTGTTTGGTACACATGTAAGAATGCGTGAGGATCCTGGGATCAGAAAGTTGATAGAGGGTGAGTGGATCGCTATGTTTCAAGAAGAGCGTGACGAGATGCGGTTACAAGCGAAGGGGAAAATCGCGGAGGTTCAAGCGCAGAACAGAAAATCGTTTGACAAGAATCGCAAAGAAGCCACGGAGTACAGGCAGGGACAGCTGATAGCAATTAAAAGAACGCAGGCCGGTCCAGGCTTGAAATTCCATGCGAAGTATTTTGGGCCTTACTGCGTAAAAAGGGTATTGAGGAATAACCGTTACGTGGTGGAAAAGGTTGGAGAACACGAGGGTCCGCGGACGACGTCTACGGCTGCCGACCACATGAAGCCGTGGGTCACCGACGAGGAAGACGATCTGTCCGAGGATAGTGAATCGGTGTAGGGTGGAACCAAGGACATCTGAGGGCAGATGTCATATCAGGATGGCCGAATGTAGTATCGGAATAAGTTCAGGGAGACGTTGAGAACCGCGGAGGAGACAGGCCCGTTGGGGAAAACCCAACGCGTCACCGGGCCCAGCGACGCGCGCAAGGGTTTGTCGGGGTGAGAAAGCGCGCGGCGAAGCGATGTACATATTTGGGCATGAGGGCGACTAGGAAAGCGTGTGTGGTGGGGGTGTAGCGTCCTTTTCGGAAAGGCGGGCTTTCCGGAACAAGGGGAGAGTTGGAACAACCGGCGGAGCGTGTGGATGTACTGAGTCGTTGTGTTGAGTCGAGTTGTGTTGTGTTGAGTCGAGTTGTGTTGTGTTGTGTTGAGTCGAGTTGTTTTGTGTTGTAGTCGGTTATCTTGTATTAGTTTTAGTTTCTTTCAATCTTGTATATATATCTTTCCTGTTTATATTAAATATATTTTATATCCCACACTATCTTCGATTTTTTTGGATTTTTTTACAAATTCTAATTTTTATTAACGAAATTTTAGCAAATTTAATTGAAACTATCTTCGATTTTTTGGATTTTTTTTACAAATTTTAATTTTTATGAACGAAATTTTAGCAAATTTAATTGAAACTATCTTCGATTTTTTTTGATTTTTTTATAATTTTTTTTTATGAACGAAATTTTAGCAAATTTAATTGAAACTATCTTCGATTTTTTTGGATTTTCTTACAAATATTAATTTTTATGAACGAAATTTTAGCAAATTTAATTGAAACTATCTTCGATTTTTTTGGATTTTTTTACAAATTTTAATTTTTATGAACGAAATTTTAGCAAATATAATTGAAACTATCTTCGATTTTTTTGGATTTTTTTACAAATTTTCATTTTTATGAACGAAATTTTAGCAAATTTAATTGAAAAAATCTTTGATGTTTTTGGATTTTTTTACAAATTTTAATTTTTATGAACGAAATTTTAGCAAATTTAATTGAAACTATCTTCGATTTTTTTGGATTTTTTTACAAATTTTAATTTTTATGGACGACATTTTAGCAAATTTAATTGAAACTATCTTCGATTTTTTTGGATTTTCTTACAAATTTTAATTTTTATGAACAAAATTTTAGCGAATTTAATTAAAACTATATTCGATTTTTTTGGATTTTTTTTACAAATTTTTATTTTTATGAACGAAATTTTAGCAAATTTAATTTAAACTATCTTCTATTTTTTTGGATTTTCTTACAAATTATGATTTTTATGAACAAAATTTTAGCAAATTTAATTGAAACTATCTTCGATTTTTTTTTATTTTCTTTAAATTTTTAAGTTAAATGAACTAAATTTTAACAAATTTAATTTAAGCTATCTTCGATTTTTTTGGATTTTTTTACAAATTTTAATTTTTATGAACGAAATTTTAGCAAATTTAATTGAAACTATCTTCGATTTTTTTTTATTTTTTTTACAAATTTTAATTTTTATGAACTAAAATTTAGGAAATTTAATTGAAACTATCTTCGATTTTTTTTTATTTTCTTTAAATTTTTAAGTTTAATGAACTAAATTTTAGCAAATTTAATTTAAGCTATCTTCGATTTTTTTGGATTTTTTTACAAATTTTAATTTTTATGAACGAAATTTTAGCAAATTTAATTGAACCTATCTTCGATTTTTTTTTATTTTTTTTACAAATTTTAATTTTTATGAACTAAAATTTAGGAAATTTAATTCAAACTATCTTCAATTTTTTGGATTTTTTTTACAAATTTTAATTTTTATGAACGAAATTTTAGCAAATTTAATTCAAACTATCTTCAATTTTTTGGATTTTTTTACAAATTTTAAGTTTTATGAACTAAATTTTAGCAAATTTAATTCAAGCTATCTTCGATTTTTTGGATTTTCTTACAAATTTTGATTTTTAAGAACGAAATTTTAGCAAATTTAATTAAATCTATCTTCGATTTTTTTTGATTTTCTTTAAATTTTTAAGTATTATGAACTAAATTTTAGCAAATTTAATTTAAGCTATCTTCGATTTTTTTGGATTTTCTTCCAAATTTTAATTTTTATGAACGAAATTTTAGCAAATTTAATTGAAACTATCTTCGATTTTTTTGGATTTTTTTACAAATTTTAATTTTTATGAACGAAATTTTAGCAAATTTAATTGAAACTATCTTCGATTTTTTTGGATTTTTTTACAAATTTTAATATTTATGGACGACATTTTAGCAAATTTAAATGAAACAATCTTTGATGTTTTTGGATTTTTTTACAAATTTTAATTATTATGAACGAAATTTTAGCAAATTTAATTGAGACTATCTTCGATTTTTTTGGATTTTTTTACAAATTTTAATTTTTATGAACTAAATTTTAGCAAATTTAATTCAAACGATCTTCAATTTTTTGGATTTTTTTTACAAATTTTAAGTTTTATGAACTAAATTTTAGCAAATTTAATTCAAGCTATCTTCGATTTTTTGGATTTTCTTACAAATTTTGACTTTTATGAACGAAATTTTAGCAAATTTAATTAAATCTATCTTCGATTTTTTTTGATTTTCTTTAAATTTTTAAGTATTATGAACTAAATTTTAGCAAATTTAATTTAAGCTATCTTCGATTTTTTTGGATTTTCTTACAAATTTTAATTATTATGAACGAAATTTTAGCAAATTTAATTGAAACTATCGTGGTTTTTTTTTTATTTTCTTTAAATTTTTAAGTTTAATGAACTAAATTTTAGCAAATTTAATTTAAGCTATCTTCGATTTTTTTGGATTTTTTTACAAATTTTAATTTTTATGAACGAAATTTTAGCAAATTTAATTGAAACTATCTTCGATTTTTTTTTATTTTCTTTAAATTTTTAAGTTTAATGAACTAAATTTTAGCAAATTTAATTTAAGCTATCTTCGATTTTTTTGGATTTTTTTACAAATTTTAATTTTTATGAACGAAATGTTAGCAAATTTAATTGAAACTATCTTCGATTTTTTTTTATTTTTTTTGCAAATTTTAATTTTTATGAACTAAATTTTAGCAAATTTAATTCAAACTGTCTTCAATTTTTTGGATTGTTTTTACAAATTTTAATTTTTATGAACGAAATTTTAGCAAATTTAATTGAAACTATCTTCGATTGTTTTGGATTTTTTTACAAATTTGAATTTTTTTGAACGAAATTTTAGCAAATTTAATTGAAACTATCTTCGATTTTTTTTTATTTTTTTACAAATTTTAAATTTTATTAACCAAATTTTAGAAAATTTAATTGAACCTATCTTCGATTTTTTTTGATTTTCTTTAAATTTTTAAGTTTAATTGACTAAATATTAGCAAATTTAATTTAAGATATCTTCGATTTTTATGAATTTTCTTACAAATTTTAATTTTTATGAACGAAATTTTAGCAAATTTAATTGAAACTGTCTTCGATTTTTTGGATTTTTTTACAAATTTTAATTTTTATGAACTATGTTTTAGCAAATTTAATTCAAACTATCTTCAATTTTTTGGATTTTTTTTACAAATTTTAAGTTTTATGAACTAAATTTTAGCAAATTTAATTCAAGCTATCTTCGATTTTTTGGATTTTCTTACAAATTTTGATTTTTATGAACGAAATTTTAGCAAATTTAATTAAAACTATCTTCGATTTTTTTTGATTTTCTTTAAATTTTCAAGTTTAATGGACTAAATATTAGAAAATTTAATTTAAGCTATCTTCGATTTTTTTGAATTTTCTTACAAATTTTAATTTTTATGAACGAAATTTTATCAAATTTAATTGAAACTATCTTCGATTTTTTTGGATTTTTTTACAAATTTTAATTTTTATGAACGAAATTTTAGCAAATTTAATTGAAACTATCTTCGATTTTTTTGGATTTTTTTACAAATTTTAATATTTATGGACGACATTTTAGCAAATTTAAATGAAACAATCTTTGATGTTTTTGGATTTTTTTACAAATTTTAATTATTATGAACGAAATTTTAGCAAATTTAATTGAGACTATCTTCGATTTTTTTGGATTTTTTTACAAATTTTAATTTTTATGAACTAATTTTAGCAAATTTAATTCAAACGATCTTCAATTTTTTGGATTTTTTTTACAAATTTTAAGTTTTATGAACTAAATTTTAGCAAATTTAATTCAAGCTATCTTCGATTTTTTGGATTTTCTTACAAATTTTGACTTTTATGAACGAAATTTTAGCAAATTTAATTAAATCTATCTTCGATTTTTTTGATTTTCTTTAAATTTTTAAGTATTATGACTAAATTTTAGCAAATTTAATTTAAGCTATCTCGATTTTTTGGATTTTCTTACAAATTTTAATTATTATGAACGAAATTTTAGCAAATTTAATTGAAACTATCGTGGTTTTTTTTTTATTTTCTTTAAATTTTTAAGTTTAATGAACTAAATTTTAGCAAATTTAATTTAAGCTATCTTCGATTTTTTTGGGATTTTTTTACAAATTTTAATTTTTATGAACGAAATTTTAGCAAATTTAATTGAAACTATCTTCGATTTTTTTTTATTTTCTTTAAATTTTAAGTTTAATGAACTAAATTTTAGCAAATTTAATTTAAGCTATCTTCGATTTTTTTGGATTTTTTTACAAATTTTAATTTTTATGAACGAAATGTTAGCAAATTTAATTGAAACTATCTTCGATTTTTTTTTATTTTTTTGCAAATTTAATTTTTATGAACTAAAATTTTAGCAAATTTAATTCAAACTGTCTTCAATTTTTTGGATTGTTTTTACAAATTTTAATTTTTATGAACGAAATTTTAGCAAATTTAATTGAAACTATCTTCGATTGTTTTGGATTTTTTTACAAATTTGAATTTTTTTGAACGAAATTTTAGCAAATTTAATTGAAACTATCTTCGATTTTTTTTTATTTTTTTACAAATTTTAAATTTTATTAACCAAATTTTAGAAAATTTAATTGAACCTATCTTCGATTTTTTTTGATTTTCTTTAAATTTTTAAGTTTAATTGACTAAATATTAGCAAATTTAATTTAAGATATCTTCGATTTTTATGAATTTTCTTACAAATTTTAATTTTTATGAACGAAATTTTAGCAAATTTAATTGAAACTATCTTCGATTTTTTGGATTTTTTTACAAATTTTAATTTTTATGAACTATGTTTTAGCAAATTTAATTCAAACTATCTTCAATTTTTTGGATTTTTTTTACAAATTTTAAGTTTTATGAACTAAATTTTTAGCAAATTTAATTCAAGCTATCTTCGATTTTTTGGATTTTCTTACAAATTTTGATTTTTATGAACGAAATTTTAGCAAATTTAATTAAAACTATCTTCGATTTTTTTTTGATTTTCTTTAAATTTTTAAGTTTAATGGACTAAATATTAGAAAATTTAATTTAAGCTATCTTCGATTTTTTTGAATTTTCTTACAAATTTTAATTTTTATGAACGAAATTTTATCAAATTTAATTTAAGCTATCTTCGATTTTTTTGGATTTTTTTACAAATTTTAATTTTTATGAACGAAATTTTAGCAAATTTAATTGAAACTATCTTCGCTTTTTTTGGATTTTTTTACAAATTTTAATTTTTATGAACTAAATTTTAGCAAATTTAATTGAAACT
>CAWVQI010000066.1:0-23188 GCA_963932335.1 Andrena marginata
CAAATTTTAATTTTTATGATCGAAATTTTAGCAAATTCAATTGAAACTATCTTCGATTTTTGGGGATTTTTTACAAATTTTAATTTTTATGAACGAAATTTTAGCAAATTTAATCGAAACTATCTTCGATTTTTTTGGATTTTTTTCAAATTTTAATTTTTATGATCGAAATTTTAGCAAATTCAATTGAAACTATCTTCGATTTTTGTGGATTTTTTAAAAATTTTAATTTTTATGAACGAAATTTTAGCAAATTTGATCGGAACTATATTCGATTTTTTTGGATTTTTTACAAATTTTAATTTTTATGATCGAAATTTTAGCAAATTCAATTGAAACTATCTTCGATTTTTGTGGATTTTTTTAAAAATTTTAATTTTTATGAACGAAATTTTAGCAAATTTAATTGAAACTCTCTTCGATTTTTTTGGATTTTTTACAAATTTTAATTTTTATGATCGAAATTTTAGCAAATTCAATTGAAACTATCTTCGATTTTTGTGGATTTTTTAAAAATTTTAATTTTTATGAACGAAATTTTAGCAAATTTGATCGGAACTATCTTCGATTTTTTTGGATTTTTTACAAATTTTAATTTTTATGATCGAAATTTTAGCAAATTCAATTGAAACTATCTTCGATTTGTGTGGATTTTTTTAAAAATTTTAATTTTTATGAACGAAATTTTAGCAAATTTAATTGAAACTCTCTTCGATTTTTTTGGATTTTTTACAAATTTTAATTTTATGATCGAAATTTTAGCAAATTCAATTGAAACTATCTTCGATTTTTGTGGATTTTTTTAAAAATTTTAATTTTTATGAACTAAATTTTAGCAAATTCAATTGAAACTATCTTTGATTTTTTGGGATTTTTTTACAAATTATAAATTTTATGAACGAAATTTTAGCAAATTCAATTGAAACTATCTTCGATTTTTTTTCAAATTTTAATTTTTATGCACGAAATTTTAGTAAATTTAATTGAAACTATCCTCGATTTTTTGGATTTTTTTACAAATTTTAATTTTTATGATCGAAATTTTAGCAAATTTAATCGGAACTATCTTCGATTTTTTTGGATTTTTTTACAAATTTTAATTTTATGAACGAAATTTTAGCAAATTAATTCGAAACTATCTTCGATTTTTTTTGGATTTTTTACAAATTTTAATTTTTATGATCGAAATTTTAGCAAATTCAATTGAAACTATCTTCGATTTTTGTGGATTTTTTAAAAATTTTAATTTTAATGAACGAAATTTTAGCAAATTTAATTGAAACTATCTTCGATTTTTTTGGATTTTTTTACAAATTTTAATTTTTATGAACGAAATTTTAGCAAATTTAATTGAAACTATCTTCGATTTTTTTGGATTTTTTACAAATTTTAATTTATATGATCGATATTTTAGCAAATTTAATCGAAACTATCTTCGATTTTTTTGGATTTTTTTCAAATTTTAATTTTTATGATCGAAATTTTAGCAAATTCAATTGAAACTATCTTCGATTTTTGGGGATTTTTTTTCAAATTATAAATTTTATGAACGAAATTTTAGCAAATTCAATTGAAACTATCTTCGATTTTTTTTCAAATTTTAATTTTTATGCACGAAATTTTAGCAAATTAATTCGAAACTATCTTCGATTTTTTTTGGATTTTTCACAAATTTTAATTTTTATGATCGAAATTTTAGCAAATTCAATTGAAACTATCTTCGATTTTTTGGATTTTTTCAAATTTTAATTTTTATGATCGAAATTTTAGCAAATTCAATTGAAACTATCTTCGATTTTTTTGGATTTTTTTCAAATTTTAATTTTTATGATCGAAATTTTAGCAAATTTAATCGAAACTATCTTCGATTTTTTGGATTTTTTTCAAACTTTAATTTTTATGATCGAAATTTTAGCAAATTCAATTGAAACTATCTTTGATTTTTTGGATTTTTTTCAAATTTTAATTTTTATGATCGAAATTTTAGCAAATTTAATCGAAACTATCTTCGATTTTTTTGGATTTTTTTCAAATTTTAATTTTTATGATCGAAATTTTAACAAATTCAATCGAAACTATCTTCGATTTTTGTGGATTTTTTTAAAAATTTTAATTTTTATGAACGAAATTTTAGCAAATTTAATTGAAACTCTCTTCGATTTTTTTGGATTTATTACAAATTTTAATTTTTATGATTGAAATTTTAGCAAATTCAATTGAAACTATCTTCGATTTTTTTGGATTTTTTTTCAAATTTTAATTTTTATGAACGAAATTTTAGCAAATTTAATTGAAACTATCTTCGATTTTTTTGGATTTTTTTACAAATTTTAATTTTTATGAACGAAATTTTAGCAAATTAATTCGAAACTATCTTCGATTTTTTTTGGATTTTTTACCAATTTTAATTTTTATGATCGAAATTTTAGCAAATTCAATTGAAACTATCTTCGATTTTTTTGGATTTTTTTACAAATTTTAATTTTTATGAACGAAATTTTAGCAAATTTAATCGAAACTATCTTCGATTTTTTTGGATTTTTTTCAAATTTTAATTTTTATGATCGAAATTTTAGCAAATTTAATCGAAACTATCTTCGATTTTTTTGGATTTTTTCAAATTTTAATTTTTATGATCGAAATTTTAGCAAATTCAATTGAAACTATCTTCGATTTTTGTGGATTTTTTCAATAATTTTAATTTTTATGATCGAAATTTTAGCAAATTCAATTGAAACTATCTTCGATTTTTTTGGATTTTTTTCAAATTTTAATTTTTATGATCGAAATTTTAGCAAATTTAATCGAAACTATCTTCGATTTTTTTGGATTTTTTTCAAACTTTAATTTTTATGATCGAAATTTTAGCAAATTCAATTGAAACTATCTTCGATTTTTTTGGATTTTTTTCAAATTTTAATTTTTATGATCGAAATTTTAGCAAATTTAATCGAAACTATCTTCGATTTTTTTGGATTTTTTTCAAATTTTAATTTTTATGATCGAAATTTTAGCAAATTCAATTGAAACTATCTTCGATTTTTGTGGATTTTTTTAAAAATTTTAATTTTTATGAACGAAATTTTAGCAAATTTAATTGAAACTCTCTTCGATTTTTTTTGATTTTTTACAAATTTTAATTTTTATGATTGAAATTTTAGCAAATTCAATTGAAACTATCTTCGATTTTTTTGGATTTTTTTTCAAATTTTAATTTTTATGAACGAAATTTTAGCAAATTTAATTGAAACTATCTTCGATTTTTTTGGATTTTTTTACAAATTTTAATTTTTATGAACGAAATTTTAGCAAATTAATTCGAAATTATCTTCGATTTTTTTTGGATTTTTTACAAATTTTAATTTTTATGATCGAAATTTTAGCAAATTCAATTGAAACTATCTTCGATTTTTTTGGATTTTTTTACAAATTTTAATTTTTATGAACGAAATTTTAGCAAATTTAATCTAAACTATCTTCGATTTTTTTGGATTTTTTTCAAATTTTAATTTTTATGATCGAAATTTTGGCAAATTTAATCGAAACTATCTTCGATTTTTTTGGATTTTTTTCAAATTTTAATTTTTATGATCGAAATTTTAGCAAATTCAATTGAAACTATCTTCGATTTTTGGGGATTTTTTTACAAATTTTAATTTTTATGAACGAAATTTTAGCAAATTTAATCGAAACTATCTTCGAATTTTTTGGATTTTTTTCAAATTTTAATTTTTATGATCGAAATTTTAGCAAATTCAATTGAAACTATCTTCGATTTTTGTGAATTTTTTTAAAAATTTTAATTTTTATGAACGAAATTTTAGCAAATTTGATCGGAACTATATTCGATTTTTTTGGATTTTTTACAAATTTTAATTTTTATGATCGAAATTTTAGCAAATTCAATTGAAACTATCTTAGATTTTTGTGGATTTTTTTAAAAATTTTAATTTTTATGAACGAAATTTTAGCAAATTTAATTGAAACTCTCTTCGATTTTTTTGGATTTTTTTACAAATTTTAATTTTTATGAACGAAATTTTAGCAAATTTAATCGAAATTATCTTCGAATTTTTTGGATTTTTTTCAAATTTTAATTTTTATGATCGAAATTTTAGCAAATTCAATTGAAACTATCTTCGATTTTTGTTGATTTTTTTAAAAATTTTAATTTTTATGAACGAAATTTTAGCAAATTTGATCGGAACTATCTTCGATTTTTTTGGATTTTTTACAAATTTTAATTTTTATGATCGAAATTTTAGCAAATTCAATTGAAACTATCTTCGATTTGTGTGGATTTTTTTAAAAATTTTAATTTTTATGAACGAAATTTTAGCAAATTTAATTGAAACTCTCTTCGATTTTTTTGGATTTTTTACAAATTTTAATTTTTATGATCGAAATTTTAGCAAATTCAATTGAAACTATCTTCGATTTTTGTGGATTTTTTTAAAAATTTTAATTTTTATGAACTAAATTTTAGCAAATTAATTCGAAACTATCTTCGATTTTTTTGGATTTTTTACAAATTTTAATTTTTATGATCGATATTTTAGCAAATTTAATCGAAACTATCTTCGATTTTTTTGGATTTTTTTCAAATTTTAATTTTTATGATCGAAATTTTAGCAAATTCAATTGAAACTATCTTCGATTTTTGGGGATTTTTTTACAAATTTTAATTTTTATGAACGAAATTTTAGCAAATTTAATCGAAACTATCTTCGAATTTTTTGGATTTTTTTCAAATTTTAATTTTTATGATCGAAATTTTAGCAAATTCAATTGAAACTATCTTCGATTTTTGTGAATTTTTTAAAAATTTTAATTTTTATGAACGAAATTTTAGCAAATTTGATCGGAACTATATTCGATTTTTTTGGATTTTTTACAAATTTTAATTTTTATGATCGAAATTTTAGCAAATTCAATTGAAACTATCTTAGATTTTTGTGGATTTTTTAAAAATTTTAATTTTTATGAACGAAATTTTAGCAAATTTAATTGAAACTCTCTTCGATTTTTTTGGATTTTTTACAAATTTTAATTTTTATGATCGAAATTTTAGCAAATTCAATTGAAACTATCTTCGATTTTTGTGGATTTTTTTAAAAATTTTAATTTTTATGAACTAAATTTTAGCAAATTAATTCGAAACTATCTTCGATTTTTTTGGATTTTTTACAAATTTTAATTTTTATGATCGATATTTTAGCAAATTTAATCGAAACTATCTTCGATTTTTTTGGATTTTTTTCAAATTTTAATTTTTATGATCGAAATTTTAGCAAATTCAATTGAAACTATCTTCGATTTTTGGGGATTTTTTTACAAATTATAAATTTTATGAACGAAATTTTAGAAAATTCAATTGAAACTATCTTCGATTTTTTTTCAAATTTTAATTTTTATGCACGAAATTTTAGTAAATTTAATTGAAACTATCCTCGATTTTTTTGGATTTTTTTACAAATTTTAATTTTTATGAACGAAATTTTAGCAAATTTGATCGGAACTATCTTCGATTTTTTTGGATTTTTTACAAATTTTAATTTTTATGATCGAAATTTTAGCAAATTCAATTGAAACTATCTTCGATTTTTGTGGATTTTTTTAAAAATTTTAATTTTTATGAACGAAATTTTAGCAAATTTAATTGAAACTCTCTTCGATTTTTTTGGATTTTTTACAAATTTTAATTTTTATGATCGAAATTTTAGCAAATTCAATTGAAACTATCTTCGATTTTTGTGGATTTTTTTAAAAATTTTAATTTTTATGAACTAAATTTTAGCAAATTAATTCGAAACAATCTTCGATTTTTTTGGATTTTTTACAAATTTTAATTTTTATGATCGATATTTTAGCAAATTTAATCGAAACTATCTTCGATTTTTTTGGATTTTTTTCAAATTTTAATTTTTATGATCGAAATTTTAGCAAATTCAATTGAAACTATCTTCGATTTGTGTGGATTTTTTTAAAAATTTTAATTTTTATGAACGAAATTTTAGCAAATTTAATTGAAACTCTCTTCGATTTTTTTGGATTTTTTACAAATTTTAATTTTTATGATCGAAATTTTAGCAAATTCAATTGAAACTATCTTCGATTTTTGTGGATTTTTTAAAAATTTTAATTTTTATGAACTAAATTTTAGCAAATTAATTCGAAACTATCTTCGATTTTTTTGGATTTTTTACAAATTTTAATTTTTATGATCGATATTTTAGCAAATTTAATCGAAACTATCTTCGATTTTTTTGGATTTTTTTCAAATTTTAATTTTTATTATCGAAATTTTAGCAAATTCAATTGAAACTATCTTCGATTTTTGGGGATTTTTTTACAAATTTTAATTTTTATGAACGAAATTTTAGCAAATTTAATCGAAACTATCTTCGAATTTTTTGGATTTTTTTCAAATTTTAATATTTATGATCGAAATTTTAGCAAATTCAATTGAAACTATCTTCGATTTTTGTGGATTTTTTTAAAAATTTTAATTTTTATGAACGAAATTTTAGCAAATTTGATCGGAACTATATTCGATTTTTTTGGATTTTTTACAAATTTTAATTTTTATGATCGAAATTTTAGCAAATTCAATTGAAACTATCTTCGATTTTTGTGGATTTTTTTAAAAATTTTAATTTTTATGAACGAAATTTTAGCAAATTTAATTGAAACTCTCTTCGATTTTTTTGGATTTTTTACAAATTTTAATTTTTATGATCGAAATTTTAGCAAATTCAATTGAAACTATCTTCGATTTTTGTGGATTTTTTTAAAAATTTTAATTTTTATGAACGAAATTTTAGCAAATTTGATCGGAACTATCTTCGATTTTTTTGGATTTTTTACAAATTTTAATTTTTATGATCGAAATTTTAGCAAATTCAATTGAAACTATCTTCGATTTGTGTGGATTTTTTAAAAACTTTAATTTTTATGAACGAAATTTTAGCAAATTTAATTGAAACTCTCTTCGATTTTTTTGGATTTTTTACAAATTTTAATTTTTATGATCGAAATTTTAGCAAATTCAATTGAAACTATCTTCGATTTTTGTGGATTTTTTTAAAAATTTTAATTTTTATGAACTAAATTTTAGCAAATTAATTCGAAACTATCTTCGATTTTTTTGGATTTTTTACAAATTTTAATTTTTATGATCGATATTTTAGCAAATTTAATCGAAACTATCTTCGATTTTTTTGGATTTTTTTCAAATTTTAATTTTTATGATCGAAATTTTAGCAAATTCAATTGAAACTATCTTCGATTTTTGGGGATTTTTTACAAATTTTAATTTTTATGAACGAAATTTTAGCAAATTTAATCGAAACTATCTTCGATTTTTTTGGATTTTTTTCAAATTTTAATTTTTATGATCGAAATTTTAGCAAATTCAATTGAAACTATCTTCGATTTTTGTGGATTTTTTTACAAATTTTAATTTTTATGAACAAAATTTTAGCGAATTTAATTGAAACTGTCTTCGATTTTTTTACAAATTTTAATTTATACGAACGAAATTTTAGCAAATTCACTTGAACCTATCGTCGATTTTTTTTCCAATTTGAATTTTTATGAACGAAATTTTAGCAAATTTAATTGAAACTATCTTCGATTTTTTTTGGATTTTTTACAAATTTTTATTTTTATGATCGGTATTTTAGCCAATTTAATTGAAACGATCTCGGATTTTTTTGGATTTTTTTACAAATTTTAATTTTTATGAACGAAATTTTAGCAAATTTAATCGAAACTATCTTCGAAATTTTTGGATTTTTTTCAAATTTTAATTTTTATGGTCGAAATTTTAGCAAATTCAATTGAAACTATCTTCGATTTTTGTGGATTTTTTTAAAAATTTTAATTTTTATGAACGAAATTTTAGCAAATTTGATCGGAACTATCTTCGATTTTTTTGGATTTTTTACAAATTTTAATTTTTATGATCGAAATTTTAGCAAATTCAATTGAAACTATCTTCGATTTGTGTGGATTTTTTTAAAAATTTTAATTTTTATGAACGAAATTTTAGCAAATTTAATTGAAACTCTCTTCGATTTTTTTGGATTTTTTACAAATTTTAATTTTTATGATCGAAATTTTAGCAAATTCAATTGAAACTATCTTCGATTTTTGTGGATTTTTTTAAAAATTTTAATTTTTATGAACTAAATTTTAGCAAATTAATTCGAAACTATCTTCGATTTTTTTGGATTTTTTTACAAATTTTAATTTTTATGATCGATATTTTAGCAAATTTAATCGAAACTATCTTCGATATTTTTGGATTTTTTTCAAATTTTAATTTTTATGATCGAAATTTTAGCAAATTCAATTGAAACTATCTTCGATTTTTGGGGATTTTTTTACAAATTTTAATTTTTATGAACGAAATTTTAGCAAATTTAATCGAAACTATCTTCGAATTTTTTGGATTTTTTTCAAATTTTAATTTTTATGATCGAAATTTTAGCAAATTCAATTGAAACAATCTTCGATTTTTGTGGATTTTTTTAAAAATTTTAATTTTTATGAACGAAATTTTAGCAAATTTGATCGGAACTATATTCGATTTTTTTGGATTTTTTACAAATTTTAATTTTTATGATCGAAATTTTAGCAAATTCAATTGAAACTATCTTCGATTTTTGTGGATTTTTTTAAAAATTTTAATTTTTATGAACGAAATTTTAGCAAATTTAATTGAAACTCTCTTCGATTTTTTTGGATTTTTTACAAATTTTAATTTTTATGATCGAAATTTTAGCAAATTCAATTGAAACTATCTTCGATTTTTGTGGATTTTTTTAAAAATTTTAATTTTTATGAACGAAATTTTAGCAAATTTGATCGGAACTATCTTCGATTTTTTTGGATTTTTTACAAATTTTAATTTTTATGATCGAAATTTTAGCAAATTCAATTGAAACTATCTTCGATTTGTGTGGATTTTTTTAAAAATTTTAATTTTTATGAACGAAATTTTAGCAAATTTTATTGAAACTCTCTTCGATTTTTTTGGATTTTTTACAAATTTTAATTTTTATGATCGAAATTTTAGCAAATTCAATTGAAACTATCTTCGATTTTTGTGGATTTTTTTAAAAATTTTAATTTTTATGAACTAAATTTTAGCAAATTCAATTGAAACTATCTTTGATTTTTTGGGATTTTTTTACAAATTATAAATTTTATGAACGAAATTTTAGCAAATTCAATTGAAACTATCTTCGATTTTTTTTCAAATTTTAATTTTTATGCACGAAATTTTAGTAAATTTAATTGAAACTATCCTCGATTTTTTTGGATTTTTTTACAAATTTTAATTTTTATGATCGAAATTTTAGCAAATTTAATCGGAACTATCTTCGATTTTTTTGGATTTTTTTACAAATTTTAATTTTTATGAACGAAATTTTAGCAAATTAATTCGAAACTATCTTCGATTTTTTTTGGATTTTTTACAAATTTTAATTTTTATGATCGAAATTTTAGCAAATTCAATTGAAACTATCTTCGATTTTTGTGGATTTTTCTAAAAATTTTAATTTTTATGAACGAAATTTTAGCAAATTTAATTGAAACTATTTTCGATTTTTTTGGATTTTTTTACAAATTTTAATTTTTATGAACGAAATTTTAGCAAATTTAATTGAAACTATCTTCGATTTTTTTGGATTTTTTACAAATTTTAATTTATATGATCGATATTTTAGCAAATTTAATCGAAACTATCTTCGATTTTTTTGGATTTTTTTCAAATTTTAATTTTTATGATCGAAATTTTAGCAAATTCAATTGAAACTATCTTCGATTTTTGGGGATTTTTTTTCAAATTATAAATTTTATGAACGAAATTTTAGCAAATTCAATTGAAACTATCTTCGATTTTTTTTCAAATTTTAATTTTTATGCACGAAATTTTAGCAAATTAATTCGAAACTATCTTCGATTTTTTTTGGATTTTTCACAAATTTTAATTTTTATGATCGAAATTTTAGCAAATTCAATTGAAACTATCTTCGATTTTTTTGGATTTTTTTCAAATTTTAATTTTTATGATCGAAATTTTAGCAAATTCAATTGAAACTATCTTCGATTTTTTTGGATTTTTTTCAAATTTTAATTTTTATGATCGAAATTTTAGCAAATTTAATCGAAACTATCTTCGATTTTTTTGGATTTTTTTCAAACTTTAATTTTTATGATCGAAATTTTAGCAAATTCAATTGAAACTATCTTCGATTTTTTTGGATTTTTTTCAAATTTTAATTTTTATGATCGAAATTTTAGCAAATTTAATCGAAACTATCTTCGATTTTTTTGGATTTTTTTCAAATTTTAATTTTTATGATCGAAATTTTAACAAATTCAATCGAAACTATCTTCGATTTTTGTGGATTTTTTTAAAAATTTTAATTTTTATGAACGAAATTTTAGCAAATTTAATTGAAACTCTCTTCGATTTTTTTGGATTTTTTACAAATTTTAATTTTTATGATTGAAATTTTAGCAAATTCAATTGAAACTATCTTCGATTTTTTTGGATTTTTTTTCAAATTTTAATTTTTATGAACGAAATTTTAGCAAATTTAATTGAAACTATCTTCGATTTTTTTGGATTTTTTTACAAATTTTAATTTTTATGAACGAAATTTTAGCAAATTAATTCGAAACTATCTTCGATTTTTTTTGGATTTTTTACCAATTTTAATTTTTATGATCGAAATTTTAGCAAATTCAATTGAAACTATCTTCGATTTTTTTGGATTTTTTTACAAATTTTAATTTTTATGAACGAAATTTTAGCAAATTTAATCGAAACTATCTTCGATTTTTTTGGATTTTTTTCAAATTTTAATTTTTATGATCGAAATTTTAGCAAATTTAATCGAAACTATCTTCGATTTTTTTGGATTTTTTTCAAATTTTAATTTTTATGATCGAAATTTTAGCAAATTCAATTGAAACTATCTTCGATTTTTGTGGATTTTTTCAATAATTTTAATTTTTATGATCGAAATTTTAGCAAATTCAATTGAAACTATCTTCGATTTTTTTGGATTTTTTTCAAATTTTAATTTTTATGATCGAAATTTTAGCAAATTTAATCGAAACTATCTTCGATTTTTTTGGATTTTTTTCAAACTTTAATTTTTATGATCGAAATTTTAGCAAATTCAATTGAAACTATCTTCGATTTTTTTGGATTTTTTTCAAATTTTAATTTTTATGATCGAAATTTTAGCAAATTTAATCGAAACTATCTTCGATTTTTTTGGATTTTTTTCAAATTTTAATTTTTATGATCGAAATTTTAGCAAATTCAATTGAAACTATCTTCGATTTTTGTGGATTTTTTTAAAAATTTTAATTTTTATGAACGAAATTTTAGCAAATTTAATTGAAACTCTCTTCGATTTTTTTTGATTTTTTACAAATTTTAATTTTTATGATTGAAATTTTAGCAAATTCAATTGAAACTATCTTCGATTTTTTTGGATTTTTTTTCAAATTTTAATTTTTATGAACGAAATTTTAGCAAATTTAATTGAAACTATCTTCGATTTTTTTGGATTTTTTTACAAATTTTAATTTTTATGAACGAAATTTTAGCAAATTAATTCGAAATTATCTTCGATTTTTTTTGGATTTTTTACAAATTTTAATTTTTATGATCGAAATTTTAGCAAATTCAATTGAAACTATCTTCGATTTTTTTGGATTTTTTTACAAATTTTAATTTTTATGAACGAAATTTTAGCAAATTTAATCTAAACTATCTTCGATTTTTTTGGATTTTTTTCAAATTTTAATTTTTATGATCGAAATTTTGGCAAATTTAATCGAAACTATCTTCGATTTTTTTGGATTTTTTTCAAATTTTAATTTTTATGATCGAAATTTTAGCAAATTCAATTGAAACTATCTTCGATTTTTGTGGATTTTTTCAAAAATTTTAATTTTTATGAACGAATTTTTTGCAAATTTGATCGGAACTATCTTCGAATTTTTTGGATTTTTTTCAAATTTTAATTTTTATGATCGAAATTTTAGCAAATTCAATTGAAACTATCTTCGATTTTTGTGGATTTTTTTAAAAATTTTAATTTTTATGAACGAAATTTTAGCAAATTTGATCGGAACTATATTCGATTTTTTTGGATTTTTTACAAATTTTAATTTTTATGATCGAAATTTTAGCAAAT
Source organism: Andrena marginata (assembly GCA_963932335.1). Lineage (NCBI taxonomy): Eukaryota > Metazoa > Arthropoda > Insecta > Hymenoptera > Andrenidae > Andrena > Andrena marginata. The sequence goes on from CAWVQI010000066.1 coordinate 12,231, forward strand.
TCAATTGAAACTATCTTCGATTTTTGTGGATTTTTTTTAAAATTTTAATTTTTATGAACGAAATTTTAGCAAATTTAATTGAAACTCTCTTCGATTTTTTTGGATTTTTTACAAATTTTAATTTTTATGATCGAAATTTTAGCAAATTCAATTGAAACTATCTTCGATTTTTGTGGATTTTTTTAAAAATTTTAATTTTTATGAACTAAATTTTAGCAAATTAATTCGAAACTATCTTCGATTTTTTTGGATTTTTTACCAATTTTAATTTTTATGATCGATATTTTAGCAAATTTAATCGAAACTATCTTCGATTTTTTTGGATTTTTTTCAAATTTTAATTTTTATGATCGAAATTTTAGCAAATTCAATTGAAACTATCTTCGATTTTTGGGGATTTTTTTACAAATTATAAATTTTATGAACGAAATTTTAGAAAATTCAATTGAAACTATCTTCGATTTTTTTTCAAATTTTAATTTTTATGCACGAAATTTTAGTAAATTTAATTGAAACTATCCTCGATTTTTTTGGATTTTTTTACAAATTTTAATTTTTATGAACGAAATTTTAGCAAATTTAATCGGAACTATCTTCGATTTTTTTGGATTTTTTTCAAATTTTAATTTTAATGATCGAAATTTTAGCAAATTTAATTGAAACTATCCTCCATTTTTTTGGATTTTTTTACAAATTTTAATTTTTATGAACGAAATTTTAGCAAATTTAATCGGAACTATCTTCGATTTTTTTGGATTTTTTTCAAATTTTAATTTTTATGATCGAAATTTTAGCAAATTTAATCGAAACTATCTTCGATTTTTTTGGATTTTTTTCAAATTTTAATTTTTATGATCGAAATTTTAGCAAATTCAATTGAAACTATCTTCGATTTTTGTGGATTTTTTTAAAAATTTTAATTTTTATGAACGAATTTTTTGCAAATTTCATCGGAACTATCATCGATTTTTTTGGATTTTTTACAAATTTTAATTTTTATGATCGAAATTTTAGCAAATTCAATTGAAACTATCTTCGATTTTTGTGGATTTTTTTAAAAATTTTAATTTTTATGAACAAAATTTTAGCAAATTTAATTGAAACTCTCTTCGATTTTTTTGGATTTTTTACAAATTTTAATTTTTATGATCGAAATTTTAGCAAATTCAATTGAAACTATCTTCGATTTTTGTGGATTTTTTTAAAAATTTTAATTTTTATGAACTAAATTTTAGCAAATTAATTAGTAACTATCTTCGATTTTTTTGGATTTTTTACAAATTTTAATTTTTATGATCGATATTTTAGCAAATTTAATCGAAACTATCTTCGATTTTTTTGGATTTTTTTCAAATTTTAATTTTTATAATCGAAATTTTAGCAAATTCAATTGAAACTATCTTTGATTTTTTGGGATTTTTTTACAAATTATAAATTTTATGAACGAAATTTTAGCAAATTCAATTGAAACTATCTTCGATTTTTTTTCAAATTTTAATTTTTATGCACGAAATTTTAGCAAATTCAATTGAAACTATCTTTGATTTTTTGGGATTTTTTTACAAATTATAAATTTTATGAACGAAATTTTAGCAAATTCAATTGAAACTATCTTCGATTTTTTTAAAAATTTTAATTTTTATGAACGAAATTTGAGCAAATTTGATCGGAACTATCTTCGATTTTTTTGGATTTTTTACAAATTTTAATTTTTATGATCGAAATTTTAGCAAATTCAATTGAAACTATCTTCGATTTTTGTGGATTTTTTTAAAAATTTTAATTTTTATGAACGAAATTTTAGCAAATTTAATTGAAACTCTTCGATTTTTTTAGATTTTTTTACAAATTTTAATTTTTATGAACGAAATTTTAGCAAATTTAATTGAAACTGTCTTCGATTTTTTTGGATTTTTTTACAAATTTTAATTTTTATGAACGAAATTTTAGCAAATTCAATTGAAACTATCATCGATTTTTTTGGATTTTTTTTCAAATTTTAAATTTTATGAATGAAATTTTAGCAAATTCAATTGAAACTATCTTCGATTTTTGTGGATTTTTTTAAAAATTTTAATTTTTATGAACGAAATTTTAGCAAATTTAATTGAAACTCTCTTCGATTTTTTTGGATTTTTTACAAATTTTAATTTTTATGATCGAAATTTTAGCAAATTCAATTGAAACTATCTTCGATTTTTGTGGATTTTTTTAAAAATTTTAATTTTTATGAACTAAATTTTAGCAAATTAATTCGAAACTATCTTCGATTTTTTTGGATTTTTTACAAATTTTAATTTTTATGATCGATATTTTAGCAAATTTAATCGAAACTATCTTCGATTTTTTTGGTTTTTTTTCAAATTTTAATTTTTATGATCGAAATTTTAGCAAATTCAATCGGAACTATCTTCGATTTTTTTGGATTTTTTTCAAACTTTAATTTTTATGATCGAAATTTTAGCAAATTCAATTGAAACTATCTTCGATTTTTGTGGATTTTTTTAAAAATTTTAATTTTTATGAACGAATTTTTTGCAAATTTGATCGGAACTATCATCGATTTTTTTGGATTTTTTACAAATTTTAATTTTTATGATCGAAATTTTAGCAAATTCAATTGAAACTATCTTCGATTTGTGTGGATTTTTTTAAAAATTTTAATTTTTATGAACGAAATTTTAGCAAATTTAATTGAAACTCTCTTCGATTTTTTTGGATTTTTTACAAATTTTAATTTTTATGATCGAAATTTTAGCAAATTCAATTGAAACTATCTTCGATTTTTGTGGATTTTTTTAAAAATTTTAATTTTTATGAACTAAATTTTAGCAAATTAATTCGAAACTATCTTCGATTTTTTTGGATTTTTTACAAATTTTAATTTTTATGATCGATATTTTAGCAAATTTAATCGAAACTATCTTCGATTTTTTTGGATTTTTTTCAAATTTTAATTTTTATGATCGAAATTTTAGCAAATTCAATTGAAACTATCTTCGATTTTTGGGGATTTTTTTACAAATTTTAATTTTTATGAACGAAATTTTAGCAAATTTAATCGAAACTATCTTCGAATTTTTTGGATTTTTTTCAAATTTTAATTTTTATGATCGAAATTTTAGCAAATTCAATTGAAACTATCTTCGATTTTTGTGGATTTTTTTAAAAATTTTAATTTTTATGAACGAAATTTTAGCAAATTTGATCGGAACTATATTCGATTTTTTTGGATTTTTTACAAATTTTAATTTTTATGATCGAAATTTTAGCAAATTCAATTGAAACTATCTTCGATTTTTGTGGATTTTTTTAAAAATTTTAATTTTTATGAACGAAATTTTAGCAAATTTAATTGAAACTCTCTTCGATTTTTTTGGATTTTTTACAAATTTTAATTTTTATGATCGAAATTTTAGCAAATTCAATTGAAACTATCTTCGATTTTTGTGGATTTTTTTAAAAATTTTAATTTTTATGAACTAAATTTTAGCAAATTAATTCGAAACTATCTTCGATTTTTTTGGATTTTTTACCAATTTTAATTTTTATGATCGATATTTTAGCAAATTTAATCGAAACTATCTTCGATTTTTTTGGATTTTTTTCAAATTTTAATTTTTATGATCGAAATTTTAGCAAATTCAATTGAAACTATCTTCGATTTTTGGGGATTTTTTTACAAATTATAAATTTTATGAACGAAATTTTAGAAAATTCAATTGAAACTATCTTCGATTTTTTTTCAAATTTTAATTTTTATGCACGAAATTTTAGTAAATTTAATTGAAACTATCCTCGATTTTTTTGGATTTTTTTACAAATTTTAATTTTTATGAACGAAATTTTAGCAAATTTAATCGGAACTATCTTCGATTTTTTTGGATTTTTTTCAAATTTTAATTTTAATGATCGAAATTTTAGCAAATTTAATTGAAACTATCCTCCATTTTTTGGATTTTTTTACAAATTTTAATTTTTATGAACGAAATTTTAGCAAATTTAATCGGAACTATCTTCGATTTTTTTGGATTTTTTTCAAATTTTAATTTTTATGATCGAAATTTTATCAAATTTAATCGAAACTATCTTCGATTTTTTTGGATTTTTTTCAAATTTTAATTTTTATGATCGAAATTTTAGCAAATTCAATTGAAACTATCTTCGATTTTTGTGGATTTTTTTAAAAATTTTAATTTTTATGAACGAATTTTTTGCAAATTTCATCGGAACTATCGTCGATTTTTTTGGATTTTTTACAAATTTTAATTTTTATGATCGAAATTTTAGCAAATTCAATTGAAACTATCTTCGATTTTTGTGGATTTTTTTAAAAATTTTAATTTTTATGAACAAAATTTTAGCAAATTTAATTGAAACTCTCTTCGATTTTTTTGGATTTTTTACAAATTTTAATTTTTATGATCGAAATTTTAGCAAATTCAATTGAAACTATCTTCGATTTTTGTGGATTTTTTTAAAAATTTTAATTTTTATGAACTAAATTTTAGCAAATTAATTAGTAACTATCTTCGATTTTTTTGGATTTTTTACAAATTTTAATTTTTATGATCGATATTTTAGCAAATTTAATCGAAACTATCTTCGATTTTTTTGGATTTTTTTCAAATTTTAATTTTTATAATCGAAATTTTAGCAAATTCAATTGAAACTATCTTTGATTTTTTGGGATTTTTTTACAAATTATAAATTTTATGAACGAAATTTTAGCAAATTCAATTGAAACTATCTTCGATTTTTTTTCAAATTTTAATTTTTATGCACGAAATTTTAGTAAATTTAATTGAAACTATCCTCGATTTTTTTGGATTTTTTTACAAATTTTAATTTTTATGATCGAAATTTTAGCAAATTTAATCGGAACTATTTCCGATTTTTTTGGATTTTTTACAAATTTTAATTTTTATGAACGAAATTTTAGCATATTCAATTGAAACTATCTTCGATTTTTTTTGATTTTTTACAAATTTTAATTTTTATGATCGAAATTACAGCAAATTCAATTGAAACTATCTTCGATTTTGGGGGATTTTTTTACAAATTATAAATTTTATGAACGAAATTTTTGCAAATTTAATTGAAGCTATCTCGGATTTTTTTGGATTTTTTTACAAATTTTAATTTTTATGAACGAAATTTTAGCAAATGTAATCGAAACTATCTTCGATTTTTTTAGATTTTTTTTCAAATTTTAATTTTTATGAACGAAATTTTAGCAAATTTAATTGAAACTATCTTCGATTTTTTTGAATTTTTTTAGAAATTTTTATTTTTATGAACGAAATTTTAGCAAATTTAATCGGAACTATCTTCGATCTTTTTTTTTTTACAAATTTTAATTTTTATAATCGAAATTTTAGCAAATTCAATTGGAACTATCTTCGATTTTTGTGGATTTTTTTAAAAATTTTAATTTTTATGAACGAAATTTTAGCAAATTTAATTGAAACTATCTTCGATTTTTTTGGATTTTTTTACAAATTTTAATTTTTATGAACGAAATTTTAGCAAATTTAATTGAAACTATCTTCGATTTTTTTGGATTTTTTACAAATTTTAATTTATATGATCGATATTTTAGCAAATTTAATCGAAACTATCTTCGATTTTTTTGGATTTTTTTCAAATTTTAATTTTTATGATCGAAATTTTAGCAAATTCAATTGAAACTATCTTCGATTTTTGGGGATTTTTTTACAAATTATAAATTTTATGAACGAAATTTTAGCAAATTCAATTGAAACTATCTTCGATTTTTTTTCAAATTTAATTTTTATGCACGAAATTTTAGCAAATTAATTCGAAACTATCTTCGATTTTTTTTGGATTTTTCACAAATTTTAATTTTTATGATCGAAATTTTAGCAAATTCAATTGAAACTATCTTCGATTTTTTTGGATTTTTTACAAATTTTAATTTATATGATCGATATTTAGCAAATTTAATCGAAACTATCTTCGATTTTTTTGGATTTTTTTCAAATTTTAATTTTTATGATCGAAATTTTAGCAAATTCAATTGAAATTATCTTCGATTTTTTTGGATTTTTTTCAAATTTTAATTTTTATGATCGAAATTTTAGCAAATTCAATTGAAACTATCTTCGATTTTTTTGGATTTTTTTCAAATTTTAATTTTTATGATCGAAATTTTAGCAAATTTAATCGAAACTATCTTCGATTTTTTTGGATTTTTTTCAAACTTTAATTTTTATGATCGAAATTTTAGCAAATTCAATTGAAACTATCTTCGATTTTTGTGGATTTTTTTCAAATTTTAATTTTTATGATCGAAATTTTAGCAAATTTAATCGAAGCTATCTTCGATTTTTTTGGATTTTTTTCAAATTTTAATTTTTATGATCGAAATTTTAGCAAATTCAATTGAAACTATCTTCGATTTTTGTGGATTTTTTTAAAAATTTTAATTTTTATGAACGAAATTTTAGCAAATTTAATTGAAACTCTCTTCGATTTTTTTGGATTTTTTACAAATTTTAATTTTTATGAACGAAATTTTAGCAAATTAATTCGAAACTATCTTCGATTTTTTACAAATTTTAATTTTTATGATCGATATTTTAGCAAATTTAATCGAAACTATCTTCGATTTTTTTGGATTTTTTTCAAATTTTAATTTTTATGATCGAAATTTTAGCAAATTCAATCGGAACTATCTTCGATTTTTTTGGATTTTTTTCAAACTTTAATTTTTATGATCGAAATTTTAGCAAATTCAATTGAAACTATCTTCGATTTTTTTGGATTTTTTTCAAATTTTAATTTTTATGATCGAAATTTTAGCAAATTTAATCGAAACTATCTTCGATTTTTTGGATTTTTTTTCAAATTTTAATTTTTATGATCGAAATTTTAGCAAATTCAATTGAAACTATCTTCGATTTTTGTGGATTTTTTTAAAAATTTTAATTTTTATGAACGAAATTTTAGCAAATTTAATTGAAACTCTCTTCGATTTTTTTGGATTTTTTACAAATTTTAATTTTTATGAACGAAATTTTAGCAAATTAATTCGAAACTATCTTCGATTTTTTACAAATTTTAATTTTTATGATCGATATTTTAGCAAATTTAATCGAAACTATCTTCGATTTTTTTCAAATTTTAATTTTTATGATCGAAATTTTAGCAAATTTAATCGAAACTATCTTCGATTTTTTTGGATTTTTTTCAAATTTTAATTTTTATGATCGAAATTTTAGCAAATTCAATCGGAACTATCTTCGATTTTTTTGGATTTTTTTCAAACTTTAATTTTTATGATCGAAATTTTAGCAAATTCAATTGAAACTATCTTCGATTTTTGTGGATTTTTTTAAAAATTTTAATTTTTATGAACAAAATTTTAGCAAATTTAATTGAAACTCTCTTCGATTTTTTTGGATTTTTTACAAATTTTAATTTTTATGATCGAAATTTTAGCAAATTCAATTGAGACTATCTTCGATTTTTGTGGATTTTTTTAAAAATTTTAATTTTTATGAACTAAATTTTAGCAAATTAATTAGTAACTATCTTCGATTTTTTTGGATTTTTTACAAATTTTAATTTTTATGATCGATATTTTAGCAAATTTAATCGAAACTATCTTCGATTTTTTTGGATTTTTTTCAAATTTTAATTTTTATAATCGAAATTTTAGCAAATTCAATTGAAACTATCTTTGATTTTTTGGGATTTTTTTACAAATTATAAATTTTATGAACGAAATTTTAGCAAATTCAATTGAAACTATCTTCGATTTTTTTTCAAATTTTAATTTTTATGCACGAAATTTTAGTAAATTTAATTGAAACTATCCTCGATTTTTTTGGATTTTTTTACAAATTTTAATTTTTATGATCGAAATTTTAGCAAATTTAATCGGAACTATTTCCGATTTTTTTGGATTTTTTACAAATTTTAATTTTTATGAACGAAATTTTAGCATAGTCAATTGAAACTATCTTCGATTTTTTTGGATTTTTTACAAATTTTAATTTTTATGATCGGAATTACAGCAAATTCAATTGAAACTATCTTCGATTTTGGGGGATTTTTTTACAAATTATAAATTTTATGAACGAAATTTTTGCAAATTTAATTGAAGCTATCTCGGATTTTTTTGGATTTTTTTACTAATTTTAATTTTTATGAACGAAATTTTAGCAAATGTAATCGAAACTATCTTCGATTTTTTTAGATTTTTTTTCAAATTTTAATTTTTATGAACGAAATTTTAGCAAATTTAATTGAAACTATCTTCGATTTTTTTGAATTTTTTTAGAAATTTTTATTTTTATGAACGAAATTTTAGCAAATTTAATCGGAACTATCTTCGATCTTTTTTTTTTTACAAATTTTAATTTTTATAATCGAAATTTTAGCAAATTCAATTGAAACTATCTTCGATTTTTGTGGATTTTTTTAAAAATTTTAATTTTTATGAACGAAATTTTAGCAAATTTAATTGAAACTATCTTCGATTTTTTTGGATTTTTTTACAAATTTTAATTTTTATGAACGAAATTTTAGCAAATTTAATTGAAACTATCTTCGATTTTTTTGGATTTTTTACAAATTTTAATTTATATGATCGATATTTTAGCAAATTTAATCGAAACTATCTTCGATTTTTTTGGATTTTTTTCAAATTTTAATTTTTATGATCGAAATTTTAGCAAATTCAATTGAAACTATCTTCGATTTTTGGGGATTTTTTTACAAATTATAAATTTTATGAACGAAATTTTAGCAAATTCAATTGAAACTATCTTCGATTTTTTTCAAATTTTAATTTTTATGCACGAAATTTTAGCAAATTAATTCGAAACTATCTTCGATTTTTTTTGGATTTTTCACAAATTTTAATTTTTATGATCGAAATTTTAGCAAATTCAATTGAAACTATCTTCGATTTTTTTGGATTTTTTACAAATTTTAATTTATATGATCGATATTTAGCAAATTTAATCGAAACTATCTTCGATTTTTTTGGATTTTTTTCAAATTTTAATTTTTATGATCGAAATTTTAGCAAATTCAATTGAAATTATCTTCGATTTTTTTGGATTTTTTTCAAATTTTAATTTTTATGATCGAAATTTTAGCAAATTCAATTGAAACTATCTTCGATTTTTTTGGATTTTTTTCAAATTTTAATTTTTATGATCGAAATTTTAGCAAATTTAATCGAAACTATCTTCGATTTTTTTGGATTTTTTTCAAACTTTAATTTTTATGATCGAAATTTTAGCAAATTCAATTGAAACTATCTTCGATTTTTTTGGATTTTTTTCAAATTTTAATTTTTATGATCGAAATTTTAGCAAATTTAATCGAAGCTATCTTCGATTTTTTTGGATTTTTTTCAAATTTTAATTTTTATGATCGAAATTTTAGCAAATTCAATTGAAACTATCTTCGATTTTTGTGGATTTTTTAAAAATTTTAATTTTTATGAACGAAATTTTAGCAAATTTAATTGAAACTCTCTTCGATTTTTTTGGATTTTTTACAAATTTTAATTTTCATGAACGAAATTTTAGCAAATTAATTCGAAACTATCTTCGATTTTTTACAAATTTTAATTTTTATGATCGATATTTTAGCAAATTTAATCGAAACTATCTTCGATTTTTTTGGATTTTTTTCAAATTTTAATTTTTATGATCGAAATTTTAGCAAATTCAATCGGAACTATCTTCGATTTTTTTGGATTTTTTTCAAACTTTAATTTTTATGATCGAAATTTTAGCAAATTCAATTGAAACTATCTTCGATTTTTTTGGATTTTTTTCAAATTTTAATTTTTATGATCGAAATTTTAGCAAATTTAATCGAAACTATCTTCGATTTTTTTGGATTTTTTTCAAATTTTAATTTTTATGATCGAAATTTTAGCAAATTCAATTGAAACTATCTTCGATTTTTGTGGATTTTTTTAAAAATTTTAATTTTTATGAACGAAATTTTAGCAAATTTAATTGAAACTCTCTTCGATTTTTTTGGATTTTTTACAAATTTTAATTTTTATGAACGAAATTTTAGCAAATTAATTCGAAACTATCTTCGATTTTTTACAAATTTTAATTTTTATGATCGATATTTTAGCAAATTTAATCGAAACTATCTTCGATTTTTTTGGATTTTTTTCAAATTTTAATTTTTATGATCGAAATTTTAGCAAATTCAATCGGAACTATCTTCGATTTTTTTGGATTTTTTTCAAACTTTAATTTTTATGATCGAAATTTTAGCAAATTCAATTGAAACTATCTTCGATTTTTTTGGATTTTTTTCAAATTTTAATTTTTATGATCGAAATTTTAGCAAATTTAATCGAAACTATCTTCGATTTTTTTGGATTTTTTTCAAATTTTAATTTTTATGATTGAAATTTTAGCAAATTCAATTGAAACTATCTTCGATTTTTGTGGATTTTTTTAAAAATTTTAATTTTTATGAACGAATTTTTTGCAAATTTGATCGGAACTATCATCGATTTTTTTGGATTTTTTACAAATTTTAATTTTTATGATCGAAATTTTAGCAAATTCAATTGAAACTATCTTCGATTTTTGTGGATTTTTTTAAAAATTTTAATTTTTATGAACGAAATTTTAGCAAATTTAATCGAAACTATCTTCGATTTTTTTGGATTTTTTTCAAATTTTAATTTTTATGATCGAAATTTTAGCAAATTCAATTGAAACTATCTTCGATTTTGGGGATTTTTTTACAAATTTTAATTTTTATGAACGAAATTTTAGCAAATTTAATCGAAACTATCTTCGAATTTTTTGGATTTTTTTCAAATTTTAATTTTTATGATCGAAATTTTAGCAAATTCAATTGAAACTATCTTCGATTTTTGGGGATTTTTTTACAAATTTTAATTTTTATGATCGATATTTTAGCAAATTTAATCGAAACTA
>CAWVQI010000067.1:0-10000 GCA_963932335.1 Andrena marginata
GACATGGTGCATTTCGGCGGCGAGGCAACACGCCGCTGGCACATAGTCTATTTCGGCGGCGAGGCAACACGCCGCTGGCACATGGTGCATTTCGGCGGCGAAGCAATACGCCGCTGGCACATAGTCTATTTCGGCGGCGAGGCAACACGCCGCTGGAACATGGTGCATTTCGGCGGCGAGGCAACACGCCGCTGGCACATAGTCTATTTCGGCGGCGAGGCAACACGCCGCTGGCACATGGTGCATTTCGGCGGCGAAGCAATACGCCGCTGGCACATAGTCTATTTCGGCGGCGAGGCAACACGCCGCTGGAACATGGTGCATTTCGGCGGCGAGGCAACACGCCGCTGGCACATAGTCTATTTCGGCGGCGAGGCAACACGCCGCTGGCACATGGTGCATTTCGGCGGCGAAGCAATACGCCGCTGGCACATAGTCTATTTCGGCGGCGAGGCAACACGCCGCTGGAACATGGTGCATTTCGGCGGCGAAGGCAACACGCCGCTGGCACATAGTCTATTTCGGCGGCGAGGCAACACGCCGCTGGAACATGGTGCATTTCGGCGGCGAGGCAACACGCCGCTGGCACATAGTCTATTTCGGCGGCGAGGCAACACGCCGCTGGCACATAGTCTATTTCGGCGGCGAAGCAACACGCCGCTGGCACATAGTCTATTTCGGCGGCGAGGCAACACGCCGCTGGAACATGGTGCATTTCGGCGGCGAGGCAACACGCCGCTGGCACATAGTCTATTTCGGCGGCGAGGCAACACGCCGCTGGAACATGGTGCATTTCGGCGGCGAGCAACACGCCGCTGGCACATAGTCTATTTCGGCGGCGAGGCAACACGCCGCTGGAACATGGTGCATTTCGGCGGCGAGGCAACACGCCGCTGGCACATAGTCTATTTCGGCGGCGAGGCAACACGCCGCTGGAACATGGTGCATTTCGGCGGCGAGGCAACACGCCGCTGGCACATAGTCTATTTCGGCGGCGAAGCAACACGCCGCTGGCACATAGTCTATTTCGGCGGCGAGGCAACACGCCGCTGGAACATGTGCATTTCGGCGGCGAGGCAACACGCCGCTGGCACATAGTCTATTTCGGCGGCGAGGCAACACGCCGCTGGCACATAGTCTATTTCGGCGGCGAGGCAACACGCCGCTGGAACATGGTGCATTTCGGCGGCGAGGCAACACGCCGCTGGCACATAGTCTATTTCGGCGGCGAGGCAACACGCCGCTGGCACATGGTGCATTTCGGCGGCGAAGCAATACGCCGCTGGCACATAGTCTATTTCGGCGGCGAGGCAACACGCCGCTGGAACATGGTGCATTTCGGCGGCGAGGCAACACGCCGCTGGCACATAGTCTATTTCGGCGGCGAGGCAACACGCCGCTGGCACATGGTGCATTTCGGCGGCGAAGCAATACGCCGCTGGCACATAGTCTATTTCGGCGGCGAGGCAACACGCCGCTGGAACATGGTGCATTTCGGCGGCGAGGCAATACGCCGCTGGAACATGGTGCATTTCGGCGGCGAGGCAACACGCCGCTGGAACATGGTGCATTTCGGCGGCGAAGCAATACGCCGCTGGAACATGGTGCATTTCGGCGGCGAAGCAATACGCCGCTGGCACATAGTCTATTTCGGCGGCGAAGCAACACGCCGCTGGAAATTGCAACATTTCGGCGGCGGGGCAATACGCCGCAGGAACTTCTTTGAATAAATCGATGGCGAAGCAATACGCCGCTGGAGTGCAACCTGACAAGCGCAGAGGTACACACGCTTCAGGAATATCATACGAGATAATCGCGAATAACCCCAATCGCTCCGAAAATTTTTAAAGTACCGCGAGCTCTCAGCGTCCTTCCGCACCATCCTCCGAACACAGAGTCGTCCGATCGTCGAAAACGACCACTGATCCTTTCGTGTCGCGACATTGCGATCAATTCATATTAAGGTTCCGACCCCGGTCGTCGCGCTGGTTTGCGAGATAATCGCGAATAACTCCAATCGCTCCGAAAATTTTTAAAGTACCGCGAGCTCTCAGCGTCCTTCCGCACCATCCTCCGAACACAGAGTCGTCCGATCGTCGAAAACGACCACTGATCCTTGCGTGTCGCGACATTGCGATCAATTCATATTAAGGTTCCGACCCCGGTCGTCGCGCTGGTTTGCGAGATAATCGCGAATAACTCCAATCGCTCCGAAAATTTTTAAAGTACCGCGAGCTCTCAGCGTCCTTCCGCACCATCCTCCGAACACAGAGTCGTCCGATCGTCGAAAACGACCACTGATCCTTGCGTGTCGCGACATTGCGATCAATTCATATTAAGGTTCCGACCCCGGTCGTCGCGCTGGTTTGCGAGATAATCGCGAATAACTCCAATCGCTCCGAAAATTTTTAAAGTACCGCGAGCTTTCAGCGTCCTTCCGCACCATCCTCCGAACACAGAGTCGTCCGATCGTCGAAAACGACCACTGATCCTTGCGTGTCGCGACATTGCGATCAATTCATATTAAGGTTCCGACCCCGGTCGTCGCGCTGGTTTGCGAGATAATCGCGAATAACCCCAATCGCTCCGAAAATTTTTAAAGTACCGCGAGCTCTCAGCGTCCTTCCGCACCATCCTCCGAACACAGAGTCGTCCGATCGTCGAAAACGACCACTGATCCTTTCGTGTCGCGACATTGCGATCAATTCATATTAAGGTTCCGACCCCGGTCGTCGCGCTGGTTTGCGAGATAATCGCGAATAACTCCAATCGCTCCGAAAATTTTTAAAGTACCGCGAGCTCTCAGCGTCCTTCCGCACCATCCCCCGAACACAGAGTCGTCCGATCGTCGAAAACGACCACTGATCCTTGCGTGTCGCGACATTGCGATCAATTCATATTAAGGTTCCGACCCCGGTCGTCGCGCTGGTTTGCGAGATAATCGCGAATAACTCCAATCGCTCCGAAAATTTTTAAAGTACCGCGAGCTTTCAGAGTCGTTCCGCACCATCCTCCGAACACAGAGTCGTCCGATCGTCGAAAACGACCACTGATCCTTGCGTGTCGCGACATTGCGATCAATTCATATTAAGGTTCCGACCCCGGTCGTCGCGCTGGTTTGCGAGATAATCGCGAATAACTCCAATCGCTCCGAAAATTTTTAAAGTACCGCGAGCTTTCAGAGTCGTTCCGCACCATCCTCCGAACACAGAGTCGTCCGATCGTCGAAAACGACCACTGATCCTTGCGTGTCGCGACATTGCGATCAATTCATATTAAGGTTTCGACCCCGGTCGTCGCGCTGGTTTTCGAGATAATCGCGAATAACTCCAATCGCTCCGAAAATTTTCAAAGTCCCTAGATATTATTTTTGAATGTCGTTTGGGATCGAGTATGTATCGTGGTAATGTTCGCGGCAAATGTTTATAATAATTCGTTAAGTCGTTTTACTCTTGTATCCGACGCTCTCCGCGGCTAAGTCCCAACGTGCCGGTCGAACGGTCTGTTGTAGCGGCGGTTTGCGCCCATAAGCGGCCGTGCGTAAGGTACGGCGGCGCCGGCGTTCCGGCCGGCCGTTCGGTATCTATAAGGGAGAGCGACGGTCCGAGCGTCTCGGTCGGAGCAGCGTTGGGTGCGTGGCTATTCTATGACCTCGGTTGAGAAGCAGTCACCGCTCCTCGAGAATTTGTCTCGACTGTTCTTACCGTGTTGCGTTTTTGGATTTCTCCACACAGCATTACCACGGGTCGGTGTCTATAAGTCCGAATGGCCCTTATGTGGTGAGCGTCCATAAGTGACGTTGGTGACACATATGCAATTCTGTGTATGCTTGTACGACCTCGTGCATTCAACTCTTCATCCACGCAGATGGACGAATTTAAACTTAACAAAACGCTAAGGAAGGCTAGCGTCGGGTACATATAAAGTATCGAACTGAAAGTTCGAACTTTGAAAGAGGGAGAAAGTAGATACAAACCCATAGAGGTGTCAGATATCGATATGCCTAGCGCGCACATTACGTACCAACTCGTTATGACCAGCATGGCACGATTCGCGCTTTCCCGTTTGCTCAGCATGCACTTGTCCGCGCTATTACGTACATGACCAGCGTGAATGTTACGCGCTTTGTCGATTTGTCCAGCGTGTAGTGGTCCGTGCTTCTACGGTGGATGCTAGCGCGCGTGTACTCCGTGCTTCCCGATGGATGCAGCGGTACGCGTGATACGCGCTTTATCGAGCATCCGATGCCATCCTTATTTATAAGGGAAATATAATGAATTTTGTATGAATCTGAGATCTTTCTGTGAAAGTGTATAAAATGCACATATCCGTTTAATATTATTAGTTAGTGGAAAAATTGAAACGATATGATGTCTCGAAGTATAATGAAGTTAGAGTGGAGAGAAAGGCACATATATCATATCCGATGGAGTGTTAGTCTGTGGAAAATCCTAGGATATATATATATATATATGGTGTCTGGAGAAGTATGAAGATGGTGTGTGGAAGTGATGAGAGAGAGAGGAGAGGAGGCACATATCCGAGATAGAATTAAGTGGAACAATTCGAGGATATGATGTCTAAAACTGCACGCTAATGTGCAAGTTGTTTTATAAAATCAAACGTTGGGGCATCGTCGATCCGTCTCTAAAAGAGCGGACGACGCGATGAGAACAGAAAAATAACACGAAAGTGTGTTGTGAATTCGAATAAGAGGGAAAGCTTCGCGAAGCTCCCTGGTTGATCCTGCCAGTAGTCATATGCTTGTCTCAAAGATTAAGCCATGCATGTCTCAGTACATACCGTATTAAGGTGAAACCGCGAATGGCTCATTAAATCAGTTATGGTTCCTTAGATCGTACCCACATTTACTTGGATAACTGTGGTAATTCTAGAGCTAATACATGCAAAACAGAGTTCCGACCAGAGATGGAAGGAACGCTTTTATTAGATCAAAACCAATCGGTGGCGGATGGTTCGCCGTCCGTCCCATCGTTTGCTTTGGTGACTCTGAATAACTTTGTGCTGATCGCATGGTCATCTAGCACCGGCGACGCATCTTTCAAATGTCTGCCTTATCAACTGTCGATGGTAGGTTCTGCGCCTACCATGGTTGTAACGGGTAACGGGGAATCAGGGTTCGATTCCGGAGAGGGAGCCTGAGAAACGGCTACCACATCCAAGGAAGGCAGCAGGCGCGCAAATTACCCACTCCCGGCACGGGGAGGTAGTGACGAAAAATAACGATACGGGACTCATCCGAGGCCCCGTAATCGGAATGAGTACACTTTAAATCCTTTAACAAGGATCCATTGGAGGGCAAGTCTGGTGCCAGCAGCCGCGGTAATTCCAGCTCCAATAGCGTATATTAAAGTTGTTGCGGTTAAAAAGCTCGTAGTTGAATCTGTGTGTCACAGTGTCGGTTCACCGCTCGCGGTGTTTAACTGGCATTATGTGGTACGTCCTACCGGTGGGCTTAGCTCTTCACGGGGCGGTCCAACTAATATCCCATCGCGGTGCTCTTCACTGAGTGTCGAGGTGGGCCGGTACGTTTACTTTGAACAAATTAGAGTGCTCAAAGCAGGCTACCTTCGCCTGAATACTGTGTGCATGGAATAATGGAATAGGACCTCGGTTCTATTTTGTTGGTTTTCGGAACCCCGAGGTAATGATTAATAGGGACAGATGGGGGCATTCGTATTGCGACGTTAGAGGTGAAATTCTTGGATCGTCGCAAGACGGACAGAAGCGAAAGCATTTGCCAAAAATGTTTTCATTAATCAAGAACGAAAGTTAGAGGTTCGAAGGCGATCAGATACCGCCCTAGTTCTAACCATAAACGATGCCAGCTAGCGATCCGCCGAAGTTCCTCCGATGACTCGGCGGGCAGCTTCCGGGAAACCAAAGCTTTTGGGTTCCGGGGGAAGTATGGTTGCAAAGCTGAAACTTAAAGGAATTGACGGAAGGGCACCACCAGGAGTGGAGCCTGCGGCTTAATTTGACTCAACACGGGAAACCTCACCAGGCCCGGACACCGGAAGGATTGACAGATTTATAGCTCTTTCTTGATTCGGTGGGTGGTGGTGCATGGCCGTTCTTAGTTGGTGGAGCGATTTGTCTGGTTAATTCCGATAACGAACGAGACTCTAGCCTGCTAAATAGACGTAACTTATGGTATCACGAAGGTCCCCGACTTCGGTCGGTGGGTTTTTACTACCAACGTACAAACAAATCTTCTTAGAGGGACAGGCGGCTTCTAGCCGCACGAGATTGAGCAATAACAGGTCTGTGATGCCCTTAGATGTTCTGGGCCGCACGCGCGCTACACTGAAGGAATCAGCGTGTTTTCCCTGGCCGAAAGGCCCGGGTAACCCGCTGAACCTCCTTCGTGCTAGGGATTGGGGCTTGCAATTATTCCCCATGAACGAGGAATTCCCAGTAAGCGCGAGTCATAAGCTCGCGTTGATTACGTCCCTGCCCTTTGTACACACCGCCCGTCGCTACTACCGATTGAATGATTTAGTGAGGTCTTCGGACTGGTGCGCGGCAATGTCTCGGCATTGCCGATGTTGCCGGGAAGATGACCAAACTTGATCATTTAGAGGAAGTAAAAGTCGTAACAAGGTTTCCGTAGGTGAACCTGCGGAAGGATCATTAACAAGGCTCAAAGAGCAAAAAGCAGAAAGCTTGAAAAACCGTAACTATGCAAAAACATATATATATATATATATATATATATATATATATATATATATATATATATATGCGATGCATTTTATATATAAACAGATACCAAAGACTTAAATGCGAATGCATTTACGAGAACGGATACCAAAAACTAAATGCGAAAGCATTTACGAACACAGATACCAAAAACTAAATGCGAAAGCATTTACGAACAGATACCAAAAACTAAATGCGACAGCATTTACGAACAGATACCAAAAGCTAAATGCGAAAAGCATTTTAGCAACGCCGTTGGCACGGCTTACGTGTCGGAGGTCGCTGCAGACGGAGAACCTGGTTTCTCACCGCGACGCTCCCGTCCGCTGCCATCGGTGAAGCGCAAAGAGCCAAACCGCCGCCAGACCGCCAGTCACCAGGGGGGGAGGGGGGAGGGAGAGAGAGAAGAGGCCGCCAACCGTCTTTGTGACCGGGACGATAAATAATACGAACGCAATCACGAGTGCGCTAGCGCGAGGTTCTTTCGAGAGGCCGTCGTTAACGGGATCGGGAATAACTAGACCCGTCGTTGCGATCGTCCTCTGCGGTAACCCGCCGCCTCGTCGATTCGCGTTCACCTCGTATCGGAGGCGCGTTGCCGGTTATTATACCGCGATACCGGCCCCCGCCCCGGTGTCTGTGCGTGGTGTCTGCGCGAGCGTGTGTTTAGAAGCTCGTACCGAGAAAAAGGAGTCAGTCGCGACCCAAGACAGGGACGAAAGAAAACGCATAACAAGCGCTCCGAGTGGGTTAAGTTAAACGCGCGAGAATAATAGAATGAGAGCAGGAACGAGCCGCCCTCGAAGCCTCGGCTTCTCGCGACGTTCCTCTCCTCCGACTCTCGACGACGTTTCTTCCACTCGCATCCCGCTTCTCCTAGGTCTTTGGTCGCGCACTCCGAAATTGTCCTGGGACTTGACACTCTCCTCGGAGGGGATCCGGGTAACCTAGGGGGCGGCGGCTCGCGCCACCGCCATCCATCGCGTCGATGTGCATCCCGAGTATAATCGCTCGCTTAATCGCGCGCCCTGATAGCCGAAAAAAAGGGACCGGCTGTGAAGCTTCGATAGCGATAGTCCGAAGATTGGACCGATCGAAGCCGGCCGTGCGTCCGCTTTCGAGGGGCGGCCCGACGATAAGAGAGCGTGCGTGCGTGCGTGAGAGGATGCTGCCGCGTGCGGTGTGGCCCCCCGCCCCGAGTACACGGTTTATATTATTACGGTTCTCGTACCCGGCCGTGTATCTCGAAGGTTTTTAAATGATATGTACGCTCGGCCCGCCGGACGTGTTCGCGGTATTTCCGCGGTACGCTTCGGCGGTGTTTTCACGTCCTGGAGACAAATCGGACACCGTGTCGTCAACGCTGGCGACGCCCGGACCTCCTTCGCGCGCTGGTTGGAGGCGCACGGGCCTCGGCTTCATCCGAACCGAGAACACAAAGATAATAACGAATATATTTAATAACACGATTACCCTGAACGGTGGATCACTTGGCTCGTGGGTCGATGAAGAACGCAGCTAATTGCGCGTCAACGTGTGAACTGCAGGACACATGAACATCGACATTTCGAACGCACATTGCGGTCCACGGATACAATTCCTGGACCACGCCTGGCTGAGGGTCGTTATCACATACAAAAGACTGCTTGCGTCGGTTCTGCGTACATAATCATCATCGCATCCTCGCCGTCTCGCGTTTCCGAAGATGTAACGCGTTTCGGAGTCGGGACGGATGATAATATACACGCCAGATACGCGACGTACGAGCGAAAGTTGGGATGTTCGTCGGCGTTTGCCAACGGCTCGCGCGTGAGAATCGTGAAGCGTGTGTGTTGTACTCTCCTCCTGTGCGAGAACCAGAAAAAGAGAGAGGCGAAATGTGTGATGAATGATCGCTTAGGGACTCGCGTGCGTGCCCGCTTTCACGGCGTTGTGCGTCGTTGCTTTATAACGACCGCCCGTGTGCTGCACCGCTCCCTGGATCACCACACACACACACAGCGGCCTCTCCGCTCGCACTGGTGTTTTAGAGTTTGCCACCTTCACATCCCGCGCCCCGAGATCATTTACCGTGCTCCCGACGTCGCCTGAAATGAAAAATTTGTCCTGAGAAAGAGAGACCGCGAAGAGCGGGAGCGAGAGAGAGAGAGAGAGAGATAGGGCGGAGTGCGCGGCATATGCGCGCCGATTTGTATCGTGTTGGCGTTCACGCAGCCCCAGGGATTTTAAAAAGAGGGTCGTCCGTTTTGACAAGTGAGAGGAAGAAAAGTCAATCGATACATCGAGGGCACAAAACACACTCGTTCTTCGGGATGCCGTGAAGATCCAAAGGGTGGTGTGTGGTGTACATGGAATGAGATGTAGGAGGCGGCGCTCTGTGCGGAACCACTCGTTAACATGATCGGGTCGATGTATTTCCCCGTAGTTGCGAGTGTCCTCGCCTAGCCGCCCTATATATTCCATTCCCACCCTACCCTATGGCCACGTTCCGTCGACACACAAGAGAGTGTTTGCGCCAAACGTCCGATGAGAAGAGTGATATTGCTCCACGCGTCGTTTAAAACGTTTCTGTACCCTGGAATCCTCATTGGCGCGGCTGCGTGAATTTGAACTTTGACGAATCGAAAAGGCGCCGATGCCGCGAAAGGTGTATAAGAAGACCTCTCCTTCGTAGAATTGAAGAAGACGCGTCTCCCCGATCGCCCCATGTCTTTGTCGCGTTGTTGGTCGATCGTATACGAGACCCGCGGGTCTCACCGGTCGTCCAGTCCACGGAAAAGAGCTTATTTTTCCACGGTTCCCACTGCTGCGAAGATAAGTGTGTTGTCACTGCTCGAGGCGTGATGAAGGGATAGCGGAATCTCAAAGCTAATAATAGCGGACGGACGTTAAAGTAAAAACCGGTGGTGATCGTTCCGCGAGAGTCTCCTCCCGCATCGACGATGCGCGACACGAAAAGACACTTTGGCGTGGCGCAAATATAGAGGTAGGGGTGACTGCTGTAATTCTCTCGATTAGAGAAGAAGAGAGGAGTTCAATAAAATATACTTTTTCTCTGGAATCGCGTGCGATGGCACCTCTGGATATACGAGAATCCTCGATCACATAGATTCGTCGACGCGGGTCTTGCTATGAGCCGGGATGTGTACGGGGGAAAAGAGATAATGATGTGCGTGGCGCGTTGCCGTATATACACGCGCGGTGCGCATGGGAAACTGCGAGCGAGCAAGGGAGAGAAAGAGGAAAGGATCTGAGAGAAGAGTTTTGTGTATATTCT
>CAWVQI010000067.1:15000-20000 GCA_963932335.1 Andrena marginata
GCAACACGCCGCTGGAACATGGTGCATTTCGGCGGCGAGGCAACACGCCGCTGGCACATAGTCTATTTCGGCGGCGAGGCAACACGCCGCTGGAACATGGTGCATTTCGGCGGCGAGGCAACACGCCGCTGGCACATAGTCTATTTCGGCGGCGAGGCAACACGCCGCTGGAACATGGTGCATTTCGGCGGCGAGGCAACACGCCGCTGGCACATAGTCTATTTCGGCGGCGAAGCAACACGCCGCTGGCACATAGTCTATTTCGGCGGCGAGGCAACACGCCGCTGGAACATGGTGCATTTCGGCGGCGAGGCAACACGCCGCTGGCACATAGTCTATTTCGGCGGCGAGGCAACACGCCGCTGGCACATAGTCTATTTCGGCGGCGAGGCAACACGCCGCTGGAACATGGTGCATTTCGGCGGCGAGGCAACACGCCGCTGGCACATAGTCTATTTCGGCGGCGAGGCAACACGCCGCTGGCACATGGTGCATTTCGGCGGCGAAGCAATACGCCGCTGGCACATAGTCTATTTCGGCGGCGAGGCAACACGCCGCTGGAACATGGTGCATTTCGGCGGCGAGGCAACACGCCGCTGGCACATAGTCTATTTCGGCGGCGAGGCAACACGCCGCTGGCACATGGTGCATTTCGGCGGCGAAGCAATACGCCGCTGGCACATAGTCTATTTCGGCGGCGAGGCAACACGCCGCTGGAACATGGTGCATTTCGGCGGCGAGGCAACACGCCGCTGGCACATAGTCTATTTCGGCGGCGAGGCAACACGCCGCTGGCACATGGTGCATTTCGGCGGCGAAGCAATACGCCGCTGGCACATAGTCTATTTCGGCGGCGAGGCAACACGCCGCTGGAACATGGTGCATTTCGGCGGCGAGGCAACACGCCGCTGGCACATAGTCTATTTCGGCGGCGAGGCAACACGCCGCTGGAACATGGTGCATTTCGGCGGCGAGGCAACACGCCGCTGGCACATAGTCTATTTCGGCGGCGAGGCAACACGCCGCTGGCACATAGTCTATTTCGGCGGCGAAGCAACACGCCGCTGGCACATAGTCTATTTCGGCGGCGAGGCAACACGCCGCTGGAACATGGTGCATTTCGGCGGCGAGGCAACACGCCGCTGGCACATAGTCTATTTCGGCGGCGAGGCAACACGCCGCTGGAACATGGTGCATTTCGGCGGCGAGGCAACACGCCGCTGGCACATAGTCTATTTCGGCGGCGAGGCAACACGCCGCTGGAACATGGTGCATTTCGGCGGCGAGGCAACACGCCGCTGGCACATAGTCTATTTCGGCGGCGAGGCAACACGCCGCTGGAACATGGTGCATTTCGGCGGCGAGGCAACACGCCGCTGGCACATAGTCTATTTCGGCGGCGAAGCAACACGCCGCTGGCACATAGTCTATTTCGGCGGCGAGGCAACACGCCGCTGGAACATGGTGCATTTCGGCGGCGAGGCAACACGCCGCTGGCACATAGTCTATTTCGGCGGCGAGGCAACACGCCGCTGGCACATAGTCTATTTCGGCGGCGAGGCAACACGCCGCAGGAACATGGTGCATTTCGGCGGCGAGGCAACACGCCGCTGGCACATAGTCTATTTCGGCGGCGAGGCAACACGCCGCTGGCACATGGTGCATTTCGGCGGCGAAGCAATACGCCGCTGGCACATAGTCTATTTCGGCGGCGAGGCAACACGCCGCTGGAACATGGTGCATTTCGGCGGCGAGGCAACACGCCGCTGGCACATAGTCTATTTCGGCGGCGAGGCAACACGCCGCTGGCACATGGTGCATTTCGGCGGCGAAGCAATACGCCGCTGGCACATAGTCTATTTCGGCGGCGAGGCAACACGCCGCTGGAACATGGTGCATTTCGGCGGCGAGGCAACACGCCGCTGGCACATAGTCTATTTCGGCGGCGAGGCAACACGCCGCTGGCACATGGTGCATTTCGGCGGCGAAGCAATACGCCGCTGGCACATAGTCTATTTCGGCGGCGAGGCAACACGCCGCTGGAACATGGTGCATTTCGGCGGCGAGGCAACACGCCGCTGGCACATAGTCTATTTCGGCGGCGAGGCAACACGCCGCTGGAACATGGTGCATTTCGGCGGCGAGGCAACACGCCGCTGGCACATAGTCTATTTCGGCGGCGAGGCAACACGCCGCTGGCACATAGTCTATTTCGGCGGCGAAGCAACACGCCGCTGGCACATAGTCTATTTCGGCGGCGAGGCAACACGCCGCTGGAACATGGTGCATTTCGGCGGCGAGGCAACACGCCGCTGGCACATAGTCTATTTCGGCGGCGAGGCAACACGCCGCTGGAACATGGTGCATTTCGGCGGCGAGGCAACACGCCGCTGGCACATAGTCTATTTCGGCGGCGAGGCAACACGCCGCTGGAACATGGTGCATTTCGGCGGCGAGGCAACACGCCGCTGGCACATAGTCTATTTCGGCGGCGAGGCAACACGCCGCTGGAACATGGTGCATTTCGGCGGCGAGGCAACACGCCGCTGGCACATAGTCTATTTCGGCGGCGAAGCAACACGCCGCTGGCACATAGTCTATTTCGGCGGCGAGGCAACACGCCGCTGGAACATGGTGCATTTCGGCGGCGAGGCAACACGCCGCTGGCACATAGTCTATTTCGGCGGCGAGGCAACACGCCGCTGGCACATAGTCTATTTCGGCGGCGAGGCAACACGCCGCTGGAACATGGTGCATTTCGGCGGCGAGGCAACACGCCGCTGGCACATAGTCTATTTCGGCGGCGAGGCAACACGCCGCTGGCACATGGTGCATTTCGGCGGCGAAGCAATACGCCGCTGGCACATAGTCTATTTCGGCGGCGAGGCAACACGCCGCTGGAACATGGTGCATTTCGGCGGCGAGGCAACACGCCGCTGGCACATAGTCTATTTCGGCGGCGAGGCAACACGCCGCTGGCACATGGTGCATTTCGGCGGCGAAGCAATACGCCGCTGGCACATAGTCTATTTCGGCGGCGAGGCAACACGCCGCTGGAACATGGTGCATTTCGGCGGCGAGGCAATACGCCGCTGGAACATGGTGCATTTCGGCGGCGAGGCAACACGCCGCTGGAACATGGTGCATTTCGGCGGCGAAGCAATACGCCGCTGGAACATGGTGCATTTCGGCGGCGAAGCAATACGCCGCTGGCACATAGTCTATTTCGGCGGCGAAGCAACACGCCGCTGGAAATTGCAACATTTCGGCGGCGGGGCAATACGCCGCAGGAACTTCTTTGAATAAATCGATGGCGAAGCAATACGCCGCTGGAGTGCAACCTGACAAGCGCAGAGGTACACACGCTTCAGGAATATCATACGAGATAATCGCGAATAACCCCAATCGCTCCGAAAATTTTTAAAGTACCGCGAGCTCTCAGCGTCCTTCCGCACCATCCTCCGAACACAGAGTCGTCCGATCGTCGAAAACGACCACTGATCCTTTCGTGTCGCGACATTGCGATCAATTCATATTAAGGTTCCGACCCCGGTCGTCGCGCTGGTTTGCGAGATAATCGCGAATAACTCCAATCGCTCCGAAAATTTTTAAAGTACCGCGAGCTCTCAGCGTCCTTCCGCACCATCCTCCGAACACAGAGTCGTCCGATCGTCGAAAACGACCACTGATCCTTGCGTGTCGCGACATTGCGATCAATTCATATTAAGGTTCCGACCCCGGTCGTCGCGCTGGTTTGCGAGATAATCGCGAATAACTCCAATCGCTCCGAAAATTTTTAAAGTACCGCGAGCTCTCAGCGTCCTTCCGCACCATCCTCCGAACACAGAGTCGTCCGATCGTCGAAAACGACCACTGATCCTTGCGTGTCGCGACATTGCGATCAATTCATATTAAGGTTCCGACCCCGGTCGTCGCGCTGGTTTGCGAGATAATCGCGAATAACTCCAATCGCTCCGAAAATTTTTAAAGTACCGCGAGCTTTCAGCGTCCTTCCGCACCATCCTCCGAACACAGAGTCGTCCGATCGTCGAAAACGACCACTGATCCTTGCGTGTCGCGACATTGCGATCAATTCATATTAAGGTTCCGACCCCGGTCGTCGCGCTGGTTTGCGAGATAATCGCGAATAACCCCAATCGCTCCGAAAATTTTTAAAGTACCGCGAGCTCTCAGCGTCCTTCCGCACCATCCTCCGAACACAGAGTCGTCCGATCGTCGAAAACGACCACTGATCCTTTCGTGTCGCGACATTGCGATCAATTCATATTAAGGTTCCGACCCCGGTCGTCGCGCTGGTTTGCGAGATAATCGCGAATAACTCCAATCGCTCCGAAAATTTTTAAAGTACCGCGAGCTCTCAGCGTCCTTCCGCACCATCCCCCGAACACAGAGTCGTCCGATCGTCGAAAACGACCACTGATCCTTGCGTGTCGCGACATTGCGATCAATTCATATTAAGGTTCCGACCCCGGTCGTCGCGCTGGTTTGCGAGATAATCGCGAATAACTCCAATCGCTCCGAAAATTTTTAAAGTACCGCGAGCTTTCAGAGTCGTTCCGCACCATCCTCCGAACACAGAGTCGTCCGATCGTCGAAAACGACCACTGATCCTTGCGTGTCGCGACATTGCGATCAATTCATATTAAGGTTCCGACCCCGGTCGTCGCGCTGGTTTGCGAGATAATCGCGAATAACTCCAATCGCTCCGAAAATTTTTAAAGTACCGCGAGCTTTCAGAGTCGTTCCGCACCATCCTCCGAACACAGAGTCGTCCGATCGTCGAAAACGACCACTGATCCTTGCGTGTCGCGACATTGCGATCAATTCATATTAAGGTTTCGACCCCGGTCGTCGCGCTGGTTTTCGAGATAATCGCGAATAACTCCAATCGCTCCGAAAATTTTCAAAGTCCCTAGATATTATTTTTGAATGTCGTTTGGGATCGAGTATGTATCGTGGTAATGTTCGCGGCAAATGTT
>CAWVQI010000067.1:32500-35000 GCA_963932335.1 Andrena marginata
TTTCGGCGGCGAGGCAACACGCCGCTGGAACATGGTGCATTTCGGCGGCGAGGCAACACGCCGCTGGCACATAGTCTATTTCGGCGGCGAGGCAACACGCCGCTGGCACATAGTCTATTTCGGCGGCGAAGCAACACGCCGCTGGCACATAGTCTATTTCGGCGGCGAGGCAACACGCCGCTGGAACATGGTGCATTTCGGCGGCGAGGCAACACGCCGCTGGCACATAGTCTATTTCGGCGGCGAGGCAACACGCCGCTGGAACATGGTGCATTTCGGCGGCGAGGCAACACGCCGCTGGCACATAGTCTATTTCGGCGGCGAGGCAACACGCCGCTGGAACATGGTGCATTTCGGCGGCGAGGCAACACGCCGCTGGCACATAGTCTATTTCGGCGGCGAGGCAACACGCCGCTGGAACATGGTGCATTTCGGCGGCGAGGCAACACGCCGCTGGCACATAGTCTATTTCGGCGGCGAAGCAACACGCCGCTGGCACATAGTCTATTTCGGCGGCGAGGCAACACGCCGCTGGAACATGGTGCATTTCGGCGGCGAGGCAACACGCCGCTGGCACATAGTCTATTTCGGCGGCGAGGCAACACGCCGCTGGCACATAGTCTATTTCGGCGGCGAGGCAACACGCCGCTGGAACATGGTGCATTTCGGCGGCGAGGCAACACGCCGCTGGCACATAGTCTATTTCGGCGGCGAGGCAACACGCCGCTGGCACATGGTGCATTTCGGCGGCGAAGCAATACGCCGCTGGCACATAGTCTATTTCGGCGGCGAGGCAACACGCCGCTGGAACATGGTGCATTTCGGCGGCGAGGCAACACGCCGCTGGCACATAGTCTATTTCGGCGGCGAGGCAACACGCCGCTGGCACATGGTGCATTTCGGCGGCGAAGCAATACGCCGCTGGCACATAGTCTATTTCGGCGGCGAGGCAACACGCCGCTGGAACATGGTGCATTTCGGCGGCGAGGCAATACGCCGCTGGAACATGGTGCATTTCGGCGGCGAGGCAACACGCCGCTGGAACATGGTGCATTTCGGCGGCGAAGCAATACGCCGCTGGAACATGGTGCATTTCGGCGGCGAAGCAATACGCCGCTGGCACATAGTCTATTTCGGCGGCGAAGCAACACGCCGCTGGAAATTGCAACATTTCGGCGGCGGGGCAATACGCCGCAGGAACTTCTTTGAATAAATCGATGGCGAAGCAATACGCCGCTGGAGTGCAACCTGACAAGCGCAGAGGTACACACGCTTCAGGAATATCATACGAGATAATCGCGAATAACCCCAATCGCTCCGAAAATTTTTAAAGTACCGCGAGCTCTCAGCGTCCTTCCGCACCATCCTCCGAACACAGAGTCGTCCGATCGTCGAAAACGACCACTGATCCTTTCGTGTCGCGACATTGCGATCAATTCATATTAAGGTTCCGACCCCGGTCGTCGCGCTGGTTTGCGAGATAATCGCGAATAACTCCAATCGCTCCGAAAATTTTTAAAGTACCGCGAGCTCTCAGCGTCCTTCCGCACCATCCTCCGAACACAGAGTCGTCCGATCGTCGAAAACGACCACTGATCCTTGCGTGTCGCGACATTGCGATCAATTCATATTAAGGTTCCGACCCCGGTCGTCGCGCTGGTTTGCGAGATAATCGCGAATAACTCCAATCGCTCCGAAAATTTTTAAAGTACCGCGAGCTCTCAGCGTCCTTCCGCACCATCCTCCGAACACAGAGTCGTCCGATCGTCGAAAACGACCACTGATCCTTGCGTGTCGCGACATTGCGATCAATTCATATTAAGGTTCCGACCCCGGTCGTCGCGCTGGTTTGCGAGATAATCGCGAATAACTCCAATCGCTCCGAAAATTTTTAAAGTACCGCGAGCTTTCAGCGTCCTTCCGCACCATCCTCCGAACACAGAGTCGTCCGATCGTCGAAAACGACCACTGATCCTTGCGTGTCGCGACATTGCGATCAATTCATATTAAGGTTCCGACCCCGGTCGTCGCGCTGGTTTGCGAGATAATCGCGAATAACCCCAATCGCTCCGAAAATTTTTAAAGTACCGCGAGCTCTCAGCGTCCTTCCGCACCATCCTCCGAACACAGAGTCGTCCGATCGTCGAAAACGACCACTGATCCTTTCGTGTCGCGACATTGCGATCAATTCATATTAAGGTTCCGACCCCGGTCGTCGCGCTGGTTTGCGAGATAATCGCGAATAACTCCAATCGCTCCGAAAATTTTTAAAGTACCGCGAGCTCTCAGCGTCCTTCCGCACCATCCCCCGAACACAGAGTCGTCCGATCGTCGAAAACGACCACTGATCCTTGCGTGTCGCGACATTGCGATCAATTCATATTAAGGTTCCGACCCCGGTCGTCGCGCTGGTTTGCGAGATAATCGCGAATAACTCCAATCGCTCCGAAAATTTTTAAAGTACCGCGAGCTTTCAGAGTCGTTCCGCACCATCCTCCGA
>CAWVQI010000067.1:40000-42500 GCA_963932335.1 Andrena marginata
TTTCCGCGGTACGCTTCGGCGGTGTTTTCACGTCCTGGAGACAAATCGGACACCGTGTCGTCAACGCTGGCGACGCCCGGACCTCCTTCGCGCGCTGGTTGGAGGCGCACGGGCCTCGGCTTCATCCGAACCGAGAACACAAAGATAATAACGAATATATTTAATAACACGATTACCCTGAACGGTGGATCACTTGGCTCGTGGGTCGATGAAGAACGCAGCTAATTGCGCGTCAACGTGTGAACTGCAGGACACATGAACATCGACATTTCGAACGCACATTGCGGTCCACGGATACAATTCCTGGACCACGCCTGGCTGAGGGTCGTTATCACATACAAAAGACTGCTTGCGTCGGTTCTGCGTACATAATCATCATCGCATCCTCGCCGTCTCGCGTTTCCGAAGATGTAACGCGTTTCGGAGTCGGGACGGATGATAATATACACGCCAGATACGCGACGTACGAGCGAAAGTTGGGATGTTCGTCGGCGTTTGCCAACGGCTCGCGCGTGAGAATCGTGAAGCGTGTGTGTTGTACTCTCCTCCTGTGCGAGAACCAGAAAAAGAGAGAGGCGAAATGTGTGATGAATGATCGCTTAGGGACTCGCGTGCGTGCCCGCTTTCACGGCGTTGTGCGTCGTTGCTTTATAACGACCGCCCGTGTGCTGCACCGCTCCCTGGATCACCACACACACACACAGCGGCCTCTCCGCTCGCACTGGTGTTTTAGAGTTTGCCACCTTCACATCCCGCGCCCCGAGATCATTTACCGTGCTCCCGACGTCGCCTGAAATGAAAAATTTGTCCTGAGAAAGAGAGACCGCGAAGAGCGGGAGCGAGAGAGAGAGAGAGAGAGATAGGGCGGAGTGCGCGGCATATGCGCGCCGATTTGTATCGTGTTGGCGTTCACGCAGCCCCAGGGATTTTAAAAAGAGGGTCGTCCGTTTTGACAAGTGAGAGGAAGAAAAGTCAATCGATACATCGAGGGCACAAAACACACTCGTTCTTCGGGATGCCGTGAAGATCCAAAGGGTGGTGTGTGGTGTACATGGAATGAGATGTAGGAGGCGGCGCTCTGTGCGGAACCACTCGTTAACATGATCGGGTCGATGTATTTCCCCGTAGTTGCGAGTGTCCTCGCCTAGCCGCCCTATATATTCCATTCCCACCCTACCCTATGGCCACGTTCCGTCGACACACAAGAGAGTGTTTGCGCCAAACGTCCGATGAGAAGAGTGATATTGCTCCACGCGTCGTTTAAAACGTTTCTGTACCCTGGAATCCTCATTGGCGCGGCTGCGTGAATTTGAACTTTGACGAATCGAAAAGGCGCCGATGCCGCGAAAGGTGTATAAGAAGACCTCTCCTTCGTAGAATTGAAGAAGACGCGTCTCCCCGATCGCCCCATGTCTTTGTCGCGTTGTTGGTCGATCGTATACGAGACCCGCGGGTCTCACCGGTCGTCCAGTCCACGGAAAAGAGCTTATTTTTCCACGGTTCCCACTGCTGCGAAGATAAGTGTGTTGTCACTGCTCGAGGCGTGATGAAGGGATAGCGGAATCTCAAAGCTAATAATAGCGGACGGACGTTAAAGTAAAAACCGGTGGTGATCGTTCCGCGAGAGTCTCCTCCCGCATCGACGATGCGCGACACGAAAAGACACTTTGGCGTGGCGCAAATATAGAGGTAGGGGTGACTGCTGTAATTCTCTCGATTAGAGAAGAAGAGAGGAGTTCAATAAAATATACTTTTTCTCTGGAATCGCGTGCGATGGCACCTCTGGATATACGAGAATCCTCGATCACATAGATTCGTCGACGCGGGTCTTGCTATGAGCCGGGATGTGTACGGGGGAAAAGAGATAATGATGTGCGTGGCGCGTTGCCGTATATACACGCGCGGTGCGCATGGGAAACTGCGAGCGAGCAAGGGAGAGAAAGAGGAAAGGATCTGAGAGAAGAGTTTTGTGTATATTCTTCTTCTCCTTCCATTCTTCAGCCCAGCTTCTCGTGCGGCCCAGCCGCCCGGCGTCGCGGTGTCAACGCGCAATATACGCGCACTCTCCTCTACCCTCCGTACCCCCGCCGGTGTAGACCCGTTCGAGGGGGATATAAAATATATCCAAAAGAGGGAGCACGATTTATAATACCGGAGGCACGCGCGCCCGGTTCTCCAAAATATACCTTCTCTCTCTACTTCGCTCGCGGTCTCTGCTCTTTTTCTCTGGTGGCAGATAATTATTTATATATGTATATATATATATATATATATATAAATAATAATAATAATGATTGACGACCTCAGAGTAGGCGAGATTACCCGCTGAATTTAAGCATATTACTAAGCGGAGGAAAAGAAACTAACAAGGATTTCCTTAGTAGCGGCGAGCGAACAGGAATTAGCCCAGCACTGAATCCCGCGGTTCCGCCGCAGGGAATTGTAGTGTTCAGGAGGATCCGTTTATCCCGTGACGTCGCACCGCGTCCAAGTCCATCTT
>CAWVQI010000068.1:5000-7500 GCA_963932335.1 Andrena marginata
GACGTTTCTTCCACTCGCATCCCGCTTCTCCTAGGTCTTTGGTCGCGCACTCCGAAATTGTCCTGGGACTTGACACTCTCCTCGGAGGGGATCCGGGTAACCTAGGGGGCGGCGGCTCGCGCCACCGCCATCCATCGCGTCGATGTGCATCCCGAGTATAATCGCTCGCTTAATCGCGCGCCCTGATAGCCGAAAAAAAGGGACCGGCTGTGAAGCTTCGATAGCGATAGTCCGAAGATTGGACCGATCGAAGCCGGCCGTGCGTCCGCTTTCGAGGGGCGGCCCGACGATAAGAGAGCGTGCGTGCGTGAGAGGATGCTGCCGCGTGCGGTGTGGCCCCCCGCCCCGAGTACACGGTTTATATTATTACGGTTCTCGTACCCGGCCGTGTATCTCGAAGGTTTTTAAATGATATGTACGCTCGGCCCGCCGGACGTGTTCGCGGTATTTCCGCGGTACGCTTCGGCGGTGTTTTCACGTCCTGGAGACAAATCGGACACCGTGTCGTCAACGCTGGCGACGCCCGGACCTCCTTCGCGCGCTGGTTGGAGGCGCACGGGCCTCGGCTTCATCCGAACCGAGAACACAAAGATAATAACGAATATATTTAATAACACGATTACCCTGAACGGTGGATCACTTGGCTCGTGGGTCGATGAAGAACGCAGCTAATTGCGCGTCAACGTGTGAACTGCAGGACACATGAACATCGACATTTCGAACGCACATTGCGGTCCACGGATACAATTCCTGGACCACGCCTGGCTGAGGGTCGTTATCACATACAAAAGACTGCTTGCGTCGGTTCTGCGTACATAATCATCATCGCATCCTCGCCGTCTCGCGTTTCCGAAGATGTAACGCGTTTCGGAGTCGGGACGGATGATAATATACACGCCAGATACGCGACGTACGAGCGAAAGTTGGGATGTTCGTCGGCGTTTGCAACGGCTCGCGCGTGAGAATCGTGAAGCGTGTGTGTTGTACTCTCCTCCTGTGCGAGAACCAGAAAAAGAGAGAGGCGAAATGTGTGATGAATGATCGCTTAGGGACTCGCGTGCGTGCCCGCTTTCACGGCGTTGTGCGTCGTTGCTTTATAACGACCGCCCGTGTGCTGCACCGCTCCCTGGATCACCACACACACACAGCGGCCTCTCCGCTCGCACTGGTGTTTTAGAGTTTGCCACCTTCACATCCCGCGCCCCGAGATCATTTACCGTGCTCCCGACGTCGCCTGAAATGAAAAATTTGTCCTGAGAAAGAGAGACCGCGAAGAGCGGGAGCGAGAGAGAGAGAGAGAGAGAGAGAGAGAGAGAGAGAGAGAGATAGGGCGGAGTGCGCGGCATATGCGCGCCGATTTGTATCGTGTTGGCGTTCACGCAGCCCCAGGGATTTTAAAAAGAGGGTCGTCCGTTGACAAGTGAGAGGAAGAAAAGTCAATCGATACATCGAGGGCACAAAACACACTCGTTCTTCGGGATGCCGTGAAGATCCAAAGGGTGGTGTGTGGTGTACATGGAATGAGATGTAGGAGGCGGCGCTCTGTGCGGAACCACTCGTTAACATGATCGGGTCGATGTATTTCCCCGTAGTTGCGAGTGTCCTCGCCTAGCCGCCCTATATATTCCATTCCCACCCTACCCTATGGCCACGTTCCGTCGACACACAAGAGAGTGTTTGCGCCAAACGTCCGATGAGAAGAGTGATATTGCTCCACGCGTCGTTTAAAACGTTTCTGTACCCTGGAATCCTCATTGGCGCGGCTGCGTGAATTTGAACTTTGACGAATCGAAAAGGCGCCGATGCCGCGAAAGGTGTATAAGAAGACCTCTCCTTCGTAGAATTGAAGAAGACGCGTCTCCCCGATCGCCCCATGTCTTTGTCGCGTTGTTGGTCGATCGTATACGAGACCCGCGGGTCTCACCGGTCGTCCAGTCCACGGAAAAGAGCTTATTTTTCCACGGTTCCCACTGCTGCGAAGATAAGTGTGTTGTCACTGCTCGAGGCGTGATGAAGGGATAGCGGAATCTCAAAGCTAATAATAGCGGACGGACGTTAAAGTAAAAACCGGTGGTGATCGTTCCGCGAGAGTCTCCTCCCGCATCGACGATGCGCGACACGAAAAGACACTTTGGCGTGGCGCAAATATAGAGGTAGGGGTGACTGCTGTAATTCTCTCGATTAGAGAAGAAGAGAGGAGTTCAATAAAATATACTTTTTCTCTGGAATCGCGTGCGATGGCACCTCTGGATATACGAGAATCCTCGATCACATAGATTCGTCGACGCGGGTCTTGCTATGAGCCGGGATGTGTACGGGGGAAAAGAGATAATGTGCGTGGCGCGTTGCCGTATATACACGCGCGGTGCGCATGGGAAACTGCGAGCGAGCAAGGGAGAGAAAGAGGAAAGGATCTGAGAGAAGAGTTTTGTGTATATTCTTCTTCTCCTTCCATTCTTCAGCCCAGCTTCTCGTGCGGCCCAGCCGCCCGGCGTCGCGG
>CAWVQI010000068.1:12500-15000 GCA_963932335.1 Andrena marginata
TCGGCGGCGAGGCAACACGCCGCTGGAACATGGTGCATTTCGGCGGCGATGGCAACACGCCGCTGGCACATAGTCTATTCCGGCGGCGAAGCAATACGCCGCTGGAACATGGTGCATTTCGGCGGCGAGGCAACACGCCGCTGGAACATGGTGCATTTCGGCGGCGAGGCAACACGCCGCTGGCACATAGTCTATTTCGGCGGCGAGGCAACACGCCGCTGGAACATGGTGCATTTCGGCGGCGAGGCAATACGCCGCTGGAACATGGTGCATTTCGGCGGCGAAGCAATACGCCGCTGGAACATTGTGCATTTCGGCGGCGAAGCAACACGCCGCTGGCACATAGTCTATTTCGGCGGCGAGGCAACACGCCGCTGGCACATGGTGCATTTCGGCGGCGAGGCAACACGCCGCTGGCACATAGTCTATTTCGGCGGCGAAGCAACACGCCGCTGGAACATGGTGCATTTCGGCGGCGAGGCAATACGCCGCTGGAACATGGTGCATTTCGGCGGCGAGGCAATACGCCGCTGGAACATGGTGCATTTCGGCGGCGAAGCAATACGCCGCTGGCACATAGTCTATTTCGGCGGCGAAGCAACACGCCGCTGGAAATTGCAACATTTCGGCGGCGGGGCAATACGCCGCAGGAACTTCTTTGAATAAATCGATGGCGAAGCAATACGCCGCTGGAGTGCAACCTGACAAGCGCAGAGGTACACACGCTTCAGGAATATCATACGAGATAATCGCGAATAACCCCAATCGCTCCGAAAATTTTTAAAGTACCGCGAGCTCTCAGCGTCCTTCCGCACCATCCTCCGAACACAGAGTCGTCCGATCGTCGAAAACGACCACTGATCCTTTCGTGTCGCGACATTGCGATCAATTCATATTAAGGTTCCGACCCCGGTCGTCGCGCTGGTTTGCGAGATAATCGCGAATAACTCCAATCGCTCCGAAAATTTTTAAAGTACCGCGAGCTCTCAGAGTCGTTCCGCACCATCCCCCGAACACAGAGTCGTCCGATCGTCGAAAACGACCACTGATCCTTTCGTGTCGCGACATTGCGATCAATTCATATTAAGGTTCCGACCCCGGTCGTCGCGCTGGTTTGCGAGATAATCGCGAATAACTCCAATCGCTCCGAAAATTTTTAAAGTACCGCGAGCTCTCAGCGTCCTTCCGCACCATCCCCCGAACACAGAGTCGTCCGATCGTCGAAAACGACCATTGATCCTTGCGTGTCGCGTCATTGCGATCAATTCATATTAAGGTTTCGACCCCGGTCGTCGCGCTGGTTTTCGAGATAATCGCGAATAACTCCAATCGCTCCGAAAATTTTTAAAGTACCGCGAGCTCTCAGCGTCCTTCCGCACCATCCTCCGAACACAGAGTCGTCCGATCGTCGAAAACGACCACTGATCCTTGCGTGTCGCGACATTGCGATCAATTCATATTAAGGTTCCGACCCCGGTCGTCGCGCTGGTTTGCGAGATAATCGCGAATAACTCCAATCGCTCCGAAAATTTTTAAAGTACCGCGAGCTCTCAGCGTCCTTCCGCACCATCCCCCGAACACAGAGTCGTCCGATCGTCGAAAACGACCATTGATCCTTGCGTGTCGCGTCATTGCGATCAATTCATATTAAGGTTTCGACCCCGGTCGTCGCGCTGGTTTTCGAGATAATCGCGAATAACTCCAATCGCTCCGAAAATTTTTAAAGTACCGCGAGCTCTCAGCGTCCTTCCGCACCATCCTCCGAACACAGAGTCGTCCGATCGTCGAAAACGACCACTGATCCTTGCGTGTCGCGACATTGCGATCAATTCATATTAAGGTTCCGACCCCGGTCGTCGCGCTGGTTTGCGAGATAATCGCGAATAACTCCAATCGCTCCGAAAATTTTTAAAGTATCGCGAGCTCTCAGAGTCGTTCCGCACCATCCTCCGAACACAGAGTCGTCCGATCGTCGAAAACGACCACTGATCCTTTCGTGTCGCGACATTGCGATCAATTCATATTAAGGTTCCGACCCCGGTCGTCGCGCTGGTTTGCGAGATAATCGCGAATAACTCCAATCGCTCCGAAAATTTTTAAAGTACCGCGAGCTCTCAGCGTCCTTCCGCACCATCCCCCGAACACAGAGTCGTCCGATCGTCGAAAACGACCACTGATCCTTTCGTGTCGCGACATTGCGATCAATTCATATTAAGGTTCCGACCCCGGTCGTCGCGCTGGTTTGCGAGATAATCGCGAATAACTCCAATCGCTCCGAAAATTTTTAAAGTACCGCGAGCTCTCAGAGTCGTTCCGCACCATCCTCCGAACACAGAGTCGTCCGATCGTCGAAAACGACCACTGATCCTTGCGTGTCGCGACATTGCGATCAATTCATATTAAGGTTTCGACCCCGGTCGTCGCGCTGGTTTTCGAGATAATCGCGAATAACTCCAATCGCTCCGAAAATTTTCAAAGTCCCTAGATATTATTTTTGAAT
>CAWVQI010000068.1:27500-30000 GCA_963932335.1 Andrena marginata
CTCCGAACACAGAGTCGTCCGATCGTCGAAAACGACCACTGATCCTTTCGTGTCGCGACATTGCGATCAATTCATATTAAGGTTCCGACCCCGGTCGTCGCGCTGGTTTGCGAGATAATCGCGAATAACTCCAATCGCTCCGAAAATTTTTAAAGTACCGCGAGCTCTCAGAGTCGTTCCGCACCATCCCCCGAACACAGAGTCGTCCGATCGTCGAAAACGACCACTGATCCTTTCGTGTCGCGACATTGCGATCAATTCATATTAAGGTTCCGACCCCGGTCGTCGCGCTGGTTTGCGAGATAATCGCGAATAACTCCAATCGCTCCGAAAATTTTTAAAGTACCGCGAGCTCTCAGCGTCCTTCCGCACCATCCCCCGAACACAGAGTCGTCCGATCGTCGAAAACGACCATTGATCCTTGCGTGTCGCGTCATTGCGATCAATTCATATTAAGGTTTCGACCCCGGTCGTCGCGCTGGTTTTCGAGATAATCGCGAATAACTCCAATCGCTCCGAAAATTTTTAAAGTACCGCGAGCTCTCAGCGTCCTTCCGCACCATCCTCCGAACACAGAGTCGTCCGATCGTCGAAAACGACCACTGATCCTTGCGTGTCGCGACATTGCGATCAATTCATATTAAGGTTCCGACCCCGGTCGTCGCGCTGGTTTGCGAGATAATCGCGAATAACTCCAATCGCTCCGAAAATTTTTAAAGTACCGCGAGCTCTCAGCGTCCTTCCGCACCATCCCCCGAACACAGAGTCGTCCGATCGTCGAAAACGACCATTGATCCTTGCGTGTCGCGTCATTGCGATCAATTCATATTAAGGTTTCGACCCCGGTCGTCGCGCTGGTTTTCGAGATAATCGCGAATAACTCCAATCGCTCCGAAAATTTTTAAAGTACCGCGAGCTCTCAGCGTCCTTCCGCACCATCCTCCGAACACAGAGTCGTCCGATCGTCGAAAACGACCACTGATCCTTGCGTGTCGCGACATTGCGATCAATTCATATTAAGGTTCCGACCCCGGTCGTCGCGCTGGTTTGCGAGATAATCGCGAATAACTCCAATCGCTCCGAAAATTTTTAAAGTATCGCGAGCTCTCAGAGTCGTTCCGCACCATCCTCCGAACACAGAGTCGTCCGATCGTCGAAAACGACCACTGATCCTTTCGTGTCGCGACATTGCGATCAATTCATATTAAGGTTCCGACCCCGGTCGTCGCGCTGGTTTGCGAGATAATCGCGAATAACTCCAATCGCTCCGAAAATTTTTAAAGTACCGCGAGCTCTCAGCGTCCTTCCGCACCATCCCCCGAACACAGAGTCGTCCGATCGTCGAAAACGACCACTGATCCTTTCGTGTCGCGACATTGCGATCAATTCATATTAAGGTTCCGACCCCGGTCGTCGCGCTGGTTTGCGAGATAATCGCGAATAACTCCAATCGCTCCGAAAATTTTTAAAGTACCGCGAGCTCTCAGAGTCGTTCCGCACCATCCTCCGAACACAGAGTCGTCCGATCGTCGAAAACGACCACTGATCCTTGCGTGTCGCGACATTGCGATCAATTCATATTAAGGTTTCGACCCCGGTCGTCGCGCTGGTTTTCGAGATAATCGCGAATAACTCCAATCGCTCCGAAAATTTTCAAAGTCCCTAGATATTATTTTTGAATGTCGTTTGGGATCGAGTATGTATCGTGTTAATGTTCGCGGCAAATGTTTATAATAATTCGTTAAGTCGTTTTACTCTTGTATCCGACGCTCTCCGCGGCTAAGTCCCAACGTGCCGGTCGAACGGTCTGTTGTAGCGGCGGTTTGCGCCCATAAGCGGCCGTGCGTAAGGTACGGCGGCGCCGGCGTTCCGGCCGGCCGTTCGGTATCTATAAGGGAGAGCGACGGTCCGAGCGTCTCGGTCGGAGCAGCGTTGGGTGCGTGGCTATTCTATGACCTCGGTTGAGAAGCAGTCACCGCTCCTCGAGAATTTGTCTCGACTGTTCTTACCGTGTTGCGTTTTTGGATTTCTCCACACAGCATTACCACGGGTCGGTGTCTATAAGTCCGAATGGCCCTTATGTGGTGAGCGTCCATAAGTGACGTTGGTGACACATATGCAATTCTGTGTATGCTTGTACGACCTCGTGCATTCAACTCTTCATCCACGCAGATGGACGAATTTAAACTTAACAAAACGCTAAGGAAGGCTAGCGTCGGGTACATATAAAGTATCGAACTGAAAGTTCGAACTTTGAAAGAGGGAGAAAGTAGATACAAACCCATAGAGGTGTCAGATATCGATATGCCTAGCGCGCACATTACGTACCAACTCGTTATGACCAGCATGGCACGATTCGCGCTTTCCCGTTTGCTCAGCATGCACTTGTCCGCGCTATTACGTACATGACCAGCGTGAATGTTACGCGCTTTGTCGATTTGTCCAGCGTGTAGTGGTCCGTGCTTCTACGGTGGATGCTAGCGCGCGTGTACTCCGTGCT
>CAWVQI010000069.1:0-90473 GCA_963932335.1 Andrena marginata
TTTAGCAAATTCAATTAAAACTATCTTCGATTTTTTTGGATTTTTTTAAATATTTTAATTTTTATGAACGAAATTTTAGCAAATTTAATTGAAACTATCTTCGATTTTTTTGGATTTTTTACAAATTTTAATTTTTATGAACGAAATTTTAGCAAATTTAATTGAACCTATCTTCGATTTTTTTGGATTTTTTTGCAAATTTTAATTTTTATGAACGAAATTTTAGCAAATTCAATTGAAACTATCTTCGATTTTTTTGGATTTTTTTAAATATTTTAATTTTTATGAACGAAATTTTAGCAAATTTAATCGGAACTATCTTCGATTTTTTTGGATTTTTTACAAATTTTAATTTTTATGATCGAAATTTTAGCAAATTCAATTGAAACTATCTTCGATTTTTGTATATTTTTTAAAAAATTTTAATTTTTATGAACGAAATTTTAGCAAATTCAATTGAAACTATCTTCGATTTTTTTGGATTTTTTTAAATATTTTAATTTTTATGAACGAAATTTTAGCAAATTTAATTGAAACTATCACCGATTTT
Source organism: Andrena marginata (assembly GCA_963932335.1). Classification (NCBI taxonomy): domain Eukaryota; kingdom Metazoa; phylum Arthropoda; class Insecta; order Hymenoptera; family Andrenidae; genus Andrena; species Andrena marginata. Next base: position 551 of record CAWVQI010000069.1, read on the forward strand.
TTTGAAATTTTTTACAAATTTTAATTTTTATGAACGAAATTTTAGCAAATTTAATCGGAACTATCTTCGATTTTTTTGGATTTTTTTAAATATTTTAATTTTTATGAACGAAATTTTAGCAAATTTAATTGAAACTATCTTCGATTTTTTTGGATTTTTTACAAATTTTAATTTTTATGAACGAAATTTTAGCAAATTTAATTGAACCTATCTTCGATTTTTTTGGATTTTTTTGCAAATTTTAATTTTTATGAACGAAATTTTAGCAAATTCAATTGAAACTATCTTCGATTTTTTTGGATTTTTTTAAATATTTTAATTTTTATGAACGAAATTTTAGCAAATTTAATCGGAACTATCTTCGATTTTTTTGGATTTTTTACAAATTTTAATTTTTATGATCGAAATTTTAGCAAATTCAATTGAAACTATCTTCGATTTTTGAATATTTTTTAAAAAACTTTAATTTTTATGAACGAAATTTTAGCAAATTCAATTGAAACTATCTTCTATTTTTTTGGATTTTTTTACAAATTTTAATTTTTATGAACGAAATTTTAGCAAATTCAGTTGAAACTATCTCCGATTTTTTTGGATTTTTTTAAATATTTTAATTTTTATGAACGAAATTTTAGAATATTTAATTGAAACTATCTTCGATTTTTTTGAAATTTTTTACAAATTTTAATTTTTATGAACGAAATTTTCGCAAATTTAATCGGAACTATCTTCGATTTTTTTAGATTTTTTACAAATTTTAATTTTTATGATCGAAATTTTAGCAAATTCAATTGAAACTATCTTTAATTTTTGTGGATTTTTTTACAAATTATAATTTTTATGAACGAAATTTTAGCAAATTCAATTGAAACTATCTTCGATTTTTTTGGATTTTTTCAAAAATTTTAATTTTTATGAACGAAATTTTAGCAAATTTAATTGAAACTATCTTCGATTTTTTTGGATTTTTTTACAAATTTTAATTTTTTTGAACGAAATTTTAGCAAATTCAATTGAAACTATCTTCGATTTTTGTATATTTTTTAAAAAATTTTAATTTTTATGAACGAAATTTTAGCAAATTTAATTGAAACTATCTTCGATTTTTTTGTATTTTTTACAAATTTTAATTTTTATGAACGAAATTTTAGCAAATTTAATTGAAACTGTCTTCGATTTTTTTGGATTTTTTACAAATTTTAATTTTTATGAACGAAATTTTAGCAAATTCGATTGAAACAATCTTCGATTTTTTTGAATTTTTTTACAAATTTTAATTTTTATGAACGAAATTTTAGCAAATTTAATTGAAACTATCTTCGATTTTTTTGGATTTTTTTACAAATTTTAATTTTTATGAACGAAATTTTAGCAAATTTAATCGGAACTATCTTCGATTTTTTTGGATTTTTTACAAATTTTAATTTTTATGATCGAAATTTTAGCAAATTCAATTGAAACTATCTTCGATTTTTGAATATTTTTTAAAAAACTTTAATTTTTATGAACGAAATTTTAGCAAATTTAATCGGAACTATCTTCGATTTTTTTAGATTTTTTACAAATTTTAATTTTTATGATCGAAATTTTAGCAAATTCAATTGAAACTATCTTTAATTTTTGTGGATTTTTTTACAAATTTTAATTTTTATGAACGAAATTTTAGCAAATTTAATCGGAACTATCTTCGATTTTTTTGGATTTTTTACAAATTTTAATTTTTATGATCGAAATTTTAGCAAATTCAATTGAAACTATCTTCGATTTTTGAATATTTTTTAAAAAACTTTAATTTTTATGAACGAAATTTTAGCAAATTTAATCGGAACTATCTTCGATTTTTTTAGATATTTTACAAATTTTAATTTTTATGATCGAAATTTTAGCAAATTCAATTGAAACTATCTTTAATTTTTGTGGATTTTTTTACAAATTTTAATTTTTATGAACGAAATTTTAGCAAATTTAATCGGAACTATCTTCGATTTTTTTGGATTTTTTACAAATTTTAATTTTTATGATCGAAATTTTAGCAAATTCAATTGAAACTATCTTCGATTTTTGTATATTTTTTAAAAAATTTTAATTTTTATGAACGAAATTTTAGCAAATTCAATTGAAACTATCTTCGATTTTTTTGGATTTTTTTAAATATTTTAATTTTTATGAACGAAATTTTAGCAAATTTAATTGAAACTATCACCGATTTTTTTGAAATTTTTTACAAATTTTAATTTTTATGAACGAAATTTTAGCAAATTTAATCGGAACTATCTTCGATTTTTTTGGATTTTTTTACAAATTTTAATTTTTATGAACGAAATTTTAGCAAATTTAATTGAGAATATCTTCGATTTTTTTGGATTTTTTAAAAATTTTAATTTTTATGAACGAAATTTTAGCAAATTCAATTGAAACAATCTTCGATTTTTTAGGATTTTTTTACAAATTTTAATTTTAAGAACGAAATTTTAGCAAATTCAATTGAAACTATCTTCGATTTTTTTGGATTTTTTTTAAATATTTTAATTTTTATGAACGAAATTTTAGCAAATTTAATTGAAACTATCTTCGATTTTTTTGAAATTTTTTACTAATTTTAATTTTTATGAACGAAATTTTAGCAAATTTAATCGGAACTATCTTCGATTTTTTTAGATTTTTTACAAATTTTAATTTTTATGATCGAAATTTTAGCAAATTCAATGGAAACTATCTTTAATTTTTGTGGATTTTTTTACAAATTTTAATTTTAATGAACGAAATTTTAGCAAATTCAATTGAAACTATCTTCGATTTTTTTTGATTTTTTAAAAATTTTAATTTTTATGAACGAAATTTTAGCAAATTCAATTGAAACAATCTTCGATTTTTTTGGATTTTTTTACAAATTTTAATTTTAAGAACGAAATTTTAGCAAATTCAATTGAAACTATCTTCAATTTTTAGGATTTTTTTTCAAATTTTATTTTTTATGCACGAAATTTTAGCAAATTTAATTGAAACTATCCTCGATTTTTTTGGATTTTTTTACAAATTTTAATTTTTATGAACGAAATTTTAGCAAATTTAATCGGAACTATCTTCGATTTTTTTGGATTTTTTACAAATTTTAATTTTTATGATCGAAAATTTAGCAAATTCAATTGAAACTATCTTCGATTTTTGTATATTTTTTAAAAAATTTTAATTTTTATGATCGAAATTTTAGCAAATTTAATTGAAACTATCTTCGATTTTTTTGGATTTTTTTACAAATTTTAATTTTTATGAACGAAATTTTAGCAAATTTAATCGGAACTATCTTCGATTTTTTTGGATTTTTTTACAAATTTTAATTTTTATGAACGAAATTTTAGCAAATTTAATCGGAACTATCTTCGATTTTTTTGGATTTTTTACAAATTTTAATTTTTATGATCGAAAATTTAGCAAATTCAATTGAAACTATCTTCGATTTTTGTATATTTTTTAAAAAATTTTAATTTTTATGATTGAAATTTTAGCAAATTTAATTGAAACTATCTTCGATTTTTTTGGATTTTTTACAAATTTTAATTTTTATGAACGAAATTTTAGCAAAAAATTTAATTGAAACTATCTTCGATTTTTTTGGATTTTTTTACAAATTTTAATTTTTATGAACGAAATTTTAGCAAATTCAATTGAAACTATCTTCGATTTTTTTGGATTTTTTTAAATATTTTAATTTTTATGAACGAAATTTTAGCATATTTAATTGAAACTATCTTCGATTTTTTTGAAATTTTTTACAAATTTTAATTTTTATGAACGAAATTTTAGCAAATTTAATCGGAACTATCTTCGATTTTTTTAGATTTTTTACAAATTTTAATTTTTATGATCGAAATTTTAGCAAATTCAATTGAAACTATCTTTAATTTTTGTGGATTTTTTTACAAATTATAATTTTTATGAACGAAATTTTAGCAAATTCAATTGAAACTATCTTCGATTTTTTTGGATTTTTTCAAAAATTTTAATTTTTATGAACGAAATTTTAGCAAATTTAATTGAAACTATCTTCGATTTTTTTGGATTTTTTTACAAATTTTAATTTTTATGAACGAAATTTTAGCAAATTCAATTGAAACTATCTTCGATTTTTGTATATTTTTTAAAAAATTTTAATTTTTTTGAACGAAATTTTAGCAAATTTAATTGAAACTATCTTCGATTTTTTTGTATTTTTTACAAATTTTAATTTTTATGAACGAAATTTTAGCAAATTTAATTGAAACTGTCTTCAATTTTTTTGGATTTTTTACAAATTTTAATTTTTATGAACGAAATTTTAGCAAATTCGATTGAAACAATCTTCGATTTTTTTGGATTTTTTCAAAAATTTTAATTTTTATGAACGAAATTTTAGCAAATTTAATTGAAACTATCTTCGATTTTTTTGGATTTTTTTACAAATTTTAATTTTTATGAACGAAATTTTAGCAAATTTAATCGGAACTATCTTCGATTTTTTTGGATTTTTTACAAATTTTAATTTTTATGATCGAAATTTTAGCAAATTCAATTGAAACTATCTTCGATTTTTGAATATTTTTTAAAAAACTTTAATTTTTATGAACGAAATTTTAGCAAATTCAATTGAAACTATCTTCTATTTTTTTGGATTTTTTTACAAATTTTAATTTTTATGAACGAAATTTTAGCAAATTCAGTTGAAACTATCTCCGATTTTTTTGGATTTTTTTAAATATTTTAATTTTTATGAACGAAATTTTAGAATATTTAATTGAAACTATCTTCGATTTTTTTGAAATTTTTTACAAATTTTAATTTTTATGAACGAAATTTTCGCAAATTTAATCGGAACTATCTTCGATTTTTTTAGATTTTTTACAAATTTTAATTTTTATGATCGAAATTTTAGCAAATTCAATTGAAACTATCTTTAATTTTTGTGGATTTTTTTACAAATTATAATTTTTATGAACGAAATTTTAGCAAATTCAATTGAAACTATCTTCGATTTTTTTGGATTTTTTCAAAAATTTTAATTTTTATGAACGAAATTTTAGCAAATTTAATTGAAACTATCTTCGATTTTTTTGGATTTTTTTACAAATTTTAATTTTTTTGAACGAAATTTTAGCAAATTCAATTGAAACTATCTTCGATTTTTGTATATTTTTTAAAAAATTTTAATTTTTATGAACGAAATTTTAGCAAATTTAATTGAAACTATCTTCGATTTTTTTGTATTTTTTACAAATTTTAATTTTTATGAACGAAATTTTAGCAAATTTAATTGAAACTGTCTTCGATTTTTTTGGATTTTTTACAAATTTTAATTTTTATGAACGAAATTTTAGCAAATTCGATTGAAACAATCTTCGATTTTTTTGAATTTTTTTACAAATTTTAATTTTTATGAACGAAATTTTAGCAAATTTAATTGAAACTATCTTCGATTTTTTTGGATTTTTTTACAAATTTTAATTTTTATGAACGAAATTTTAGCAAATTTAATCGGAACTATCTTCGATTTTTTTGGATTTTTTACAAATTTTAATTTTTATGATCGAAATTTTAGCAAATTCAATTGAAACTATCTTCGATTTTTGAATATTTTTTAAAAAACTTTAATTTTTATGAACGAAATTTTAGCAAATTTAATCGGAACTATCTTCGATTTTTTTAGATTTTTTACAAATTTTAATTTTTATGATCGAAATTTTAGCAAATTCAATTGAAACTATCTTTAATTTTTGTGGATTTTTTTACAAATTTTAATTTTTATGAACGAAATTTTAGCAAATTTAATCGGAACTATCTTCGATTTTTTTGGATTTTTTACAAATTTTAATTTTTATGATCGAAATTTTAGCAAATTCAATTGAAACTATCTTCGATTTTTGTATATTTTTTAAAAAATTTTAATTTTTATGAACGAAATTTTAGCAAATTCAATTGAAACTATCTTCGATTTTTTTGGATTTTTTTAAATATTTTAATTTTTATGAACGAAATTTTAGCAAATTTAATTGAAACTATCTTCGATTTTTTTGAAATTTTTTACAAATTTTAATTTTTATGAACGAAATTTTAGCAAATTTAATCGGAACTATCTTCGATTTTTTTAGATTTTTTACAAATTTTAATTTTTATGATCGAAATTTTAGCAAATTCAATGGAAACTATCTTTAATTTTTGTGGATTTTTTTACAAATTTTAATTTTAATGAACGAAATTTTAGCAAATTCAATTGAAACTATCTTCGATTTTTTTTGATTTTTTAAAAATTTTAATTTTTATGAACGAAATTTTAGCAAATTCAATTGAAACAATCTTCGATTTTTTTGGATTTTTTTACAAATTTTAATTTTAAGAACGAAATTTTAGCAAATTCAATTGAAACTATCTTCAATTTTTAGGATTTTTTTTCAAATTTTATTTTTTATGCACGAAATTTTAGCAAATTTAATTGAAACTATCCTCGATTTTTTTGGATTTTTTTACAAATTTTAATTTTTATGAACGAAATTTTAGCAAATTTAATCGGAACTATCTTCGATTTTTTTAGAGTTTTTACAAATTTTAATTTTTATGATCGAAATTTTAGCAAATTCAATTGAAACTATCTTCAATTTTTGTGGATTTTTTTACAAATTTTAATTTTTATGAACGAAATTTTAGCAAATTCAATTGAAACTATCTTCGATTTTTTTGGATTATTTAAAAATTTTAATTTTTATGAACGAAATTTTAGCAAATTCAATTGAAACAATCTTCGATTTTTTTGGATTTTTTTACAAATTTTAATTTTTATGATCGAAATTTTAGCAAATTCAATTGAAACTATCTTCAATTTTTGTGGATTTTTTTACAAATTTTAATTTTAAGAACGAAATTTTAGCAAATTCAATTGAAACTATCTTCGATTTTTTGGATTTTTTTTCAAATTTTATTTTTTATGAACGAAATTTTAGCAAATTTAATTGAAACTATCTTCGATTTTTTTGGATTTTTTTACAAATTTTACTTTTTATGAACGAAATTTTAGCAAATTTAAGCGGAACTATCTTCGATTTTTTTGGATTTTTTTACAAATTTTAATTTTTATGAACGAAATTTTAGCAAATTCAATTGAAACTATCTTCGATTTTTTTGGATTTTTTAAAAATTTTAATTTTTATGAACGAAATTTTAGCAAATTCAATTGAAACAATCTTCGATTTTTTTGGATTTTTTTACAAATTTTAATTTTAAGAACGAAATTTTAGCAAATTCAATTGAAACTATCTTCGATTTTTTGGATATTTTTTCAAATTTTATTTTTTATGCACGAAATTTTAGCAAATTTAATTGAAACAATCCTCGATTTTTTTGGATTTTTTTACAAATTTTAATTTTTATGAACGAAATTTTAGCAAATTTAATTGAAACTATCTTCGATTTTTTTGGATTTTTTTACAAATTTTAATTTTTATGAACGAAATTTTAGCAAATTCAGTTGAAACTATCTCCGATTTTTTTGGATTTTTTTAAATATTTTAATTTTTATGAACGAAATTTTAGAATATTTAATTGAAACTATCTTCGATTTTTTTGAAATTTTTTACAAATTTTAATTTTTATGAACGAAATTTTCGCAAATTTAATCGGAACTATCTTCGATTTTTTTAGATTTTTTACAAATTTTAATTTTTATGATCGAAATTTTAGCAAATTCAATTGAAACTATCTTTAATTTTTGTGGATTTTTTTACAAATTATAATTTTTATGAACGAAATTTTAGCAAATTCAATTGAAACTATCTTCGATTTTTTTGGATTTTTTCAAAAATTTTAATTTTTATGAACGAAATTTTAGCAAATTTAATTGAAACTATCTTCGATTTTTTTGGATTTTTTTACAAATTTTAATTTTTTTGAACGAAATTTTAGCAAATTCAATTGAAACTATCTTCGATTTTTGTATATTTTTTAAAAAATTTTAATTTTTATGAACGAAATTTTAGCAAATTTAATTGAAACTATCTTCGATTTTTTTGTATTTTTTACAAATTTTAATTTTTATGAACGAAATTTTAGCAAATTTAATTGAAACTGTCTTCGATTTTTTTGGATTTTTTACAAATTTTAATTTTTATGAACGAAATTTTAGCAAATTCGATTGAAACAATCTTCGATTTTTTTGAATTTTTTTACAAATTTTAATTTTTATGAACGAAATTTTAGCAAATTTAATTGAAACTATCTTCGATTTTTTTGGATTTTTTTACAAATTTTAATTTTTATGAACGAAATTTTAGCAAATTTAATCGGAACTATCTTCGATTTTTTTGGATTTTTTACAAATTTTAATTTTTATGATCGAAATTTTAGCAAATTCAATTGAAACTATCTTCGATTTTTGAATATTTTTTAAAAAACTTTAATTTTTATGAACGAAATTTTAGCAAATTTAATCGGAACTATCTTCGATTTTTTTAGATTTTTTACAAATTTTAATTTTTATGATCGAAATTTTAGCAAATTCAATTGAAACTATCTTTAATTTTTGTGGATTTTTTTACAAATTTTAATTTTTATGAACGAAATTTTAGCAAATTTAATCGGAACTATCTTCGATTTTTTTGGATTTTTTACAAATTTTAATTTTTATGATCGAAATTTTAGCAAATTCAATTGAAACTATCTTCGATTTTTGTATATTTTTTAAAAAATTTTAATTTTTATGAACGAAATTTTAGCAAATTCAATTGAAACTATCTTCGATTTTTTTGGATTTTTTTAAATATTTTAATTTTTATGAACGAAATTTTAGCAAATTTAATTGAAACTATCTTCGATTTTTTTGAAATTTTTTACAAATTTTAATTTTTATGAACGAAATTTTAGCAAATTTAATCGGAACTATCTTCGATTTTTTTAGATTTTTTACAAATTTTAATTTTTATGATCGAAATTTTAGCAAATTCAATGGAAACTATCTTTAATTTTTGTGGATTTTTTTACAAATTTTAATTTTAATGAACGAAATTTTAGCAAATTCAATTGAAACTATCTTCGATTTTTTTTGATTTTTTAAAAATTTTAATTTTTATGAACGAAATTTTAGCAAATTCAATTGAAACAATCTTCGATTTTTTTGGATTTTTTTACAAATTTTAATTTTAAGAACGAAATTTTAGCAAATTCAATTGAAACTATCTTCAATTTTTAGGATTTTTTTTCAAATTTTATTTTTTATGCACGAAATTTTAGCAAATTTAATTGAAACTATCCTCGATTTTTTTGGATTTTTTTACAAATTTTAATTTTTATGAACGAAATTTTAGCAAATTTAATCGGAACTATCTTCGATTTTTTTAGAGTTTTTACAAATTTTAATTTTTATGATCGAAATTTTAGCAAATTCAATTGAAACTATCTTCAATTTTTGTGGATTTTTTTACAAATTTTAATTTTTATGAACGAAATTTTAGCAAATTCAATTGAAACTATCTTCGATTTTTTTGGATTATTTAAAAATTTTAATTTTTATGAACGAAATTTTAGCAAATTCAATTGAAACAATCTTCGATTTTTTTGGATTTTTTTACAAATTTTAATTTTTATGATCGAAATTTTAGCAAATTCAATTGAAACTATCTTCAATTTTTGTGGATTTTTTTACAAATTTTAATTTTAAGAACGAAATTTTAGCAAATTCAATTGAAACTATCTTCGATTTTTTGGATTTTTTTTCAAATTTTATTTTTTATGAACGAAATTTTAGCAAATTTAATTGAAACTATCTTCGATTTTTTTGGATTTTTTTACAAATTTTACTTTTTATGAACGAAATTTTAGCAAATTTAATCGGAACTATCTTCGATTTTTTTGGATTTTTTTACAAATTTTAATTTTTATGAACGAAATTTTAGCAAATTCAATTGAAACTATCTTCGATTTTTTTGGATTTTTTAAAAATTTTAATTTTTATGAACGAAATTTTAGCAAATTCAATTGAAACAATCTTCGATTTTTTTGGATTTTTTTACAAATTTTAATTTTAAGAACGAAATTTTAGCAAATTCAATTGAAACTATCTTCGATTTTTTGGATTTTTTTTCAAATTTTATTTTTTATGCACGAAATTTTAGCAAATTTAATTGAAACAATCCTCGATTTTTTTGGATTTTTTTACAAATTTTAATTTTTATGAACGAAATTTTAGCAAATTTAATTGAAACTATCTTCGATTTTTTTGGATTTTTTTACAAATTTTATTTTTTATGAACGAAATTTTAGCAAATTCAATTAAAACTATCTTCGATTTTTTTGGATTTTTTTAAATATTTTAATTTTTATGAACGAAATTTTAGCAAATTTAATTGAATCTATCTTCGATTTTTTTGGATTTTTTACAAATTTTAATTTTTATGAACGAAATTTTAGCAAATTTAATTGAACCTATCTTCGATTTTTTTGGATTTTTTACAAATTTTAATTTTTATGAACGAAATTTTAGCAAATTTAATTGAACCTATCTTCGATTTTTTTGGATTTTTTTGCAAATTTTAATTTTTATGAACGAAATTTTAGCAAATTCAATTGAAACTATCTTCGATTTTTTTGGATTTTTTTAAATATTTTAATTTTTATGAACGAAATTTTAGCAAATTTAATCGGAACTATCTTCGATTTTTTTGGATTTTTTACAAATTTTAATTTTTATGATCGAAATTTTAGCAAATTCAATTGAAACTATCTTCGATTTTTGTATATTTTTTAAAAAATTTTAATTTTTATGAACGAAATTTTAGCAAATTCAATTGAAACTATCTTCGATTTTTTTGGATTTTTTTACAAATTTTAATTTTTATGAACGAAATTTTAGCAAATTTAATCGGAACTATCTTCGATTTTTTTGGATTTTTTACAAATTTTAATTTTTATGATCGAAATTTTAGCAAATTCAATTGAAACTATCTTCGATTTTTGAATATTTTTTAAAAAACTTTAATTTTTATGAACGAAATTTTAGCAAATTCAATTGAAACTATCTTCTATTTTTTTGGATTTTTTTACAAATTTTAATTTTTATGAACGAAATTTTAGCAAATTCAGTTGAAACTATCTCCGATTTTTTTGGATTTTTTTAAATATTTTAATTTTTATGAACGAAATTTTAGAATATTTAATTGAAACTATCTTCGATTTTTTTGAAATTTTTTACAAATTTTAATTTTTATGAACGAAATTTTCGCAAATTTAATCGGAACTATCTTCGATTTTTTTAGATTTTTTACAAATTTTAATTTTTATGATCGAAATTTTAGCAAATTCAATTGAAACTATCTTTAATTTTTGTGGATTTTTTTACAAATTATAATTTTTATGAACGAAATTTTAGCAAATTCAATTGAAACTATCTTCGATTTTTTTGGATTTTTTCAAAAATTTTAATTTTTATGAACGAAATTTTAGCAAATTTAATTGAAACTATCTTCGATTTTTTTGGATTTTTTTACAAATTTTAATTTTTTTGAACGAAATTTTAGCAAATTCAATTGAAACTATCTTCGATTTTTGTATATTTTTTAAAAAATTTTAATTTTTATGAACGAAATTTTAGCAAATTTAATTGAAACTATCTTCGATTTTTTTGTATTTTTTACAAATTTTAATTTTTATGAACGAAATTTTAGCAAATTTAATTGAAACTGTCTTCGATTTTTTTGGATTTTTTACAAATTTTAATTTTTATGAACGAAATTTTAGCAAATTCGATTGAAACAATCTTCGATTTTTTTGAATTTTTTTACAAATTTTAATTTTTATGAACGAAATTTTAGCAAATTTAATTGAAACTATCTTCGATTTTTTTGGATTTTTTTACAAATTTTAATTTTTATGAACGAAATTTTAGCAAATTTAATCGGAACTATCTTCGATTTTTTTGGATTTTTTACAAATTTTAATTTTTATGATCGAAATTTTAGCAAATTCAATTGAAACTATCTTCGATTTTTGAATATTTTTTAAAAAACTTTAATTTTTATGAACGAAATTTTAGCAAATTTAATCGGAACTATCTTCGATTTTTTTAGATTTTTTACAAATTTTAATTTTTATGATCGAAATTTTAGCAAATTCAATTGAAACTATCTTTAATTTTTGTGGATTTTTTTACAAATTTTAATTTTTATGAACGAAATTTTAGCAAATTTAATCGGAACTATCTTCGATTTTTTTGGATTTTTTACAAATTTTAATTTTTATGATCGAAATTTTAGCAAATTCAATTGAAACTATCTTCGATTTTTGTATATTTTTTAAAAAATTTTAATTTTTATGAACGAAATTTTAGCAAATTCAATTGAAACTATCTTCGATTTTTTTGGATTTTTTTAAATATTTTAATTTTTATGAACGAAATTTTAGCAAATTTAATTGAAACTATCTTCGATTTTTTTGAAATTTTTTACAAATTTTAATTTTTATGAACGAAATTTTAGCAAATTTAATCGGAACTATCTTCGATTTTTTTAGATTTTTTACAAATTTTAATTTTTATGATCGAAATTTTAGCAAATTCAATGGAAACTATCTTTAATTTTTGTGGATTTTTTTACAAATTTTAATTTTGTTACGAGCCGGGGCTGCGGCAACGCGAGAGGCCGGCGAGGAGGGTATTTCCCAAGGAATACGGTTTATGAGTTTGTTAGTTAGGGGCGCGGACGAACCTGATGCGAAATCAGGGAGCCGCTAGGATTATTGACGGCGAGGACGAACCTGATGCGAAATCAGGGAGCCTCTAGGAATGGAGTCACACGCGGACGAACCTGATGCGAAATCAGGGAGCCGCAGGAAGGTGAAACGTCGTGAACGAACCCGATGCGAAATCGGGGAGTCACTAGGATGAAGTTCACAGACGAACCTGGTGCGAAACCAGGGAGCTGTTAGGAGGTTGGATTATTCACAGACGAACCTGGTGCGAAACCAGGGAGCTGTTCGGAAGTTGGTAGATTTACAGACGAACCTGATGCGAAATCAGGGAGCTGTAGGATACGGACGAACCTGATGCGAAATCAGGGAGCCGTAGGAGGGTGAGGTTTCGTGGACGAACCCGATGCGAAATCGGGGAGCCACTGGGTTGGAGAAGATTCCTTGTTGTGGATGAAAGGTTGCGAACGAACCTGATGCGAAATCAGGGAGTCGCGGGAAATGTTAGTAATGCCTCGTAACTCTTAATTAATATTTGATACAACTCGAGCGGTAAAGTTGTATCAGTGGGTGAGTGCTACTAATATTATAAGGATCGCTGGGTAAGAGATGGGTTTAACGAATCTACTCGATTTACACGTGAACACCATTCGTATATTCAATAATTAGTTATTGTACAAATGTAAGTGTCGCGATTAAATAATAAATAAAAGTGTGTAGGTTACCACTAGTTGCACGGTGTTGACGCACTGGCGATGCGGGGCGTACGAGTGGCTATTTCAAAGTGCCAAATAGGATATAAACCGGACTCGCGGATCCTATGAGGTTAACTATGATTCTGACAGGGACTTTAGCCCGATCTTACCAACTCTGTACGAGCGTGACACGACGTGACTTTACGCGTGACTCTATAGCTTTTAACCGACGAGGGATGAAACCAAAGGGTTTATATAGTCCCAAAAATGAGTGGGGATGCATTAGGAATTTCCATATAAGGAAATCCTTCGGGGTCGTCGTCGTGTCACTCCCGTTCCCATGGTCGTGATCCAGATGGTCGAGATCATGACCCCCTTAGTGGTATGTGATAAACAAAAAGGCTTTTAGGGCGTTTTCCCTTCGCAGACGCGAGCTCGAAAAATGGTTGAGAGCGGCGTATGGGAAAATTCCACATACGTAACATCTCCCCCCTAAGACAAAACATCGCGATTCTCGTGATGCTTTTCAAAAGAAGGGAAAACGCCCCACAAATCCTTTTATAAGAAAAAGTGTAAAAGAGAATTGTCGGGTGTAGTGTGGTGTAATTAGTGTACTTATCGGTAGGTATTGCCGGGTGTAAGAGTTTAGTCGTTGCTGGGCACCACGTAGCCGATCTGCAGCCAGTGCTCGATGACATCGAGTGGTGGCTGTCCCGGTAGTCGATCCAGCGTCAGTGAGGCTGTGAGGCCGTCCGGCGTTGACTGGACGTTGGTGAGGAGGCCCTTCCTTCTCGCCATAACTACCTCTGCAATCTGCGTCGTCCTCTGGAGCGGTCGGCGGGAGCGTACGGTGAGTCGGAGCGATAAGAAGGGGATTCTGAGGGGCTCCGGTGACGCAAGGTCCAGGCCGTCGTGCGTGTCCGTCCTTCTCGTTCCTCTTCAAAACCAGATGTTCTAAGAGACCGATCCCTGTTCTGGTCGTATCTACTCGGAGAAAGTGGGTACGACACTTCGCGGTCGTGGCGACGAGAATCTTCGGCGTAATGGTCTCGGCGAGACCACCTGGAGGGCGATTCGTTGCGGGGCGACTGTCGTCGATTCCTTAATTTTCTATCTATCTGTAGCACGGCGTCGTAAGCTTGTTCAAGTGTTTTAATGTCTTGAATCTGAGCCGACACTTTCCAGGAAATTCGATCCGGTAAACCATCAATGAAGTTTTCTTTAACGTCTTTTTCCATTTCTTTGACGAAGTCTTCAGCGTGATCCAGATACCTTTCCCGAATAGCTCCGCGCGCACAATAAACGAGATGGCTAGTCCTGTCGACGTACTGTCGCAGACTTTCTCCTTCGCGAATGCTTAGTTTCGCGATTTCGACTTGAAAATATGACAAACTTCTTCCCGGCGCGAATCTCTTTTTTAGATGTTGAACTAATTTCTTAACAGACTCGAATTTATGCTCTAACGTGCACCTGCGTGCCGGACCGATCAGTTTCGTTAATATTATAGCAAGATACTCGGCTTCCGTACCCTCAGGAATCAAAGTTAACCCGTCTTCCACATTTTGTGCAAAGCGCGTCAAGGGTGGACTTTCACCGTCGAAGGTTGGAATTGACATAGTAATATTCTGTATACATGTCCGTTGCGTCAAAAGCGACATTGAGTTTGCAATTGAAACTGTCAGGTTCATAATATCATTAGAAGAGACGTTCGCCTGTGCGGTTGCCATTTTAAAATTACTAAGTGACTCGACTAGAGAAAACTAGTATATCGTCGATAATAAATTACGAGTGATTTTAACGTATTTAAAAACCCAAATTTTACGGCGATTCTAATGCAGTAGCATCCCACCGCTGTCACCAGTTCTGTTACGAGCCGGGGCTGCGGCAACGCGAGAGGCCGGCGAGGAGGGTATTTCCCAAGGAATACGGTTTATGAGTTTGTTAGTTAGGGGCGCGGACGAACCTGATGCGAAATCAGGGAGCCGCTAGGATTATTGACGGCGAGGACGAACCTGATGCGAAATCAGGGAGCCTCTAGGAATGGAGTCACACGCGGACGAACCTGATGCGAAATCAGGGAGCCGCAGGAAGGTGAAACGTCGTGAACGAACCCGATGCGAAATCGGGGAGTCACTAGGATGAAGTTCACAGACGAACCTGGTGCGAAACCAGGGAGCTGTTAGGAGGTTGGATTATTCACAGACGAACCTGGTGCGAAACCAGGGAGCTGTTCGGAAGTTGGTAGATTTACAGACGAACCTGATGCGAAATCAGGGAGCTGTAGGATACGGACGAACCTGATGCGAAATCAGGGAGCCGTAGGAGGGTGAGGTTTCGTGGACGAACCCGATGCGAAATCGGGGAGCCACTGGGTTGGAGAAGATTCCTTGTTGTGGATGAAAGGTTGCGAACGAACCTGATGCGAAATCAGGGAGTCGCGGGAAATGTTAGTAATGCCTCGTAACTCTTAATTAATATTTGATACAACTCGAGCGGTAAAGTTGTATCAGTGGGTGAGTGCTACTAATATTATAAGGATCGCTGGGTAAGAGATGGGTTTAACGAATCTACTCGATTTACACGTGAACACCATTCGTATATTCAATAATTAGTTATTGTACAAATGTAAGTGTCGCGATTAAATAATAAATAAAAGTGTGTAGGTTACCACTAGTTGCACGGTGTTGACGCACTGGCGATGCGGGGCGTACGAGTGGCTATTTCAAAGTGCCAAATAGGATATAAACCGGACTCGCGGATCCTATGAGGTTAACTATGATTCTGACAGGGACTTTAGCCCGATCTTACCAACTCTGTACGAGCGTGACACGACGTGACTTTACGCGTGACTCTATAGCTTTTAACCGACGAGGGATGAAACCAAAGGGTTTATATAGTCCCAAAAATGAGTGGGGATGCATTAGGAATTTCCATATAAGGAAATCCTTCGGGGTCGTCGTCGTGTCACTCCCGTTCCCATGGTCGTGATCCAGATGGTCGAGATCATGACCCCCTTAGTGGTATGTGATAAACAAAAAGGCTTTTAGGGCGTTTTCCCTTCGCAGACGCGAGCTCGAAAAATGGTTGAGAGCGGCGTATGGGAAAATTCCACATACGTAACATCTCCCCCCTAAGACAAAACATCGCGATTCTCGTGATGCTTTTCAAAAGAAGGGAAAACGCCCCACAAATCCTTTTATAAGAAAAAGTGTAAAAGAGAATTGTCGGGTGTAGTGTGGTGTAATTAGTGTACTTATCGGTAGGTATTGCCGGGTGTAAGAGTTTAGTCGTTGCTGGGCACCACGTAGCCGATCTGCAGCCAGTGCTCGATGACATCGAGTGGTGGCTGTCCCGGTAGTCGATCCAGCGTCAGTGAGGCTGTGAGGCCGTCCGGCGTTGACTGGACGTTGGTGAGGAGGCCCTTCCTTCTCGCCATAACTACCTCTGCAATCTGCGTCGTCCTCTGGAGCGGTCGGCGGGAGCGTACGGTGAGTCGGAGCGATAAGAAGGGGATTCTGAGGGGCTCCGGTGACGCAAGGTCCAGGCCGTCGTGCGTGTCCGTCCTTCTCGTTCCTCTTCAAAACCAGATGTTCTAAGAGACCGATCCCTGTTCTGGTCGTATCTACTCGGAGAAAGTGGGTACGACACTTCGCGGTCGTGGCGACGAGAATCTTCGGCGTAATGGTCTCGGCGAGACCACCTGGAGGGCGATTCGTTGCGGGGCGACTGTCGTCGATTCCTTAATTTTCTATCTATCTGTAGCACGGCGTCGTAAGCTTGTTCAAGTGTTTTAATGTCTTGAATCTGAGCCGACACTTTCCAGGAAATTCGATCCGGTAAACCATCAATGAAGTTTTCTTTAACGTCTTTTTCCATTTCTTTGACGAAGTCTTCAGCGTGATCCAGATACCTTTCCCGAATAGCTCCGCGCGCACAATAAACGAGATGGCTAGTCCTGTCGACGTACTGTCGCAGACTTTCTCCTTCGCGAATGCTTAGTTTCGCGATTTCGACTTGAAAATATGACAAACTTCTTCCCGGCGCGAATCTCTTTTTTAGATGTTGAACTAATTTCTTAACAGACTCGAATTTATGCTCTAACGTGCACCTGCGTGCCGGACCGATCAGTTTCGTTAATATTATAGCAAGATACTCGGCTTCCGTACCCTCAGGAATCAAAGTTAACCCGTCTTCCACATTTTGTGCAAAGCGCGTCAAGGGTGGACTTTCACCGTCGAAGGTTGGAATTGACATAGTAATATTCTGTATACATGTCCGTTGCGTCAAAAGCGACATTGAGTTTGCAATTGAAACTGTCAGGTTCATAATATCATTAGAAGAGACGTTCGCCTGTGCGGTTGCCATTTTAAAATTACTAAGTGACTCGACTAGAGAAAACTAGTATATCGTCGATAATAAATTACGAGTGATTTTAACGTATTTAAAAACCCAAATTTTACGGCGATTCTAATGCAGTAGCATCCCACCGCTGTCACCAGTTCTGTTACGAGCCGGGGCTGCGGCAACGCGAGAGGCCGGCGAGGAGGGTATTTCCCAAGGAATACGGTTTATGAGTTTGTTAGTTAGGGGCGCGGACGAACCTGATGCGAAATCAGGGAGCCGCTAGGATTATTGACGGCGAGGACGAACCTGATGCGAAATCAGGGAGCCTCTAGGAATGGAGTCACACGCGGACGAACCTGATGCGAAATCAGGGAGCCGCAGGAAGGTGAAACGTCGTGAACGAACCCGATGCGAAATCGGGGAGTCACTAGGATGAAGTTCACAGACGAACCTGGTGCGAAACCAGGGAGCTGTTAGGAGGTTGGATTATTCACAGACGAACCTGGTGCGAAACCAGGGAGCTGTTCGGAAGTTGGTAGATTTACAGACGAACCTGATGCGAAATCAGGGAGCTGTAGGATACGGACGAACCTGATGCGAAATCAGGGAGCCGTAGGAGGGTGAGGTTTCGTGGACGAACCCGATGCGAAATCGGGGAGCCACTGGGTTGGAGAAGATTCCTTGTTGTGGATGAAAGGTTGCGAACGAACCTGATGCGAAATCAGGGAGTCGCGGGAAATGTTAGTAATGCCTCGTAACTCTTAATTAATATTTGATACAACTCGAGCGGTAAAGTTGTATCAGTGGGTGAGTGCTACTAATATTATAAGGATCGCTGGGTAAGAGATGGGTTTAACGAATCTACTCGATTTACACGTGAACACCATTCGTATATTCAATAATTAGTTATTGTACAAATGTAAGTGTCGCGATTAAATAATAAATAAAAGTGTGTAGGTTACCACTAGTTGCACGGTGTTGACGCACTGGCGATGCGGGGCGTACGAGTGGCTATTTCAAAGTGCCAAATAGGATATAAACCGGACTCGCGGATCCTATGAGGTTAACTATGATTCTGACAGGGACTTTAGCCCGATCTTACCAACTCTGTACGAGCGTGACACGACGTGACTTTACGCGTGACTCTATAGCTTTTAACCGACGAGGGATGAAACCAAAGGGTTTATATAGTCCCAAAAATGAGTGGGGATGCATTAGGAATTTCCATATAAGGAAATCCTTCGGGGTCGTCGTCGTGTCACTCCCGTTCCCATGGTCGTGATCCAGATGGTCGAGATCATGACCCCCTTAGTGGTATGTGATAAACAAAAAGGCTTTTAGGGCGTTTTCCCTTCGCAGACGCGAGCTCGAAAAATGGTTGAGAGCGGCGTATGGGAAAATTCCACATACGTAACAATTTTAATGAACGAAATTTTAGCAAATTCAATTGAAACTATCTTCGATTTTTTTTGATTTTTTAAAAATTTTAATTTTTATGAACGAAATTTTAGCAAATTCAATTGAAACAATCTTCGATTTTTTTGGATTTTTTTACAAATTTTAATTTTAAGAACGAAATTTTAGCAAATTCAATTGAAACTATCTTCAATTTTTAGGATTTTTTTTCAAATTTTATTTTTTATGCACGAAATTTTAGCAAATTTAATTGAAACTATCCTCGATTTTTTTGGATTTTTTTACAAATTTTAATTTTTATGAACGAAATTTTAGCAAATTTAATCGGAACTATCTTCGATTTTTTTAGAGTTTTTACAAATTTTAATTTTTATGATCGAAATTTTAGCAAATTCAATTGAAACTATCTTCAATTTTTGTGGATTTTTTTACAAATTTTAATTTTTATGAACGAAATTTTAGCAAATTCAATTGAAACTATCTTCGATTTTTTTGGATTATTTAAAAATTTTAATTTTTATGAACGAAATTTTAGCAAATTCAATTGAAACAATCTTCGATTTTTTTGGATTTTTTTACAAATTTTAATTTTTATGATCGAAATTTTAGCAAATTCAATTGAAACTATCTTCAATTTTTGTGGATTTTTTTACAAATTTTAATTTTAAGAACGAAATTTTAGCAAATTCAATTGAAACTATCTTCGATTTTTTGGATTTTTTTTCAAATTTTATTTTTTATGAACGAAATTTTAGCAAATTTAATTGAAACTATCTTCGATTTTTTTGGATTTTTTTACAAATTTTACTTTTTATGAACGAAATTTTAGCAAATTTAATCGGAACTATCTTCGATTTTTTTGGATTTTTTTACAAATTTTAATTTTTATGAACGAAATTTTAGCAAATTTAATTGAAACTATCTTCGATTTTTTTGGATTTTTTACAAATTTTAATTTTTATGAACGAAATTTTAGCAAATTTAATTGAACCTATCTTCGATTTTTTTGGATTTTTTTGCAAATTTTAATTCTTATGAACGAAATTTTAGCAAATTCAATTGAAACTATCTTCGATTTTTTTGGATTTTTTTAAATATTTTAATTTTTATGAACGAAATTTTAGCAAATTTAATCGGAACTATCTTCGATTTTTTTGGATTTTTTACAAATTTTAATTTTTATGATCGAAATTTTAGCAAATTCAATTGAAACTATCTTTAATTTTTGTGGATTTTTTTACAAATTATAATTTTTATGAACGAAATTTTAGCAAATTCAATTGAAACTATCTTCGATTTTTTTGGATTTTTTCAAAAATTTTAATTTTTATGAACGAAATTTTAGTAAATTTAATTGAAACTATCTTCGATTTTTTTGGATTTTTTTACAAATTTTAATTTTTATGAACGAAATTTTAGCAAATTCAATTGAAACAATCTTCGATTTTTTTGGATTTTTTTACAAATTTTATTTTTTATGAACGAAATTTTAGCAAATTCAATTGAAACTATCTTCGATTTTTTTGGATTTTTTCAAAAATTTTAATTTTTATGAACGAAATTTTAGTAAATTTAATTGAAACTATCTTCGATTTTTTTGGATTTTTTTACAAATTTTAATTTTTATGAACGAAATTTTAGCAAATTTAATCGGAATTATCTTCGATTTTTTTGGATTTTTTACAAATTTTAATTTTTATGATCGAAATTTTAGCAAATTCAATTGAAACTATCTTCGATTTTTGTATATTTTTTAAAAAATTTAATTTTTATGAACGAAATTTTAGCAAATTCAATTGAAACAATCTTCGATTTTTTAGGATTTTTTTACAAATTTTAATTTTAAGAACGAAATTTTAGCAAATTCAATTGAAACTATCTTCGATTTTTTTGGATTTTTTTAAATATTTTAATTTTTATGAACGAAATTTTAGCAAATTTAATTGAAACTATCTTCGATTTTTTTGAAATTTTTTACAAATTTTAATTTTTATGAACGAAATTTTAGCAAATTTAATCGGAACTATCTTCGATTTTTTTAGATTTTTTACAAATTTTAATTTTTATGATCGAAATTTTAGCAAATTCAATGGAAACTATCTTTAATTTTTGTGGATTTTTTTACAAATTTTAATTTTAATGAACGAAATTTTAGCAAATTCAATTGAAACTATCTTCGATTTTTTTGGATTTTTTAAAAATTTTAATTTTTATGAACGAAATTTTAGCAAATTCAATTGAAACAATCTTCGATTTTTTTGGATTTTTTTACAAATTTTAATTTTAAGAACGAAATTTTAGCAAATTCAATTGAAACTATCTTCAATTTTTAGGATTTTTTTTCAAATTTTATTTTTTATGCACGAAATTTTAGCAAATTTAATTGAAACTATCCTCGATTTTTTTGGATTTTTTTACAAATTTTAATTTTTATGAACGAAATTTTAGCAAATTTAATCGGAACTATCATCGTTTTTTTTAGAGTTTTTACAAATTTTAATTTTTATGATCGAAATTTTAGCAAATTCAATTGAAACTATCTTCAATTTTTGTGGATTTTTTTACAAATTTTAATTTTTATGAACGAAATTTTAGCAAATTCAATTGAAACTATCTTTAATTTTTTTGGATTTTTTAAAAATTTTAATTTTTATGAACGAAATTTTAGCAAATTCAATTGAAACAATCTTCGATTTTTTTGGATTTATTTACAAATTTTATTTTTTATGATCGAAATTTTAGCAAATTCATTTGAAACTATCTTCAATTTTTGTGGATTTTTTTACACATTTTAATTTTAAGAACGAAATTTTAGCAAATTCAATTGAAACTATCTTCGATTTTTTGGATTTTTTTTCAAATTTTATTTTTTATGAACGAAATTTTAGCAAATTTAATTGAAACTATCTTCGATTTTTTTGGATTTTTTTACAAATTTTACTTTTTATGAACGAAATTTTAGCAAATTTAATCGGAACTATCTTCGATTTTTTTGGATTTTTTTACAAATTTTAATTTTTATGAACGAAATTTTAGCAAATTCAATTGAAACTATCTTCGATTTTTTTGGATTTTTTAAAAATTTTAATTTTTATGAACGAAATTTTAGCAAATTCAATTGAAACAATCTTCGATTTTTTTGGATTTTTTTACAAATTTTAATTTTAAGAACGTAATTTTAGCAAATTCAATTGAAACTATCTTCGATTTTTTGGATTTTTTTTCAAATTTTATTTTTTATGCACGAAATTTTAGCAAATTTAATTGAAACAATCCTCGATTTTTTTGGATTTTTTTACAAATTTTAATTTTTATGAACGAAATTTTAGCAAATTTAATTGAAACTATCTTCGATTTTTTTGGATTTTTTTACAAATTTTATTTTTTATGAACGAAATTTTAGCAAATTCAATTAAAACTATCTTCGATTTTTTTGGTTTTTTTTAAATATTTTAATTTTTATGAACGAAATTTTAGCAAATTTAATTGAATCTATCTTCGATTTTTTTGGATTTTTTACAAATTTTAATTTTTATGAACGAAATTTTAGCAAATTTAATTGAACCTATCTTCGATTTTTTTGGATTTTTTTACAAATTTTAATTTTTATGAACGAAATTTTAGCAAATTTAATTGAAACAATCCTCGATTTTTTTGGATTTTTTTACAAATTTTAATTTTTATGAACGAAATTTTAGCAAATTTAATTGAAACTATCTTCAATTTTTTTGGATTTTTTTACAAATTTTATTTTTTATGAACGAAATTTTAGCAAATCCAATTAAAACTATCTTCGATTTTTTTGGATTTTTTTAAATATTTTAATTTTTATGAACGAAATTTTAGCAAATTTAATTGAAACTATCTTCGATTTTTTTGGATTTTTTACAAATTTTAATTTTTATGAACGAAATTTTAGCAAATTTAATTGAACCTATCTTCGATTTTTTTGGATTTTTTTACAAATTTTAATTTTTATGAACGAAATTTTAGCAAATTCAATTGAAACTATCTTCGATTTTTTTGGATTTTTTTTAAATATTTTAATTTTTATGAACGAAATTTTAGCAAATTTAATTGAAACTATCTTCGATTTTTTTGAAATTTTTTACAAACTTTAATTTTTATGAACGAAATTTTAGCAAATTTAATCGGAACTATCTTCGATTTTTTTAGATTTTTTACAAATTTTAATTTTTATGATCGAAATTTTAGCAAATTTAATTGAAACTATCTTCGATTTTTTTGGATTTTTTTACAAATTTTAATTTTTATGAACGAAATTTTAGCAAATTCAATTAAAACTATCTTCGATTTTTTTGGATTTTTTTAAATATTTTAATTTTTATGAACGAAATTTTAGCAAATTTAATTGAAACTATCTTCGATTTTTTTGGATTTTTTTACAAATTTTAATTTTTATGATCGAAATTTTAGCAAATTCAATTGAAACTATCTTCAATTTTTGTGGATTTTTTTACAAATTTTAATTTTTATGAACGAAATTTTAGCAAATTCAATTGAAACTATCTTCGATTTTTTTGGATTTTTTAAAAATTTTAATTTTTATGAACGAAATTTTTAGCAAATTCAATTGAAACAATCTTCGATTTTTTTGGATTTTTTTACAAATTTTAATTTTAAGAACGAAATTTTAGCAAATTCAATTGAAACTATCTTCGATTTTTTGGATTTTTTTTCAAATTTTATTTTTTATGAACGAAATTTTAGCAAATTTAATTGAAACTATCTTCGATTTTTTTGGATTTTTTTACAAATTTTAATTTTTATGAACGAAATTTTAGCAAATTTAATCGGAACTATCTTCGATTTTTTTGGATTTTTTTACAAATTTTAATTTTTATGAACGAAATTTTAGCAAATTTAATCGGAACTATTTTCGATTTTTTTGGATTTTTTACAAATTTTAATTTTTATGATCGAAAATTTAGCAAATTCAATTGAAACTATCTTCGATTTTTGTATATTTTTTAAAAAATTTTAATTTTTATGATCGAAATTTTAGCAAATTTAATTGAAACTATCTTCAATTTTTTTGGATTTTTTACAAATTTTAATTTTTATGAACGAAATTTTAGCAAATTCGATTGAAACAATCTTCGATTTTTTTGGATTTTTTTACAAATTTTAATTTTTATGAACGAAATTTTAGCAAATTCAATTGAAACTATCTTCGATTTTTTTGGATTTTTTAAAAATTTTAATTTTTATGAACGAAATTTTAGCAAATTCAATTGAAACAATCTTCGATTTTTTTGGATTTTTTTACAAATTTTAATTTTAAGAACGTAATTTTAGCAAATTCAATTGAAACTATCTTCGATTTTTTGGATTTTTTTTCAAATTTTATTTTTTATGCACGAAATTTTAGCAAATTTAATTGAAACAATCCTCGATTTTTTTGGATTTTTTTACAAATTTTAATTTTTATGAACGAAATTTTAGCAAATTTAATCGGAACTATCTTCGATTTTTTTAGAGTTTTTACAAATTTTAATTTTTATGATCGAAATTTTAGCAAATTCAATTGAAACTATCTTCAATTTTTGTGGATTTTTTTACAAATTTTAATTTTTATGAACGAAATTTTAGCAAATTCAATTGAAACTATCTTTAATTTTTTTGGATTTTTTAAAAATTTTAATTTTTATGAACGAAATTTTAGCAAATTCAATTGAAACAATCTTCGATTTTTTTGGATTTATTTACAAATTTTATTTTTTATGATCGAAATTTTAGCAAATTCATTTGAAACTATCTTCAATTTTTGTGGATTTTTTTACACATTTTAATTTTAAGAACGAAATTTTAGCAAATTCAATTGAAACTATCTTCGATTTTTTGGATTTTTTTTCAAATTTTATTTTTTATGAACGAAATTTTAGCAAATTTAATTGAAACTATCTTCGATTTTTTTGGATTTTTTTACAAATTTTACTTTTTATGAACGAAATTTTAGCAAATTTAATTGAAACTATCTTCGATTTTTTTGGATTTTTTTACAAATTTTAATTTTTATGAACGAAATTTTAGCAAATTTAATCGGAACTATCTTCGATTTTTTTGGATTTTTTACAAATTTTAATTTTTATGATCGAAATTTTAGCAAATTCATTTGAAACTATCTTCGATTTTTGAATATTTTTTAAAAAACTTTAATTTTTATGAACGAAATTTTAGCAAATTCAATTGAAACTATCTTCTATTTTTTTGGATTTTTTTACAAATTTTAATTTTTATGAACGAAATTTTAGCAAATTCAGTTGAAACTATCTCCGATTTTTTTGGATTTTTTAAATATTTTAATTTTTATGAACGAAATTTTAGAATATTTAATTGAAACTATCTTCGATTTTTTTGAAATTTTTTACAAATTTTAATTTTTATGAACGAAATTTTCGCAAATTTAATCGGAACTATCTTCGATTTTTTTAGATTTTTTACAAATTTTAATTTTTATGATCGAAATTTTAGCAAATTCAATTGAAACTATCTTTAATTTTTGTGGATTTTTTTACAAATTTTAATTTTTATGAACGAAATTTTAGCAAATTTAATCGGAACTATCTTCGATTTTTTTAGATTTTTTACAAATTTTAATTTTTATGATCGAAATTTAAGCAAATTCAATTGAAACTATCTTTAATTTTTGTGGATTTTTTTACAAATTTTAATTTTTATGAACGAAATTTTAGCAAATTCAATTGAAACTATCTTCGATTTTTTTGGATTTTTTAAAAATTTTAATTTTTATGAACGAAATTTTAGCAAATTCAATTGAAACAATCTTCGATTTTTTTGGATTTTTTTACAAATTTTATTTTTTATGAACGAAATTTTAGCAAATTCAATTGAAACTATCTTCGATTTTTTTGGATTTTTTCAAAAATTTTAATTTTTATGAACGAAATTTTAGTAAATTTAATTGAAACTATCTTCGATTTTTTTGGATTTTTTTACAAATTTTAATTTTTATGAACGAAATTTTAGCAAATTTAATCGGAATTATCTTCGATTTTTTTGGATTTTTTACAAATTTTAATTTTTATGATCGAAATTTTAGCAAATTCAATTGAAACTATCTTCGATTTTTGTATATTTTTTAAAAAATTTAATTTTTATGAACGAAATTTTAGCAAATTCAATTGAAACAATCTTCGATTTTTTAGGATTTTTTTACAAATTTTAATTTTAAGAACGAAATTTTAGCAAATTCAATTGAAACTATCTTCGATTTTTTTGGATTTTTTTAAATATTTTAATTTTTATGAACGAAATTTTAGCAAATTTAATTCAAACTATCTTCGATTTTTTTGAAATTTTTTACAAATTTTAATTTTTATGAACGAAATTTTAGCAAATTCAATTGAAACTATCTTCTATTTTTTTGGATTTTTTTACAAATTTTAATTTTTATGAACGAAATTTTAGCAAATTCAGTTGAAACTATCTCCGATTTTTTTGGATTTTTTAAATATTTTAATTTTTATGAACGAAATTTTAGAATATTTAATTGAAACTATCTTCGATTTTTTTGAAATTTTTTACAAATTTTAATTTTTATGAACGAAATTTTCGCAAATTTAATCGGAACTATCTTCGATTTTTTTAGATTTTTTACAAATTTTAATTTTTATGATCGAAATTTTAGCAAATTCAATTGAAACTATCTTTAATTTTTGTGGATTTTTTTACAAATTTTAATTTTTATGAACGAAATTTTAGCAAATTTAATCGGAACTATCTTCGATTTTTTTAGATTTTTTACAAATTTTAATTTTTATGATCGAAATTTAAGCAAATTCAATTGAAACTATCTTTAATTTTTGTGGATTTTTTTACAAATTTTAATTTTTATGAACGAAATTTTAGCAAATTCAATTGAAACTATCTTCGATTTTTTTGGATTTTTTAAAAATTTTAATTTTTATGAACGAAATTTTAGCAAATTCAATTGAAACAATCTTCGATTTTTTTGGATTTTTTTACAAATTTTATTTTTTATGAACGAAATTTTAGCAAATTCAATTGAAACTATCTTCGATTTTTTTGGATTTTTTCAAAAATTTTAATTTTTATGAACGAAATTTTAGTAAATTTAATTGAAACTATCTTCGATTTTTTTGGATTTTTTTACAAATTTTAATTTTTATGAACGAAATTTTAGCAAATTTAATCGGAATTATCTTCGATTTTTTTGGATTTTTTACAAATTTTAATTTTTATGATCGAAATTTTAGCAAATTCAATTGAAACTATCTTCGATTTTTGTATATTTTTTAAAAAATTTAATTTTTATGAACGAAATTTTAGCAAATTCAATTGAAACAATCTTCGATTTTTTAGGATTTTTTTACAAATTTTAATTTTAAGAACGAAATTTTAGCAAATTCAATTGAAACTATCTTCGATTTTTTTGGATTTTTTTAAATATTTTAATTTTTATGAACGAAATTTTAGCAAATTTAATTGAAACTATCTTCGATTTTTTTGAAATTTTTTACAAATTTTAATTTTTTATGAACGAAATTTTAGCAAATTTAATCGGAACTATCTTCGATTTTTTTAGATTTTTTACAAATTTTAATTTTTATGATCGAAATTTTAGCAAATTCAATGGAAACTATCTTTAATTTTTGTGGATTTTTTTACAAATTTTAATTTTAATGAACGAAATTTTAGCAAATTCAATTGAAACTATCTTCGATTTTTTTGGATTTTTTAAAAATTTTAATTTTTATGAACGAAATTTTAGCAAATTCAATTGAAACAATCTTCGATTTTTTTGGATTTTTTTACAAATTTTAATTTTAAGAACGAAATTTTAGCAAATTCAATTGAAACTATCTTCAATTTTTAGGATTTTTTTTTCAAATTTTATTTTTTATGCACGAAATTTTAGCAAATTTAATTGAAACTATCCTCGATTTTTTTGGATTTTTTTACAAATTTTAATTTTTATGAACGAAATTTTAGCAAATTTAATCGGAACTATCATCGTTTTTTTTAGAGTTTTTACAAATTTTAATTTTTATGATCGAAATTTTAGCAAATTCAATTGAAACTATCTTCAATTTTTGTGGATTTTTTTACAAATTTTAATTTTTATGAACGAAATTTTAGCAAATTCAATTGAAACTATCTTTAATTTTTTTGGATTTTTTAAAAATTTTAATTTTTATGAACGAAATTTTAGCAAATTCAATTGAAACAATCTTCGATTTTTTTGGATTTATTTACAAATTTTATTTTTTATGATCGAAATTTTAGCAAATTCATTTGAAACTATCTTCAATTTTTGTGGATTTTTTTACACATTTTAATTTTAAGAACGAAATTTTAGCAAATTCAATTGAAACTATCTTCGATTTTTTGGATTTTTTTTCAAATTTTATTTTTTATGAACGAAATTTTAGCAAATTTAATTGAAACTATCTTCGATTTTTTTGGATTTTTTTACAAATTTTACTTTTTATGAACGAAATTTTAGCAAATTTAATCGGAACTATCTTCGATTTTTTTGGATTTTTTTACAAATTTTAATTTTTATGAACGAAATTTTAGCAAATTCAATTGAAACTATCTTCGATTTTTTTGGATTTTTTAAAATTTTAATTTTTATGAACGAAATTTTAGCAAATTCAATTGAAACAATCTTCGATTTTTTTGGATTTTTTTACAAATTTTAATTTTAAGAACGTAATTTTAGCAAATTCAATTGAAACTATCTTCGATTTTTTGGATTTTTTTTCAAATTTTATTTTTTATGCACGAAATTTTAGCAAATTCAATTAAAACTATCTTCGATTTTTTTGGTTTTTTTTAAATATTTTAATTTTTATGAACGAAATTTTAGCAAATTTAATTGAATCTATCTTCGATTTTTTTGGATTTTTTACAAATTTTAATTTTTATGAACGAAATTTTAGCAAATTTAATTGAACCTATCTTCGATTTTTTTGGATTTTTTTACAAATTTTAATTTTTATGAACGAAATTTTAGCAAATTTAATTGAAACAATCCTCGATTTTTTTGGATTTTTTTACAAATTTTAATTTTTATGAACGAAATTTTAGCAAATTTAATTGAAACTATCTTCGATTTTTTTGGATTTTTTTACAAATTTTATTTTTTATGAACGAAATTTTAGCAAATCCAATTAAAACTATCTTCGATTTTTTTGGATTTTTTTAAATATTTTAATTTTTATGAACGAAATTTTAGCAAATTTAATTGAAACTATCTTCGATTTTTTTGGATTTTTTACAAATTTTAATTTTTATGAACGAAATTTTAGCAAATTTAATTGAACCTATCTTCGATTTTTTTGGATTTTTTTACAAATTTTAATTTTTATGAACGAAATTTTAGCAAATTCAATTGAAACTATCTTCGATTTTTTTGGATTTTTTTAAATATTTTAATTTTTATGAACGAAATTTTAGCAAATTTAATTGAAACTATCTTCGATTTTTTTGAAATTTTTTACAAACTTTAATTTTTATGAACGAAATTTTAGCAAATTTAATCGGAACTATCTTCGATTTTTTTAGATTTTTTACAAATTTTAATTTTTATGATCGAAATTTTAGCAAATTTAATTGAAACTATCTTCGATTTTTTTGGATTTTTTTACAAATTTTAATTTTTATGAACGAAATTTTAGCAAATTCAATTAAAACTATCTTCGATTTTTTTGGATTTTTTTAAATATTTTAATTTTTATGAACGAAATTTTAGCAAATTTAATTGAAACTATCTTCGATTTTTTTTGGATTTTTTTACAAATTTTAATTTTTATGATCGAAATTTTAGCAAATTCAATTGAAACTATCTTCAATTTTTGTGGATTTTTTTACAAATTTTAATTTTTATGAACGAAATTTTAGCAAATTCAATTGAAACTATCTTCGATTTTTTTGGATTTTTTAAAAATTTTAATTTTTATGAACGAAATTTTTAGCAAATTCAATTGAAACAATCTTCGATTTTTTTGGATTTTTTTACAAATTTTAATTTTAAGAACGAAATTTTTAGCAAATTCAATTGAAACTATCTTCGATTTTTTGGATTTTTTTTCAAATTTTATTTTTTATGAACGAAATTTTAGCAAATTTAATTGAAACTATCTTCGATTTTTTTTGGATTTTTTTACAAATTTTAATTTTTATGAACGAAATTTTAGCAAATTTAATCGGAACTATCTTCGATTTTTTTGGATTTTTTTTACAAATTTTAATTTTTATGAACGAAATTTTAGCAAATTTAATCGGAACTATTTTCGATTTTTTTGGATTTTTTACAAATTTTAATTTTTATGATCGAAAATTTAGCAAATTCAATTGAAACTATCTTCGATTTTTGTATATTTTTTAAAAAATTTTAATTTTTATGATCGAAATTTTAGCAAATTTAATTGAAACTATCTTCGATTTTTTTGGATTTTTTACAAATTTTAATTTTTATGAACGAAATTTTAGCAAAAATTTAATTGAAACTATCTTCGATTTTTTTGGATTTTTTTACAAATTTTAATTTTTATGAACGAAATTTTAGCAAATTCAATTGAAACTATCTTCGATTTTTTTGGATTTTTTTAATATTTTAATTTTTATGAACGAAATTTTAGCATATTTAATTGAAACTATCTTCGATTTTTTTGAAATTTTTTACAAATTTTAATTTTTATGAACGAAATTTTAGCAAATTTAATCGGAACTATCTTCGATTTTTTTAGATTTTTTACAAATTTTATTTTTTATGATCGAAATTTTAGCAAATTCAATTGAAACTATCTTTAATTTTTGTGGATTTTTTTACAAATTATAATTTTTATGAACGAAATTTTAGTAAATTCAATTGAAACTATCTTCGATTTTTTTGGATTTTTTCAAAAATTTTAATTTTTATGAACGAAATTTTAGCAAATTTAATTGAAACTATCTTCGATTTTTTTGGATTTTTTTACAAATTTTAATTTTTATGAACGAAATTTTAGCAAATTCAATTGAAACTATCTTCGATTTTTGTATATTTTTTAAAAAATTTTAATTTTTTTGAACGAAATTTTAGCAAATTTAATTGAAACTATCTTCGATTTTTTTGTATTTTTTACAAATTTTAATTTTTATGAACGAAATTTTAGCAAATTTAATTGAAACTGTCTTCAATTTTTTTGGATTTTTTACAAATTTTAATTTTTATGAACGAAATTTTAGCAAATTCGATTGAAACAATCTTCGATTTTTTTGGATTTTTTTACAAATTTTAATTTTTATGAACGAAATTTTAGCAAATTCAATTGAAACTATCTTCGATTTTTTTGGATTTTTTAAAAATTTTAATTTTTATGAACGAAATTTTAGCAAATTCAATTGAAACAATCTTCGATTTTTTTGGATTTTTTTACAAATTTTAATTTTAAGAACGTAATTTTAGCAAATTCAATTGAAACTATCTTCGATTTTTTGGATTTTTTTTCAAATTTTATTTTTTATGCACGAAATTTTAGCAAATTTAATTGAAACAATCCTCGATTTTTTTGGATTTTTTTACAAATTTTAATTTTTATGAACGAAATTTTAGCAAATTTAATTGAAACTATCTTCGATTTTTTTGGATTTTTTTACAAATTTTATTTTTCATGAACGAAATTTTAGCAAATTCAATTAAAACTATCTTCGATTTTTTTGGTTTTTTTTAAATATTTTAATTTTTATGAACGAAATTTTAGCAAATTTAATTGAATCTATCTTCGATTTTTTTGGATTTTTTACAAATTTTAATTTTTATGAACGAAATTTTAGCAAATTTAATTGAACCTATCTTCGATTTTTTTGGATTTTTTTACAAATTTTAATTTTTATGAACGAAATTTTAGCAAATTTAATTGAAACAATCCTCGATTTTTTTGGATTTTTTTACAAATTTTAATTTTTATGAACGAAATTTTAGCAAATTTAATTGAAACTATCTTCGATTTTTTTGGATTTTTTTACAAATTTTATTTTTTATGAACGAAATTTTAGCAAATCCAATTAAAACTATCTTCGATTTTTTTGGATTTTTTAAAATATTTTAATTTTTATGAACGAAATTTTAGCAAATTTAATTGAAACTATCTTCGATTTTTTTGGATTTTTTACAAATTTTAATTTTTATGAACGAAATTTTAGCAAATTTAATTGAACCTATCTTCGATTTTTTTGGATTTTTTTACAAATTTTAATTTTTATGAACGAAATTTTAGCAAATTCAATTGAAACTATCTTCGATTTTTTTGGATTTTTTTAAATATTTTAATTTTTATGAACGAAATTTTAGCAAATTTAATTGAAACTATCTTCGATTTTTTTGAAATTTTTTACAAACTTTAATTTTTATGAACGAAATTTTAGCAAATTTAATCGGAACTATCTTCGATTTTTTTAGATTTTTTACAAATTTTAATTTTTATGATCGAAATTTTAGCAAATTTAATTGAAACTATCTTCGATTTTTTTGGATTTTTTTACAAATTTTAATTTTTATGAACGAAATTTTAGCAAATTCAATTAAAACTATCTTCGATTTTTTTGGATTTTTTTAAATATTTTAATTTTTATGAACGAAATTTTAGCAAATTTAATTGAAACTATCTTCGATTTTTTTGGATTTTTTTACAAATTTTAATTTTTATGATCGAAATTTTAGCAAATTCAATTGAAACTATCTTCAATTTTTGTGGATTTTTTTACAAATTTTAATTTTTATGAACGAAATTTTAGCAAATTCAATTGAAACTATCTTCGATTTTTTTGGATTTTTTAAAAATTTTAATTTTTATGAACGAAATTTTTAGCAAATTCAATTGAAACAATCTTCGATTTTTTTGGATTTTTTTACAAATTTTAATTTTAAGAACGAAATTTTAGCAAATTCAATTGAAACTATCTTCGATTTTTTGGATTTTTTTTCAAATTTTATTTTTTATGAACGAAATTTTAGCAAATTTAATTGAAACTATCTTCGATTTTTTTGGATTTTTTTACAAATTTTAATTTTTATGAACGAAATTTTAGCAAATTTAATCGGAACTATCTTCGATTTTTTTGGATTTTTTTACAAATTTTAATTTTTATGAACGAAATTTTAGCAAATTTAATCGGAACTATTTTCGATTTTTTTGGATTTTTTACAAATTTTAATTTTTATGATCGAAAATTTAGCAAATTCAATTGAAACTATCTTCGATTTTTGTATATTTTTTAAAAAATTTTAATTTTTATGATCGAAATTTTAGCAAATTTAATTGAAACTATCTTCGATTTTTTTGGATTTTTTACAAATTTTAATTTTTATGAACGAAATTTTAGCAAAAATTTAATTGAAACTATCTTCGATTTTTTTGGATTTTTTTACAAATTTTAATTTTTATGAACGAAATTTTAGCAAATTCAATTGAAACTATCTTCGATTTTTTTGGATTTTTTTAAATATTTTAATTTTTATGAACGAAATTTTAGCATATTTAATTGAAACTATCTTCGATTTTTTTGAAATTTTTTACAAATTTTAATTTTTATGAACGAAATTTTAGCAAATTTAATCGGAACTATCTTCGATTTTTTTAGATTTTTTACAAATTTTATTTTTTATGATCGAAATTTTAGCAAATTCAATTGAAACTATCTTTAATTTTTGTGGATTTTTTTACAAATTATAATTTTTATGAACGAAATTTTAGTAAATTCAATTGAAACTATCTTCGATTTTTTTGGATTTTTTCAAAAATTTTAATTTTTATGAACGAAATTTTAGCAAATTTAATTGAAACTATCTTCGATTTTTTTGGATTTTTTTACAAATTTTAATTTTTATGAACGAAATTTTAGCAAATTCAATTGAAACTATCTTCGATTTTTGTATATTTTTTAAAAAATTTTAATTTTTTTGAACGAAATTTTAGCAAATTTAATTGAAACTATCTTCGATTTTTTTGTATTTTTTACAAATTTTAATTTTTATGAACGAAATTTTAGCAAATTTAATTGAAACTGTCTTCAATTTTTTTGGATTTTTTACAAATTTTAATTTTTATGAACGAAATTTTAGCAAATTCGATTGAAACAATCTTCGATTTTTTGGATTTTTTTACAAATTTTAATTTTTATGAACGAAATTTTAGCAAATTCAATTGAAACTATCTTCGATTTTTTTGGATTTTTTAAAAATTTTAATTTTTATGAACGAAATTTTAGCAAATTCAATTGAAACAATCTTCGATTTTTTTGGATTTTTTTACAAATTTTAATTTTAAGAACGTAATTTTAGCAAATTCAATTGAAACTATCTTCGATTTTTTGGATTTTTTTTCAAATTTTATTTTTTATGCACGAAATTTTAGCAAATTTAATTGAAACAATCCTCGATTTTTTTGGATTTTTTTACAAATTTTAATTTTTATGAACGAAATTTTAGCAAATTTAATTGAAACTATCTTCGATTTTTTTGGATTTTTTTACAAATTTTATTTTTCATGAACGAAATTTTAGCAAATTCAATTAAAACTATCTTCGATTTTTTTGGTTTTTTTTAAATATTTTAATTTTTATGAACGAAATTTTAGCAAATTTAATTGAATCTATCTTCGATTTTTTTGGATTTTTTACAAATTTTAATTTTTATGAACGAAATTTTAGCAAATTTAATTGAACCTATCTTCGATTTTTTTGGATTTTTTTACAAATTTTAATTTTTATGAACGAAATTTTAGCAAATTTAATTGAAACAATCCTCGATTTTTTTGGATTTTTTTACAAATTTTAATTTTTATGAACGAAATTTTAGCAAATTTAATTGAAACTATCTTCGATTTTTTTGGATTTTTTTACAAATTTTATTTTTTATGAACGAAATTTTAGCAAATCCAATTAAAACTATCTTCGATTTTTTTGGATTTTTTAAAATATTTTAATTTTTATGAACGAAATTTTAGCAAATTTAATTGAAACTATCTTCGATTTTTTTGGATTTTTTACAAATTTTAATTTTTATGAACGAAATTTTAGCAAATTTAATTGAACCTATCTTCGATTTTTTTGGATTTTTTTACAAATTTTAATTTTTATGAACGAAATTTTAGCAAATTCAATTGAAACTATCTTCGATTTTTTTGGATTTTTTTAAATATTTTAATTTTTATGAACGAAATTTTAGCAAATTTAATTGAAACTATCTTCGATTTTTTTGAAATTTTTTACAAACTTTAATTTTTATGAACGAAATTTTAGCAAATTTAATCGGAACTATCTTCGATTTTTTTAGATTTTTTACAAATTTTAATTTTTATGATCGAAATTTTAGCAAATTTAATTGAAACTATCTTCGATTTTTTTGGATTTTTTTACAAATTTTAATTTTTATGAACGAAATTTTAGCAAATTCAATTAAAACTATCTTCGATTTTTTTGGATTTTTTTAAATATTTTAATTTTTATGAACGAAATTTTAGCAAATTTAATTGAAACTATCTTCGATTTTTTTGGATTTTTTTACAAATTTTATTTTTTATGAACGAAATTTTAGCAAATTCAATTAAAACTATCTTCGATTTTTTTGGTTTTTTTTAAATATTTTAATTTTTATGAACGAAATTTTAGCAAATTTAATTGAAACTATCTTCGATTTTTTTGGATTTTTTACAAATTTTAATTTTTATGATGAACGAAATTTTAGCAAATTCAATTGAAACTGTCTTCGATTTTTTTGGATTTTTTCAAAAATTTTAATTTTTATGAACGAAATTTTAGCAAATTCAATTGAAACTATCTTCGATTTTTGTATATTTTTTAAAAAATTTTAATTTTTTTGAACGAAATTTTAGCAAATTTAATTGAAACTATCTTCGATTTTTTTGGATTTTTTACAAATTTTAATTTTTATGAACCAAATTTAACAAATTTAATTGAAACTATCTTCGATTTTTTTGGATTTTTTACAAATTTTAATTTTTATGAACGAAATTTTAGCAAATTCAATTGAAACAATCTTCGATTTTTTTACAAATTTTAATTTTAAGAACGAAATTTTAGCAAATTCAATTGAAACTATCTTCGATTTTTGGATTTTTTTTCAAATTTTTTTTTATGCACGAAATTTTAGCAAATTTAATTGAAACTATCCTCGATTTTTTTTGGATTTTTTTACAAATTTTAATTTTTATGAACGAAATTTTAGCAAATTTAATTGAAACTATCTTCGATTTTTGATTTTTTTTACAAATTTTAATTTTATGATCAAAATTTTAGCAAATTTAATTGAAACTATCTTCGATTTTTTTGGATTTTTTTACAAATTTTAATTTTTATGAACGAAATTTTAGCAAATTCAATTGAAACTATCTTCGATTTTTTTGGATTTTTTAAAAATTTTAATTTTTATGAACGAAATTTTAGCAAATTCAATTGAAACAATCTTCGATTTTTTTGGATTTTTTTACAAATTTTATTTTTTATGATCGAAATTTTAGCAAATTCAATTGAAACTATCTTCAATTTTGTGGATTTTTTTACAAATTTTAATTTTAAGAACGAAATTTTAGCAAATTCAATTGAAACTATCTTCGATTTTTTGGATTTTTTTTCAAATTTTATTTTTTATGAACGAAATTTTAGCAAATTCAATTGAAACAATCTTCGATTTTTTTGGATTTTTTTACAAATTTTAATTTTAAGAACGTAATTTTAGCAAATTCAATTGAAACTATCTTCGATTTTTTGGATTTTTTTTCAAATTTTATTTTTTATGCACGAAATTTTAGCAAATTTAATTGAAACAATCCTCGATTTTTTTGGATTTTTTTACAAATTTTAATTTTTATGAACGGAATTTTAGCAAATTTAATTGAAACTATCTTCGATTTTTTGGATTTTTTTACAAATTTTATTTTTTATGAACGAAATTTTAGCAAATTCAATTAAAACTATCTTCGATTTTTTTGGATTTTTTTAAATATTTTATTTTTTATGAACGAAATTTTAGCAAATTTAATCGGAACTATCTTCGATTTTTTTGGATTTTTTTACAAATTTTAATTTTTATGAACGAAATTTTAGCAAATTCAAATGAAACTATCTTCGATTTTTTTGGATTTTTAAAAATTTTAATTTTTATGAACGAAATTTTAGCAAATTCAATTGAAACTAACTTCGATTTTTTTGGATTTTTTTAAATATTTTAATTTTTATGAACGAAATTTTAGCAAATTTAATTGAATCTATCTTCGATTTTTTTGGATTTTTTACAAATTTTAATTTTTATGAACGAAATTTTAGCAAATTTAATTGAACCTATCTTCGATTTTTTTGGATTTTTTTACAAATTTTAATTTTTATGAACGAAATTTTAGCAAATTCAATTAAAACTATCTTCGATTTTTTTGGAGTTTTTTAAATATTTTAATTTTTATGAACGAAATTTTAGCAAATTTAATCGGAACTATCTTCGATTTTTTTGGATTTTTTTACAAATTTTAATTTTTATGAACGAAATTTTAGCAAATTCAATTGAAACTATCTTCGATTTTTTTGGATTTTTTAAAAATTTTAATTTTTATGAACGAAATTTTAGCAAATTCAATTGAAACTATCTTCGATTTTTTTGGATTTTTTTAAATATTTTAATTTTTATGAACGAAATTTTAGCAAATTTAATTGAATCTATCTTCGATTTTTTTGGATTTTTTACAAATTTTAATTTTTATGAACGAAATTTTAGCAAATTTAATTGAACCTATCTTCGATTTTTTTGGATTTTTTTACAAATTTTAATTTTTATGAACGAAATTTTAGCAAATTCAATTGAAACTATCTTCGATTTTTTTGGATTTTTTTAAATATTTTAATTTTTATGAACGAAATTTTAGCAAATTTATTTGAAACTATCTTCGATTTTTTTGGATTTTTTTACAAATTTTAATTTTTATGAACGAAATTTTAGCAAATTCAATTAAAACTATTTTCGATTTTTTTGGATTTTTTTAAATATTTTAATTTTTATGAACGAAATTTTAGCAAATTTAATTGAAACTATCATCGATTTTTTTGGATTTTTTACAAATTTTAATTTTTATGAACGAAATTTTAGCAAATTCAATTGAAACGATCTTCGATTTTTTTGGATTTTTTTACAAATTTTAATTTTTATGAACGAAATTTTAGCAAATTCAATTGAAACTATCTTCGATTTTTTTGGATTTTTTCAAAAATTTTAATTTTTATGAACGAAATTTTAGCAAATTCAATTGAAACTATCTTCGATTTTTGTATATTTTTTAAAAAATTTTAATTTTTATGAACGAAATTTTAGCAAATTTAATTGAAACTATCTTCGATTTTTTTGGATTTTTTACAAATTTTAATTTTTATGAACCAAATTTAACAAATTTAATTGAAACTATCTTCGATTTTTTTGGATTTTTTACAAATTTTAATTTTTATGAACGAAATTTTAGCAAATTCAATTGAAACAATCTTCGATTTTTTTACAAATTTTAATTTTAAGAACGAAATTTTAGCAAATTCAATTGAAACTATCTTCGATTTTTTGGATTTTTTTTCAAATTTTTTTTTATGCACGAAATTTTAGCAAATTTAATTGAAACTATCCTCGATTTTTTTGGATTTTTTTACAAATTTTAATTTTTATGAACGAAATTTTAGCAAATTTAATTGAAACTATCTTCGATTTTTGGATTTTTTTACAAATTTTAATTTTTATGAACAAAATTTTAGCAAATTTAATTGAAACTATCTTCGATTTTTTTGGATTTTTTTACAAATTTTAATTTTTATGAACGAAATTTTAGCAAATTCAATTGAAACTATCTTCGATTTTTTTGGATTTTTTCAAAAATTTTAATTTTTATGAACGAAATTTTAGCAAATTTAATTGAAACTATCTTCGATTTTTTTGGATTTTTTTACAAATTTTAATTTTTATGAACGAAATTTTAGCAAATTTAATCGGAACTATCTTCGATTTTTTTGGATTTTTTACAAATTTTAATTTTTATGATCGAAATTTTAGCAAATTCAATTGAAACTATCTTCGATTTTTGTATATTTTTTAAAAAACTTTAATTTTTATGAACGAAATTTTAGCAAATTCAATTGAAACTATCTTCTATTTTTTTGGATTTTTTTAAATATTTTAATTTTTATGAACGAAATTTTAGCATATTCAATTGAAACTATCATCGATTTTTTTGAAATTTTTTACAAATTTTAATTTTTATGAACGAAATTTTAGCAAATTTAATCGGAACTATCTTCGATTTTTTTAGATTTTTACAAATTTTAATTTTTATGATCGAAATTTTAGCAAATTCAATTGAAACTATCTTTAATTTTTGTGGATTTTTTTACAAATTTTAATTTTTATGAACGAAATTTTAGCAAATTCAATTGAAACGATCTTCGATTTTTTTGGATTTTTTTACAAATTTTAATTTTTATGAACGAAATTTTAGCAAATTCAATTGAAACTATCTTCTATTTTTTTTGATTTTTTTAAATATTTTAATTTTTATGAACGAAATTTTAGCAAATTTAATTGAAACTATCATCGATTTTTTTGAAATTTTTTACAAATTTTAATTTTTATGAACGAAATTTTAGCAAATTTAATCGGAACTATCTTCGATTTTTTTGGATTTTTTACAAATTTTAATTTTTATGTTCGAAATTTTAGCAAATTCAATTGAAACTATCTTCGAGTTTTGTATATTTTTTAAAAAATTATAATTTTTATGAACGAAATTTTAGCAAATTTAATTGAAACTATCATCGATTTTTTTGAAATTTTTTACAAATTTTAATTTTTATGAACGAAATTTTAGCAAATTTAATCGGAACTATCTTCGATTTTTTTGGATTTTTTTACAAATTTTAATTTTTATGAACGAAATTTTAGCAAATTCAATTGAAACTATCTTCGATTTTTTTGGATTTTTTAAAAATTTTAATTTTTATGATCGAAATTTTAGCAAATTTAATTGAAACTATCTTCGAT
This sequence comes from Andrena marginata, assembly GCA_963932335.1. Lineage (NCBI taxonomy): Eukaryota > Metazoa > Arthropoda > Insecta > Hymenoptera > Andrenidae > Andrena > Andrena marginata. The sequence continues at coordinate 40,775 of CAWVQI010000069.1, forward strand.
TTTTTTGGATTTTTTACAAATTTTAATTTTTATGAACGAAATTTTAGCAAAAATTTAATTGAAACTATCTTCGATTTTTTTGGATTTTTTTACAAATTTTAATTTTTATGAACGAAATTTTAGCAAATTCAATTGAAACTATCTTCGATTTTTTTGGATTTTTTCAAAATTTTTAATTTTTAAGAACGAAATTTTAGCAAATTCAATTGAAACTATCTTCGATTTTTTTTCAAATTTTTCTTATGCACGAAATTTTAGCAAATTTAATTGAAACTATCCTCGATTTTTTTGGATTTTTTTACAAATTTTAATTTTTATGAACGAAATTTTAGCAAATTCAATTGAAACTATCTTCGATTTTTTTGGATTTTTTTAAATATTTTAATTTTTATGAACGAAATTTTAGCAAAAATTTAATTGAAACTATCCTCGATTTTTTTGGATTTTTTTACAAATTTTAATTTTTATGAACGAAATTTTAGCAAATTCAATTGAAACTATCTTCGATTTTTTTGGATTTTTTTAAATATTTTAATTTTTATGAACGAAATTTTAGCAAATTTAATTGAAACTATCTTCGATTTTTTTGAAATTTTTTACAAACTTTAATTTTTATGAACGAAATTTTAGCAAATTTAATCGGAACTATCTTCGATTTTTTTAGATTTTTTACAAATTTTAATTTTTATGATCGAAATTTTAGCAAATTTAATTGAAACTATCTTCGATTTTTTTGGATTTTTTTACAAATTTTAATTTTTATGAACGAAATTTTAGCAAATTCAATTAAAACTATCTTCGATTTTTTGGATTTTTTTAAATATTTTAATTTTTATGAACGAAATTTTAGCAAATTTAATTGAAACTATCTTCGATTTTTTTGGATTTTTTTACAAATTTTATTTTTTATGAACGAAATTTTAGCAAATTTAATTGAAACTATCATCGATTTTTTTGGATTTTTTACAAATTTTAATTTTTATGAACGAAATTTTAGCAAATTCAATTGAAACGATCTTCGATTTTTTTGGATTTTTTTACAAATTTTAATTTTTATGAACGAAATTTTAGCAAATTCAATTGAAACTATCTTCGATTTTTTTGGATTTTTTCAAAAATTTTAATTTTTATGAACGAAATTTTAGCAAATTCAATTGAAACTATCTTCGATTTTTGTATATTTTTTAAAAAATTTTAATTTTTATGAACGAAATTTTAGCAAATTTAATTGAAACTATCTTCGATTTTTTTGGATTTTTTACAAATTTTAATTTTTATGAACCAAATTTAACAAATTTAATTGAAACTATCTTCGATTTTTTTGGATTTTTTACAAATTTTAATTTTTATGAACGAAATTTTAGCAAATTCAATTGAAACAATCTTCGATTTTTTTACAAATTTTAATTTTAAGAACGAAATTTTAGCAAATTCAATTGAAACTATCTTCGATTTTTTGGATTTTTTTTCAAATTTTTTTTTATGCACGAAATTTTAGCAAATTTAATTGAAACTATCCTCGATTTTTTTGGATTTTTTTACAAATTTTAATTTTTATGAACGAAATTTTAGCAAATTTAATTGAAACTATCTTCGATTTTTGGATTTTTTTACAAATTTTAATTTTTATGAACAAAATTTTAGCAAATTTAATTGAAACTATCTTCGATTTTTTTGGATTTTTTTACAAATTTTAATTTTTATGAACGAAATTTTAGCAAATTCAATTGAAACTATCTTCGATTTTTTTGGATTTTTTCAAAAATTTTAATTTTTATGAACGAAATTTTAGCAAATTTAATTGAAACTATCTTCGATTTTTTTGGATTTTTTTACAAATTTTAATTTTTATGAACGAAATTTTAGCAAATTTAATCGGAACTATCTTCGATTTTTTTGGATTTTTTACAAATTTTAATTTTTATGATCGAAATTTTAGCAAATTCAATTGAAACTATCTTCGATTTTTGTATATTTTTTAAAAAACTTTAATTTTTATGAACGAAATTTTAGCAAATTCAATTGAAACTATCTTCTATTTTTTTGGATTTTTTTAAATATTTTAATTTTTATGAACGAAATTTTAGCATATTCAATTGAAACTATCATCGATTTTTTTGAAATTTTTTACAAATTTTAATTTTTATGAACGAAATTTTAGCAAATTTAATCGGAACTATCTTCGATTTTTTTAGATTTTTTACAAATTTTAATTTTTATGATCGAAATTTTAGCAAATTCAATTGAAACTATCTTTAATTTTTGTGGATTTTTTTACAAATTTTAATTTTTATGAACGAAATTTTAGCAAATTCAATTGAAACGATCTTCGATTTTTTTGGATTTTTTTACAAATTTTAATTTTTATGAACGAAATTTTAGCAAATTCAATTGAAACTATCTTCTATTTTTTTTGATTTTTTTAAATATTTTAATTTTTATGAACGAAATTTTAGCAAATTTAATTGAAACTATCATCGATTTTTTTGAAATTTTTTACAAATTTTAATTTTTATGAACGAAATTTTAGCAAATTTAATCGGAACTATCTTCGATTTTTTTGGATTTTTTACAAATTTTAATTTTTATGTTCGAAATTTTAGCAAATTCAATTGAAACTATCTTCGAGTTTTGTATATTTTTTAAAAAATTATAATTTTTATGAACGAAATTTTAGCAAATTTAATTGAAACTATCATCGATTTTTTTGAAATTTTTTACAAATTTTAATTTTTATGAACGAAATTTTAGCAAATTTAATCGGAACTATCTTCGATTTTTTTGGATTTTTTTACAAATTTTAATTTTTATGAACGAAATTTTAGCAAATTCAATTGAAACTATCTTCGATTTTTTTGGATTTTTTAAAAATTTTAATTTTTATGATCGAAATTTTAGCAAATTTAATTGAAACTATCTTCGATTTTTTTGGATTTTTTACAAATTTTAATTTTTATGAACGAAATTTTAGCAAAAATTTAATTGAAACTATCTTCGATTTTTTTGGATTTTTTTACAAATTTTAATTTTTATGAACGAAATTTTAGCAAATTCAATTGAAACTATCTTCGATTTTTTTGGATTTTTTCAAAAATTTTAATTTTTAAGAACGAAATTTTAGCAAATTCAATTGAAACTATCTTCGATTTTTTTTCAAATTTTTCTTATGCACGAAATTTTAGCAAATTTAATTGAAACTATCCTCGATTTTTTTGGATTTTTTTACAAATTTTAATTTTTATGAACGAAATTTTAGCAAATTCAATTGAAACTATCTTCGATTTTTTTGGATTTTTTTAAATATTTTAATTTTTATGAACGAAATTTTAGCAAAAATTTAATTGAAACTATCCTCGATTTTTTTGGATTTTTTTACAAATTTTAATTTTTATGAACGAAATTTTAGCAAATTCAATTGAAACTATCTTCGATTTTTTTGGATTTTTTTAAATATTTTAATTTTTATGAACGAAATTTTAGCAAATTTAATTGAAACTATCTTCGATTTTTTTGAAATTTTTTACAAACTTTAATTTTTATGAACGAAATTTTAGCAAATTTAATCGGAACTATCTTCGATTTTTTTAGATTTTTTACAAATTTTAATTTTTATGATCGAAATTTTAGCAAATTTAATTGAAACTATCTTCGATTTTTTTGGATTTTTTTACAAATTTTAATTTTTATGAACGAAATTTTAGCAAATTCAATTAAAACTATCTTCGATTTTTTTGGATTTTTTTAAATATTTTAATTTTTATGAACGAAATTTTAGCAAATTTAATTGAAACTATCTTCGATTTTTTTGGATTTTTTTACAAATTTTATTTTTTATGAACGAAATTTTAGCAAATTCAATTAAAACTATCTTCGATTTTTTTGGTTTTTTTTAAATATTTTAATTTTTATGAACGAAATTTTAGCAAATTTAATTGAAACTATCTTCGATTTTTTTGGATTTTTTACAAATTTTAATTTTTATGAACGAAATTTTAGCAAATTCAATTGAAACTGTCTTCGATTTTTTTGGATTTTTTCAAAAATTTTAATTTTTATGAACGAAATTTTAGCAAATTCAATTGAAACTATCTTCGATTTTTGTATATTTTTTAAAAAATTTTAATTTTTTTGAACGAAATTTTAGCAAATTTAATTGAAACTATCTTCGATTTTTTTGGATTTTTTACAAATTTTAATTTTTATGAACCAAATTTAACAAATTTAATTGAAACTATCTTCGATTTTTTTGGATTTTTTACAAATTTTAATTTTTATGAACGAAATTTTAGCAAATTCAATTGAAACAATCTTCGATTTTTTTACAAATTTTAATTTTAAGAACGAAATTTTAGCAAATTCAATTGAAACTATCTTCGATTTTTTGGATTTTTTTTCAAATTTTTTTTTATGCACGAAATTTTAGCAAATTTAATTGAAACTATCCTCGATTTTTTTGGATTTTTTTACAAATTTTAATTTTTATGAACGAAATTTTAGCAAATTTAATTGAAACTATCTTCGATTTTTGGATTTTTTTACAAATTTTAATTTTTATGATCAAAATTTTAGCAAATTTAATTGAAACTATCTTCGATTTTTTTGGATTTTTTTACAAATTTTAATTTTTATGAACGAAATTTTAGCAAATTCAATTGAAACTATCTTCGATTTTTTTGGATTTTTTAAAAATTTTAATTTTTATGAACGAAATTTTAGCAAATTCAATTGAAACAATCTTCGATTTTTTTGGATTTTTTTACAAATTTTATTTTTTATGATCGAAATTTTAGCAAATTCAATTGAAACTATCTTCAATTTTTGTGGATTTTTTTACAAATTTTAATTTTAAGAACGAAATTTTAGCAAATTCAATTGAAACTATCTTCGATTTTTTGGATTTTTTTTCAAATTTTATTTTTTATGAACGAAATTTTAGCAAATTCAATTGAAACAATCTTCGATTTTTTTGGATTTTTTTACAAATTTTAATTTTAAGAACGTAATTTTAGCAAATTCAATTGAAACTATCTTCGATTTTTTGGATTTTTTTTCAAATTTTATTTTTTATGCACGAAATTTTAGCAAATTTAATTGAAACAATCCTCGATTTTTTTGGATTTTTTTACAAATTTTAATTTTTATGAACGAAATTTTAGCAAATTTAATTGAAACTATCTTCGATTTTTTTGGATTTTTTTACAAATTTTATTTTTTATGAACGAAATTTTAGCAAATTCAATTAAAACTATCTTCGATTTTTTTGGATTTTTTTAAATATTTTAATTTTTATGAACGAAATTTTAGCAAATTTAATCGGAACTATCTTCGATTTTTTTGGATTTTTTTACAAATTTTAATTTTTATGAACGAAATTTTAGCAAATTCAATTGAAACTATCTTCGATTTTTTTGGATTTTTTAAAAATTTTAATTTTTATGAACGAAATTTTAGCAAATTCAATTGAAACTAACTTCGATTTTTTTGGATTTTTTTAAATATTTTAATTTTTATGAACGAAATTTTAGCAAATTTAATTGAATCTATCTTCGATTTTTTTGGATTTTTTACAAATTTTAATTTTTATGAACGAAATTTTAGCAAATTTAATTGAACCTATCTTCGATTTTTTTGGATTTTTTTACAAATTTTAATTTTTATGAACGAAATTTTAGCAAATTCAATTAAAACTATCTTCGATTTTTTTGGAGTTTTTTAAATATTTTAATTTTTATGAACGAAATTTTAGCAAATTTAATCGGAACTATCTTCGATTTTTTTGGATTTTTTTACAAATTTTAATTTTTATGAACGAAATTTTAGCAAATTCAATTGAAACTATCTTCGATTTTTTTGGATTTTTTAAAAATTTTAATTTTTATGAACGAAATTTTAGCAAATTCAATTGAAACTATCTTCGATTTTTTTGGATTTTTTTAAATATTTTAATTTTTATGAACGAAATTTTAGCAAATTTAATTGAATCTATCTTCGATTTTTTTGGATTTTTTACAAATTTTAATTTTTATGAACGAAATTTTAGCAAATTTAATTGAACCTATCTTCGATTTTTTTGGATTTTTTTACAAATTTTAATTTTTATGAACGAAATTTTAGCAAATTTAATTGAAACAATCCTCGATTTTTTGGATTTTTTTACAAATTTTAATTTTTATGAACGAAATTTTAGCAAATTTAATTGAAACTATCTTTGATTTTTTTTGATTTTTTTACAAATTTTATTTTTTATGAACGAAATTTTAGCAAATCCAATTAAAACTATCTTCGATTTTTTTGGATTTTTTTAAATATTTTAATTTTTATGAACGAAATTTTAGCAAATTTAATTGAAACTATCTTCGATTTTTTTGGATTTTTTACAAATTTTAATTTTTATGAACGAAATTTTAGCAAATTTAATTGAACCTATCTTCGATTTTTTTGGATTTTTTTACAAATTTTAATTTTTATGAACGAAATTTTAGCAAATTCAATTGAAACTATCTTCGATTTTTTTGGATTTTTTTAAATATTTTAATTTTTATGAACGAAATTTTAGCAAATTTATTTGAAACTATCTTCGATTTTTTTGAAATTTTTTACAAACTTTAATTTTTATGAACGAAATTTTAGCAAATTTAATCGGAACTATCTTCGATTTTTTTAGATTTTTTACAAATTTTAATTTTTATGATCGAAATTTTAGCAAATTTAATTGAAACTATCTTCGATTTTTTTGGATTTTTTTACAAATTTTAATTTTTATGAACGAAATTTTAGCAAATTCAATTAAAACTATCTTCGATTTTTTTGGATTTTTTTAAATATTTTAATTTTTATGAACGAAATTTTAGCAAATTTAATTGAAACTATCTTCGATTTTTTTGGATTTTTTTACAAATTTTAATTTTTATGAACGAAATTTTAGCAAATTCAATTAAAACTATTTTCGATTTTTTTGGATTTTTTTAAATATTTTAATTTTTATGAACGAAATTTTAGCAAATTTAATTGAAACTATCATCGATTTTTTTGGATTTTTTACAAATTTTAATTTTTATGAACGAAATTTTAGCAAATTCAATTGAAACGATCTTCGATTTTTTTGGATTTTTTTACAAATTTTAATTTTTATGAACGAAATTTTAGCAAATTCAATTGAAACTATCTTCGATTTTTTTGGATTTTTTCAAAAATTTTAATTTTTATGAACGAAATTTTAGCAAATTCAATTGAAACTATCTTCGATTTTTGTATATTTTTTAAAAAATTTTAATTTTTATGAACGAAATTTTAGCAAATTTAATTGAAACTATCTTCGATTTTTTTGGATTTTTTACAAATTTTAATTTTTATGAACCAAATTTAACAAATTTAATTGAAACTATCTTCGATTTTTTTGGATTTTTTACAAATTTTAATTTTTATGAACGAAATTTTAGCAAATTCAATTGAAACAATCTTCGATTTTTTTACAAATTTTAATTTTAAGAACGAAATTTGAGCAAATTCAATTGAAACTATCTTCGATTTTTTGGATTTTTTTTCAAATTTTTTTTTATGCACGAAATTTTAGCAAATTTAATTGAAACTATCCTCGATTTTTTTGGATTTTTTTACAAATTTTAATTTTTATGAACGAAATTTTAGCAAATTTAATTGAAACTATCTTCGATTTTTGGATTTTTTTACAAATTTTAATTTTTATGAACAAAATTTTAGCAAATTTAATTGAAACTATCTTCGATTTTTTTGGATTTTTTTACAAATTTTAATTTTTATGAACGAAATTTTAGCAAATTCAATTGAAACTATCTTCGATTTTTTTGGATTTTTTCAAAAATTTTAATTTTTATGAACGAAATTTTAGCAAATTTAATTGAAACTATCTTCGATTTTTTTGGATTTTTTTACAAATTTTAATTTTTATGAACGAAATTTTAGCAAATTTAATCGGAACTATCTTCGATTTTTTTGGATTTTTTACAAATTTTAATTTTTATGATCGAAATTTTAGCAAATTCAATTGAAACTATCTTCGATTTTTGTATATTTTTTAAAAAACTTTAATTTTTATGAACGAAATTTTAGCAAATTCAATTGAAACTATCTTCTATTTTTTTGGATTTTTTTAAATATTTTAATTTTTATGAACGAAATTTTAGCATATTCAATTGAAACTATCATCGATTTTTTTGAAATTTTTTACAAATTTTAATTTTTATGAACGAAATTTTAGCAAATTTAATCGGAACTATCTTCGATTTTTTTAGATTTTTTACAAATTTTAATTTTTATGATCGAAATTTTAGCAAATTCAATTGAAACTATCTTTAATTTTTGTGGATTTTTTTACAAATTTTAATTTTTATGAACGAAATTTTAGCAAATTCAATTGAAACGATCTTCGATTTTTTTGGATTTTTTTACAAATTTTAATTTTTATGAACGAAATTTTAGCAAATTCAATTGAAACTATCTTCTATTTTTTTTGATTTTTTTAAATATTTTAATTTTTATGAACGAAATTTTAGCAAATTTAATTGAAACTATCATCGATTTTTTTGAAATTTTTTACAAATTTTAATTTTTATGAACGAAATTTTAGCAAATTTAATCGGAACTATCTTCGATTTTTTTGGATTTTTTACAAATTTTAATTTTTATGTTCGAAATTTTAGCAAATTCAATTGAAACTATCTTCGAGTTTTGTATATTTTTTAAAAAATTATAATTTTTATGAACGAAATTTTAGCAAATTTAATTGAAACTATCATCGATTTTTTTGAAATTTTTTACAAATTTTAATTTTTATGAACGAAATTTTAGCAAATTTAATCGGAACTATCTTCGATTTTTTTGGATTTTTTTACAAATTTTAATTTTTATGAACGAAATTTTAGCAAATTCAATTGAAACTATCTTCGATTTTTTTGGATTTTTTAAAAATTTTAATTTTTATGATCGAAATTTTAGCAAATTTAATTGAAACTATCTTCGAGTTTTGTATATTTTTTAAAAAATTATAATTTTTATGAACGAAATTTTAGCAAATTTAATTGAAACTATCATCGATTTTTTTGAAATTTTTTACAAATTTTAATTTTTATGAACGAAATTTTAGCAAATTTAATCGGAACTATCTTCGATTTTTTTGGATTTTTTTACAAATTTTAATTTTTATGAACGAAATTTTAGCAAATTCAATTGAAACTATCTTCGATTTTTTTGGATTTTTTAAAAATTTTAATTTTTATGATCGAAATTTTAGCAAATTTAATTGAAACTATCTTCGATTTTTTTGGATTTTTTACAAATTTTAATTTTTATGAACGAAATTTTAGCAAAAATTTAATTGAAACTATCTTCGATTTTTTTGGATTTTTTTACAAATTTTAATTTTTATGAACGAAATTTTAGCAAATTCAAATGGAAACTATCTTCGATTTTTTTGGATTTTTTCAAAAATTTTAATTTTTAAGAACGAAATTTTAGCAAATTCAATTGAAACTATCTTCGATTTTTTTTCAAATTTTTCTTATGCACGAAATTTTAGCAAATTTAATTGAAACTATCCTCGATTTTTTTGGATTTTTTTACAAATTTTAATTTTTATGAACGAAATTTTAGCAAATTCAATTGAAACTATCTTCGATTTTTTTGGATTTTTTCAAAAATTTTAATTTTTAAGAACGAAATTTTAGCAAATTCAATTGAAACTATCTTCGATTTTTTGGATTTTTTTTCAAATTTTATTTTTTATGCACGAAATTTTAGCAAACTTAATTGAAACAATCCTCGATTTTTTTGGATTTTTTTACAAATTTTAATTTTTATGAACGAAATTTTAGCAAATTTAATTGAAACTATCTTCGATTTTTTTGGATTTTTTTACAAATTTTAATTTTTATGAACGAAATTTTAGCAAATTCAATTAAAACTATCTTCGATTTTTTTGGATTTTTTTAAATATTTTAATTTTTATGAACGAAATTTTAGCAAATTTAATCGGAACTATCTTCGATTTTTTTAGAGTTTTTACAAATTTTAATTTTTATGATCGAAATTTTAGCAAATTCAATTGAAACTATCTTCAATTTTTGTGGATTTTTTTACAAATTTTAATTTTTATGAACGAAATTTTAGCAAATTCAATTGAAACTATCTTCGATTTTTTTGGATTTTTTAAAAATTTTAATTTTTATGAACGAAATTTTAGCAAATTCAATTGAAACAATCTTCGATTTTTTTGGATTTATTTACAAATTTTATTTTTTATGATCGAAATTTTAGCAAATTCAATTGAAACTATCTTCAATTTTTGTGGATTTTTTTACAAATTTTAATTTTAAGAACGAAATTTTAGCAAATTCAATTGAAACTATCTTCGATTTTTTGGATTTTTTTTCAAATTTTATTTTTTATGAACGAAATTTTAGCAAATTTAATTGAAACTATCTTCGATTTTTTTGGATTTTTTTACAAATTTTACTTTTTATGAACGAAATTTTAGCAAATTTAATCGGAACTATCTTCGATTTTTTTGGATTTTTTTACAAATTTTAATTTTTATGAACGAAATTTTAGCAAATTCAATTGAAACTATCTTCGATTTTTTTGGATTTTTTAAAAATTTTAATTTTTATGATCGAAATTTTAGCAAATTTAATTGAAACTATCTTCGATTTTTTTGGATTTTTTACAAATTTTAATTTTTATGAACGAAATTTTAGCAAAAATTTAATTGAAACTATCTTCGATTTTTTTGGATTTTTTTACAAATTATAATTTTTATGAACGAAATTTTAGCAAATTCAATTGAAACTATCTTCGATTTTTTTGGATTTTTTCAAAAATTTTAATTTTTATGAACGAAATTTTAGCAAATTTAATTGAAACTATCTTCGATTTTTTTGGATTTTTTTACAAATTTTAATTTTTATGAACGAAATTTTAGCAAATTCAATTGAAACTATCTTCGATTTTTGTATATTTTTTAAAAAATTTTAATTTTTTTGAACGAAATTTTAGCAAATTTAATTGAAACTATCTTCGATTTTTTTGTATTTTTTACAAATTTTAATTTTTATGAACGAAATTTTAGCAAATTTAATTGAAACTGTCTTCAATTTTTTTGGATTTTTTACAAATTTTAATTTTTATGAACGAAATTTTAGCAAATTCAATTGAAACTATCTTCTATTTTTTTTGATTTTTTTAAATATTTTAATTTTTATGAACGAAATTTTAGCAAATTTAATTGAAACTATCATCGATTTTTTTGAAATTTTTTACAAATTTTAATTTTTATGAACGAAATTTTAGCAAATTCAATTGAAACGATCTTCGATTTTTTTGGATTTTTTTACAAATTTTAATTTTTATGAACGAAATTTTAGCAAATTCAATTGAAACTATCTTCTATTTTTTTTGATTTTTTTAAATATTTTAATTTTTATGAACGAAATTTTAGCAAATTTAATTGAAACTATCATCGATTTTTTTGAAATTTTTTACAAATTTTAATTTTTATGAACGAAATTTTAGCAAATTTAATCGGAACTATCTTCGATTTTTTTGGATTTTTTACAAATTTTAATTTTTATGTTCGAAATTTTAGCAAATTCAATTGAAACTATCTTCGAGTTTTGTATATTTTTTAAAAAATTATAATTTTTATGAACGAAATTTTAGCAAATTTAATTGAAACTATCATCGATTTTTTTGAAATTTTTTACAAATTTTAATTTTTATGAACGAAATTTTAGCAAATTTAATCGGAACTATCTTCGATTTTTTTGGATTTTTTACAAATTTTAATTTTTATGAACGAAATTTTAGCAAATTCAATTGAAACTATCTTCGATTTTTTTGGATTTTTTCAAAAATTTTAATTTTTAAGAACGAAATTTTAGCAAATTCAATTGAAACTATCTTCGATTTTTTTTCAAATTTTTCTTATGCACGAAATTTTAGCAAATTTAATTGAAACTATCCTCGATTTTTTTGGATTTTTTTACAAATTTTAATTTTTATGAACGAAATTTTAGCAAATTCAATTGAAACTATCTTCGATTTTTTTGGATTTTTTCAAAAATTTTAATTTTTAAGAACGAAATTTTAGCAAATTCAATTGAAACTATCTTCGATTTTTTGGATTTTTTTTCAAATTTTATTTTTTATGCACGAAATTTTAGCAAACTTAATTGAAACAATCCTCGATTTTTTTGGATTTTTTTACAAATTTTAATTTTTATGAACGAAATTTTAGCAAATTTAATTGAAACTATCTTCGATTTTTTTGGATTTTTTTACAAATTTTAATTTTTATGAACGAAATTTTAGCAAATTCAATTAAAACTATCTTCGATTTTTTTGGATTTTTTTAAATATTTTAATTTTTATGAACGAAATTTTAGCAAATTTAATCGGAACTATCTTCGATTTTTTTAGAGTTTTTACAAATTTTAATTTTTATGATCGAAATTTTAGCAAATTCAATTGAAACTATCTTCAATTTTTGTGGATTTTTTTACAAATTTTAATTTTTATGAACGAAATTTTAGCAAATTCAATTGAAACTATCTTCTATTTTTTTTGATTTTTTTAAATATTTTAATTTTTATGAACGAAATTTTAGCAAATTTAATTGAAACTATCATCGATTTTTTTGAAATTTTTTACAAATTTTAATTTTTATGAACGAAATTTTAGCAAATTCAATTGAAACGATCTTCGATTTTTTTGGATTTTTTTACAAATTTTAATTTTTATGAACGAAATTTTAGCAAATTCAATTGAAACTATCTTCTATTTTTTTTGATTTTTTTAAATATTTTAATTTTTATGAACGAAATTTTAGCAAATTTAATTGAAACTATCATCGATTTTTTTGAAATTTTTTACAAATTTTAATTTTTATGAACGAAATTTTAGCAAATTTAATCGGAACTATCTTCGATTTTTTTGGATTTTTTACAAATTTTAATTTTTATGTTCGAAATTTTAGCAAATTCAATTGAAACTATCTTCGAGTTTTGTATATTTTTTAAAAAATTATAATTTTTATGAACGAAATTTTAGCAAATTTAATTGAAACTATCATCGATTTTTTTGAAATTTTTTACAAATTTTAATTTTTATGAACGAAATTTTAGCAAATTTAATCGGAACTATCTTCGATTTTTTTGGATTTTTTACAAATTTTAATTTTTATGAACGAAATTTTAGCAAATTCAATTGAAACTATCTTCGATTTTTTTGGATTTTTTAAAAATTTTAATTTTTATGATCGAAATTTTAGCAAATTTAATTGAAACTATCTTCGATTTTTTTGGATTTTTTACAAATTTTAATTTTTATGAACGAAATTTTAGCAAAAATTTAATTGAAACTATCTTCGATTTTTTTGGATTTTTTTACAAATTTTAATTTTTATGAACGAAATTTTAGCAAATTCAATTGAAACTATCTTCGATTTTTTTGGATTTTTTCAAAAATTTTAATTTTTAAGAACGAAATTTTAGCAAATTCAATTGAAACTATCTTCGATTTTTTTTCAAATTTTTCTTATGCACGAAATTTTAGCAAATTTAATTGAAACTATCCTCGATTTTTTTGGATTTTTTTACAAATTTTAATTTTTATGAACGAAATTTTAGCAAATTCAATTGAAACTATCTTCGATTTTTTTGGATTTTTTCAAAAATTTTAATTTTTAAGAACGAAATTTTAGCAAATTCAATTGAAACTATCTTCGATTTTTTGGATTTTTTTTCAAATTTTATTTTTTATGCACGAAATTTTAGCAAACTTAATTGAAACAATCCTCGATTTTTTTGGATTTTTTTACAAATTTTAATTTTTATGAACGAAATTTTAGCAAATTTAATTGAAACTATCTTCGATTTTTTTGGATTTTTTTACAAATTTTAATTTTTATGAACGAAATTTTAGCAAATTCAATTAAAACTATCTTCGATTTTTTTGGATTTTTTTAAATATTTTAATTTTTATGAACGAAATTTTAGCAAATTTAATCGGAACTATCTTCGATTTTTTTAGAGTTTTTACAAATTTTAATTTTTATGATCGAAATTTTAGCAAATTCAATTGAAACTATCTTCAATTTTTGTGGATTTTTTTACAAATTTTAATTTTTATGAACGAAATTTTAGCAAATTCAATTGAAACTATCTTCGATTTTTTTGGATTTTTTAAAAATTTTAATTTTTATGAACGAAATTTTAGCAAATTCAATTGAAACAATCTTCGATTTTTTTGGATTTATTTACAAATTTTATTTTTTATGATCGAAATTTTAGCAAATTCAATTGAAACTATCTTCAATTTTTGTGGATTTTTTTACAAATTTTAATTTTAAGAACGAAATTTTAGCAAATTCAATTGAAACTATCTTCGATTTTTTGGATTTTTTTTCAAATTTTATTTTTTATGAACGAAATTTTAGCAAATTTAATTGAAACTATCTTCGATTTTTTTGGATTTTTTTACAAATTTTACTTTTTATGAACGAAATTTTAGCAAATTTAATCGGAACTATCTTCGATTTTTTTGGATTTTTTTACAAATTTTAATTTTTATGAACGAAATTTTAGCAAATTCAATTGAAACTATCTTCGATTTTTTTGGATTTTTTAAAAATTTTAATTTTTATGATCGAAATTTTAGCAAATTTAATTGAAACTATCTTCGATTTTTTTGGATTTTTTACAAATTTTAATTTTTATGAACGAAATTTTAGCAAATTTAATTGAAACTATCTTCGATTTTTTTGGATTTTTTTACAAATTTTAATTTTTATGAACGAAATTTTAGCAAATTCAATTGAAACTATCTTCGATTTTTGTATATTTTTTAAAAAATTTTAATTTTTTTGAACGAAATTTTAGCAAATTTAATTGAAACTATCTTCGATTTTTTTGTATTTTTTACAAATTTTAATTTTTATGAACGAAATTTTAGCAAATTTAATTGAAACTGTCTTCAATTTTTTTGGATTTTTTACAAATTTTAATTTTTATGAACGAAATTTTAGCAAATTCGATTGAAACAATCTTCGATTTTTTTGGATTTTTTCAAAAATTTTAATTTTTATGAACGAAATTTTAGCAAATTTAATTGAAACTATCTTCGATTTTTTTGGATTTTTTTACAAATTTTAATTTTTATGAACGAAATTTTAGCAAATTTAATCGGAACTATCTTCGATTTTTTTGGATTTTTTACAAATTTTAATTTTTATGATCGAAATTTTAGCAAATTCAATTGAAACTATCTTCGATTTTTGAATATTTTTTAAAAAACTTTAATTTTTATGAACGAAATTTTAGCAAATTCAATTGAAACTATCTTCTATTTTTTTGGATTTTTTTACAAATTTTAATTTTTATGAACGAAATTTTAGCAAATTCAGTTGAAACTATCTCCGATTTTTTTGGATTTTTTTAAATATTTTAATTTTTATGAACGAAATTTTAGAATATTTAATTGAAACTATCTTCGATTTTTTTGAAATTTTTTACAAATTTTAATTTTTATGAACGAAATTTTCGCAAATTTAATCGGAACTATCATCGATTTTTTTAGATTTTTTACAAATTTTAATTTTTATGATCGAAATTTTAGCAAATTCAATTGAAACTATCTTTAATTTTTGTGGATTTTTTTACAAATTTTAATTTTTATGAACGAAATTTTAGCAAATTTAATCGGAACTATCTTCGATTTTTTTAGATTTTTTACAAATTTTAATTTTTATGATCGAAATTTAAGCAAATTCAATTGAAACTATTTTTAATTTTTGTGGATTTTTTTACAAATTTTAATTTTTATGAACGAAATTTTAGCAAATTCAATTGAAACTATCTTCGATTTTTTTGGATTTTTTAAAAATTTTAATTTTTATGAACGAAATTTTAGCAAATTCAATTGAAACAATCTTCGATTTTTTTGGATTTTTTTACAAATTTTATTTTTTATGAACGAAATTTTAGCAAATTCAATTGAAACTATCTTCGATTTTTTTGGATTTTTTCAAAAATTTTAATTTTTATGAACGAAATTTTAGTAAATTTAATTGAAACTATCTTCGATTTTTTTGGATTTCTTTACAAATTTTAATTTTTATGAACGAAATTTTAGCAAATTTAATCGGAATTATCTTCGATTTTTTTGGATTTTTTACAAATTTTAATTTTTATGATCGAAATTTTAGCAAATTCAATTGAAACTATCTTCGATTTTTGTATATTTTTTAAAAAATTTAATTTTTATGAACGAAATTTTAGCAAATTCAATTGAAACAATCTTCGATTTTTTAGGATTTTTTTACAAATTTTAATTTTAAGAACGAAATTTTAGCAAATTCAATTGAAACTATCTTCGATTTTTTTAAATATTTTAATTTTTATGAACGAAATTTTAGCAAATTTAATTGAAACTATCTTCGATTTTTTTGAAATTTTTTACAAATTTTAATTTTTATGAACGAAATTTTAGCAAATTTAATCGGAACTATCTTCGATTTTTTTAGATTTTTTACAAATTTTAATTTTTATGATCGAAATTTTAGCAAATTCAATGGAAACTATCTTTAATTTTTGTGGATTTTTTTACAAATTTTAATTTTAATGAACGAAATTTTAGCAAATTCAATTGAAACTATCTTCGATTTTTTTGGATTTTTTAAAAATTTTAATTTTTATGAACGAAATTTTAGCAAATTCAATTGAAACAATCTTCTATTTTTTTGGATTTTTTTAAATATTTTAATTTTTATGAACGAAATTTTAGCATATTCAATTGAAACTATCATCGATTTTTTTGAAATTTTTTACAAATTTTAATTTTTATGAACGAAATTTTAGCAAATTTAATCGGAACTATCTTCGATTTTTTTAGATTTTTTACAAATTTTAATTTTTATGATCGAAATTTTAGCAAATTCAATTGAAACTATCTTTAATTTTTGTGGATTTTTTTACAAATTTTAATTTTTATGAACGAAATTTTAGCAAATTTAATCGGAACTATCTTCGATTTTTTTGGATTTTTTACAAATTTTAATTTTTATGAACGAAATTTTAGCAAATTCAATTGAAACTATCTTCGATTTTTGTATATTTTTTAAAAAACTTTAATTTTTATGAACGAAATTTTAGCAAATTCAATTGAAACTATCTTCTATTTTTTTGGATTTTTTTAAATATTTTAATTTTTATGAACGAAATTTTAGCATATTCAATTGAAACTATCATCGATTTTTTTTGAAATTTTTTACAAATTTTAATTTTTATGAACGAAATTTTAGCAAATTTAATCGGAACTATCTTCGATTTTTTTAGATTTTTTACAAATTTTAATTTTTATGATCGAAATTTTAGCAAATTCAATTGAAACTATCTTTAATTTTTGTGGATTTTTTTACAAATTTTAATTTTTATGAACGAAATTTTAGCAAATTTAATCGGAACTATCTTCGATTTTTTTGGATTTTTTACAAATTTAATTTTTATGTTCGAAATTTTAGCAAATTCAATTGAAACTATCTTCGAGTTTTGTATATTTTTTAAAAAATTATAATTTTTATGAACGAAATTTTAGCAATTTAATTGAAACTATCATCGATTTTTTTTGAAATTTTTTACAAATTTTAATTTTTATGAACGAAATTTTAGCAAATTTAATCGGAACTATCTTCGATTTTTTTTGGTTTTTTTACAAATTTTAATTTTTATGAACGAAATTTTAGCAAATTCAATTGAAACTATCTTCGATTTTTTTGGATTTTTTAAAAATTTTAATTTTTATGATCGAAATTTTAGCAAATTTAATTGAAACTATCTTCGATTTTTTTGGATTTTTTACAAATTTTAATTTTTATGAACGAAATTTTAGCAAAAATTTAATTGAAACTATCTTCGATTTTTTTGGATTTTTTTACAAATTTTAATTTTTATGAACGAAATTTTAGCAAATTCAATTGAAACTATCTTCGATTTTTTTGGATTTTTTCAAAAATTTTAATTTTTAAGAACGAAATTTTAGCAAATTCAATTGAAACTATCTTCGATTTTTTGGATTTTTTTTCAAATTTTTCTTATGCACGAAATTTTAGCAAATTTAATTGAAACTATCCTCGATTTTTTTGGATTTTTTTACAAATTTTAATTTTTATGAACGAAATTTTAGCAAATTCAATTGAAACTATCTTCGATTTTTTTGGATTTTTTCAAAAATTTTAATTTTTAAGAACGAAATTTTAGCAAATTCAATTGAAACTATCTTCGATTTTTTGGATTTTTTTTCAAATTTTATTTTTTATGCACGAAATTTTAGCAAACTTAATTGAAACAATCCTCGATTTTTTTGGATTTTTTTACAAATTTTAATTTTTATGAACGAAATTTTAGCAAATTTAATTGAAACTATCTTCGATTTTTTTGGATTTTTTTACAAATTTTAATTTTTATGAACGAAATTTTAGCAAATTCAATTAAAACTATCTTCGATTTTTTTGGATTTTTTTAAATATTTTAATTTTTATGAACGAAATTTTAGCAAATTTAATCGGAACTATCTTCGATTTTTTTAGAGTTTTTACAAATTTTAATTTTTATGATCGAAATTTTAGCAAATTCAATTGAAACTATCTTCAATTTTTGTGGATTTTTTTACAAATTTTAATTTTTATGAACGAAATTTTAGCAAATTCAATTGAAACTATCTTCGATTTTTTTGGATTTTTTAAAAATTTTAATTTTTATGAACGAAATTTTAGCAAATTCAATTGAAACAATCTTCGATTTTTTTGGATTTATTTACAAATTTTATTTTTTATGATCGAAATTTTAGCAAATTCAATTGAAACTATCTTCAATTTTTGTGGATTTTTTTACAAATTTTAATTTTAAGAACGAAATTTTAGCAAATTCAATTGAAACTATCTTCGATTTTTTGGATTTTTTTTCAAATTTTATTTTTTATGAACGAAATTTTAGCAAATTTAATTGAAACTATCTTCGATTTTTTTGGATTTTTTTACAAATTTTACTTTTTATGAACGAAATTTTAGCAAATTTAATCGGAACTATCTTCGATTTTTTTGGATTTTTTTACAAATTTTAATTTTTATGAACGAAATTTTAGCAAATTCAATTGAAACTATCTTCGATTTTTTTGGATTTTTTAAAAATTTTAATTTTTATGATCGAAATTTTAGCAAATTTAATTGAAACTATCTTCGATTTTGTTGGATTTTTTACAAATTTTAATTTTTATGAACGAAATTTTAGCAAAAATTTAATTGAAACTATCTTCGATTTTTTTGGATTTTTTTACAAATTTTAATTTTTATGAACGAAATTTTAGCAAATTCAATTGAAACTATCTTCGATTTTTTTGGATTTTTTTAAATATTTTAATTTTTATGAACGAAATTTTAGCATATTTAATTGAAACTATCTTCGATTTTTTTGAAATTTTTTACAAATTTTAATTTTTATGAACGAAATTTTAGCAAATTTAATCGGAACTATCTTCGATTTTTTTAGATTTTTTACAAATTTTAATTTTTATGATCGAAATTTTAGCAAATTCAATTGAAACTATCTTTAATTTTTGTGGATTTTTTTACAAATTATAATTTTTATGAACGAAATTTTAGCAAATTCAATTGAAACTATCTTCGATTTTTTTGGATTTTTTCAAAAATTTTAATTTTTATGAACGAAATTTTAGCAAATTTAATTGAAACTATCTTCGATTTTTTTGGATTTTTTTACAAATTTTAATTTTTATGAACGAAATTTTAGCAAATTCGATTGAAACAATCTTCGATTTTTTTGGATTTTTTCAAAAATTTTAATTTTTATGAACGAAATTTTAGCAAATTTAATTGAAACTATCTTCGATTTTTTTGGATTTTTTTACAAATTTTAATTTTTATGAACGAAATTTTAGCAAATTTAATCGGAACTATCTTCGATTTTTTTGGATTTTTTACAAATTTTAATTTTTATGATCGAAATTTTAGCAAATTCAATTGAAACTATCTTCGATTTTTGAATATTTTTTAAAAAACTTTAATTTTTATGAACGAAATTTTAGCAAATTCAATTGAAACTATCTTCTATTTTTTTGGATTTTTTTACAAATTTTAATTTTTATGAACGAAATTTTAGCAAATTCAGTTGAAACTATCTCCGATTTTTTTGGATTTTTTTAAATATTTTAATTTTTATGAACGAAATTTTAGAATATTTAATTGAAACTATCTTCGATTTTTTTGAAATTTTTTACAAATTTTAATTTTTATGAACGAAATTTTCGCAAATTTAATCGGAACTATCTTCGATTTTTTTAGATTTTTTACAAATTTTAATTTTTATGATCGAAATTTTAGCAAATTCAATTGAAACTATCTTTAATTTTTGTGGATTTTTTTACAAATTTTAATTTTTATGAACGAAATTTTAGCAAATTTAATCGGAACTATCTTCGATTTTTTTAGATTTTTTACAAATTTTAATTTTTATGATCGAAATTTAAGCAAATTCAATTGAAACTATCTTTAATTTTTGTGGATTTTTTTACAAATTTTAATTTTTATGAACGAAATTTTAGCAAATTCAATTGAAACTATCTTCGATTTTTTTGGATTTTTTAAAAATTTTAATTTTTATGAACGAAATTTTAGCAAATTCAATTGAAACAATCTTCGATTTTTTTGGATTTTTTTACAAATTTTATTTTTTATGAACGAAATTTTAGCAAATTCAATTGAAACTATCTTCGATTTTTTTGGATTTTTTCAAAAATTTTAATTTTTTTGAACGAAATTTTAGTAAATTTAATTGAAACTATCTTCGATTTTTTTGGATTTCTTTACAAATTTTAATTTTTATGAACGAAATTTTAGCAAATTTAATCGGAATTATCTTCGATTTTTTTGGATTTTTTACAAATTTTAATTTTTATGATCGAAATTTTAGCAAATTCAATTGAAACTATCTTCGATTTTTGTATATTTTTTAAAAAATTTAATTTTTATGAACGAAATTTTAGCAAATTCAATTGAAACAATCTTCGATTTTTTAGGATTTTTTTACAAATTTTAATTTTAAGAACGAAATTTTAGCAAATTCAATTGAAACTATCTTCGATTTTTTTGGATTTTTTTAAATATTTTAATTTTTATGAACGAAATTTTAGCAAATTTAATTGAAACTATCTTCGATTTTTTTGAAATTTTTTACAAATTTTAATTTTTATGAACGAAATTTTAGCAAATTTAATCGGAACTATCTTCGATTTTTTTAGATTTTTTACAAATTTTAATTTTTATGATCGAAATTTTAGCAAATTCAATGGAAACTATCTTTAATTTTTGTGGATTTTTTTACAAATTTTAATTTTAATGAACGAAATTTTAGCAAATTCAATTGAAACTATCTTCGATTTTTTTGGATTTTTTAAAAATTTTAATTTTTATGAACGAAATTTTAGCAAATTCAATTGAAACAATCTTCGATTTTTTTGGATTTTTTTACAAATTTTAATTTTAAGAACGAAATTTTAGCAAATTCAATTGAAACTATCTTCAATTTTTAGGATTTTTTTTCAAATTTTATTTTTTATGCACGAAATTTTAGCAAATTTAATTGAAACTATCCTCGATTTTTTTGGATTTTTTTACAAATTTTAATTTTTATGAACGAAATTTTAGCAAATTTAATCGGAACTATCTTCGATTTTTTTAGAGTTTTTACAAATTTTAATTTTTATGATCGAAATTTTAGCAAATTCAATTGAAACTATCTTCAATTTTTGTGGATTTTTTTACAAATTTTAATTTTTATGAACGAAATTTTAGCAAATTCAATTGAAACTATCTTTAATTTTTTTGGATTTTTTAAAAATTTTAATTTTTATGAACGAAATTTTAGCAAATTCAATTGAAACAATCTTCGATTTTTTTGGATTTATTTACAAATTTTATTTTTTATGATCGAAATTTTAGCAAATTCATTTGAAACTATCTTCAATTTTTGTGGATTTTTTTACACATTTTAATTTTAAGAACGAAATTTTAGCAAATTCAATTGAAACTATCTTCGATTTTTTGGATTTTTTTTCAAATTTTATTTTTTATGAACGAAATTTTAGCAAATTTAATTGAAACTATCTTCGATTTTTTTGGATTTTTTTACAAATTTTACTTTTTATGAACGAAATTTTAGCAAATTTAATCGGAACTATCTTCGATTTTTTTGGATTTTTTTACAAATTTTAATTTTTATGAACGAAATTTTAGCAAATTCAATTGAAACTATCTTCGATTTTTTTGGATTTTTTAAAAATTTTAATTTTTATGAACGAAATTTTAGCAAATTCAATTGAAACAATCTTCGATTTTTTTGGATTTTTTTACAAATTTTAATTTTAAGAACGTAATTTTAGCAAATTCAATTGAAACTATCTTCGATTTTTTGGATTTTTTTTCAAATTTTATTTTTTATGCACGAAATTTTAGCAAATTTAATTGAAACAATCCTCGATTTTTTTGGATTTTTTTACAAATTTTAATTTTTATGAACGAAATTTTAGCAAATTTAATTGAAACTATCTTCGATTTTTTTGGATTTTTTTACAAATTTTATTTTTTATGAACGAAATTTTAGCAAATTCAATTAAAACTATCTTCGATTTTTTTGGTTTTTTTTAAATATTTTAATTTTTATGAACGAAATTTTAGCAAATTTAATTGAATCTATCTTCGATTTTTTTGGATTTTTTACAAATTTTAATTTTTATGAACGAAATTTTAGCAAATTTAATTGAACCTATCTTCGATTTTTTTGGATTTTTTTACAAATTTTAATTTTTATGAACGAAATTTTAGCAAATTTAATTGAAACAATCCTCGATTTTTTTGGATTTTTTTACAAATTTTAATTTTTATGAACGAAATTTTAGCAAATTTAATTGAAACTATCTTCGATTTTTTTGGATTTTTTTACAAATTTTATTTTTTATGAACGAAATTTTAGCAAATCCAATTAAAACTATCTTCGATTTTTTTGGATTTTTTAAAATATTTTAATTTTTATGAACGAAATTTTAGCAAATTTAATTGAAACTATCTTCGATTTTTTTGGATTTTTTACAAATTTTAATTTTTATGAACGAAATTTTAGCAAATTTAATTGAACCTATCTTCGATTTTTTTGGATTTTTTTACAAATTTTAATTTTTATGAACGAAATTTTAGCAAATTCAATTGAAACTATCTTCGATTTTTTTGGATTTTTTTAAATATTTTAATTTTTATGAACGAAATTTTAGCAAATTTAATTGAAACTATCTTCGATTTTTTTGAAATTTTTTACAAACTTTAATTTTTATGAACGAAATTTTAGCAAATTTAATCGGAACTATCTTCGATTTTTTTAGATTTTTTACAAATTTTAATTTTTATGATCGAAATTTTAGCAAATTTAATTGAAACTATCTTCGATTTTTTTGGATTTTTTTACAAATTTTAATTTTTATGAACGAAATTTTAGCAAATTCAATTAAAACTATCTTCGATTTTTTTGGATTTTTTTAAATATTTTAATTTTTATGAACGAAATTTTAGCAAATTTAATTGAAACTATCTTCGATTTTTTTGGATTTTTTTACAAATTTTATTTTTTATGAACGAAATTTTAGCAAATTCAATTAAAACTATCTTCGATTTTTTTGGTTTTTTTTAAATATTTTAATTTTTATGAACGAAATTTTAGCAAATTTAATTGAAACTATCTTCGATTTTTTTGGATTTTTTACAAATTTTAATTTTTATGAACGAAATTTTAGCAAATTCAATTGAAACTGTCTTCGATTTTTTTGGATTTTTTCAAAAATTTTAATTTTTATGAACGAAATTTTAGCAAATTCAATTGAAACTATCTTCGATTTTTGTATATTTTTTAAAAAATTTTAATTTTTTTGAACGAAATTTTAGCAAATTTAATTGAAACTATCTTCGATTTTTTTGGATTTTTTACAAATTTTAATTTTTATGAACCAAATTTAACAAATTTAATTGAAACTATCTTCGATTTTTTTGGATTTTTTACAAATTTTAATTTTTATGAACGAAATTTTAGCAAATTCAATTGAAACAATCTTCGATTTTTTTACAAATTTTAATTTTAAGAACGAAATTTTAGCAAATTCAATTGAAACTATCTTCGATTTTTTGGATTTTTTTTCAAATTTTTTTTTATGCACGAAATTTTAGCAAATTTAATTGAAACTATCCTCGATTTTTTTGGATTTTTTTACAAATTTTAATTTTTATGAACGAAATTTTAGCAAATTTAATTGAAACTATCTTCGATTTTTGGATTTTTTTACAAATTTTAATTTTTATGATCAAAATTTTAGCAAATTTAATTGAAACTATCTTCGATTTTTTTGGATTTTTTTACAAATTTTAATTTTTATGAACCAAATTTTAGCAAATTCAATTGAAACTATCTTCGATTTTTTTGGATTTTTTAAAAATTTTAATTTTTATGAACGAAATTTTAGCAAATTCAATTGAAACTATCTTCGATTTTTGGATTTTTTTACAAATTTTAATTTTTATGATCAAAATTTTAGCAAATTTAATTGAAACTATCTTTGATTTTTTTGGATTTTTTTACAAATTTTAATTTTTATGAACCAAATTTTAGCAAATTCAATTGAAACTATCTTCGATTTTTTTGGATTTTTTAAAAATTTTAATTTTTATGAACGAAATTTTAGCAAATTCAATTGAAACAATCTTCGATTTTTTTGGATTTTTTTTACAAATTTTAATTTTAAGAACGTAATTTTAGCAAATTCATTTGAAACTATCTTCGATTTTTTGGATTTTTTTTCAAATTTTATTTTTTATGCACGAAATTTTAGCAAATTTAATTGAAACAATCCTCGATTTTTTTGGATTTTTTTAAATATTTTAATTTTTATGAACGAAATTTTAGCAAATTTAATCGGAACTATCTTCGATTTTTTTGGATTTATTTACAAATTTTAATTTTTATGAACGAAATTTTAGCAAATTCAATTGAAACTATCTTCGATTTTTTTGGATTTTTTAAAAATTTTAATTTTTATGAACGAAATTTTAGCAAATTCAATTGAAACTATCTTCGATTTTTTTGGATTTTTTTAAATATTTTAATTTTTATGAACGAAATTTTAGCAAATTTAATTGAATCTATCTTCGATTTTTTGATTTTTTACAAATTTTAATTTTTATGAACGAAATTTTAGCAAATTTAATTGAACCTATCTTCGATTTTTTTGGATTTTTTTACAAATTTTAATTTTTATGAACGAAATTTTAGCAAATTCAATTAAAACTATCTTCGATTTTTTTGGAGTTTTTTAAATATTTTAATTTTTATGAACGAAATTTTAGCAAATTTAATCGGAACTATCTTCGATTGTTTTGGATTTTTTTACAAATTTTAATTTTTATGAACGAAATTTTAGCAAATTCAATTGAAACTATCTTCGATTTTTTTGGATTTTTTAAAAATTTTAATTTTTATGAACGAAATTTTAGCAAATTCAATTGAAACTATCTTCGATTTTTTTGGATTTTTTTAAATATTTTAATTTTTATGAACGAAATTTTAGCAAATTTAATTGAATCTATCTTCGATTTTTTTGGATTTTTTACAAATTTTAATTTTTATGATCGAAATTTTAGCAAATTTAATTGAACCTATCTTCGATTTTTTGGATTTTTTTACAAATTTTAATTTTTATGAACGAAATTTTAGCAAATTTAATTGAAACAATCCTCGATTTTTTGGATTTTTTTACAAATTTTAATTTTTATGAACGAAATTTTAGCAAATTTAATTTAAACTATCTTTGATTTTTTTGGATTTTTTTACAAATTTTATTTTTTATGAACGAAATTTTAGCAAATCCAATTAAAACTATTTACGATTTTTTTGGATTTTTTTAAATATTTTAATTTTTATGAACGAAATTTTAGCAAATTTAATTGAAACTATCTTCGATTTTTTTGGATTTTTTACAAATTTTAATTTTTATGAACGAAATTTTAGCAAATTTAATTGAACCTATCTTCGATTTTTTTGGATTTTTTTACAAATTTTAATTTTTATGAACGAAATTTTAGCAAATTCAATTGAAACTATCTTCGATTTTTTTGGATTTTTTTAAATATTTTAATTTTTATGAACGAAATTTTAGCAAATTTAATTGAAACTATCTTCGATTTTTTTGAAATTTTTTACAAACTTTAATTTTTATGAACGAAATTTTAGCAAATTTAATCGGAACTATCTTCGATTTTTTTAGATTTTTTACAAATTTTAATTTTTATGATCGAAATTTTAGCAAATTTAATTGAAACTATCTTCGATTTTTTTGGATTTTTTTACAAATTTTAATTTTTATGAACGAAATTTTAGCAAATTCAATTAAAACTATCTTCGATTTTTTTGGATTTTTTAAAAATTTTAATTTTTATGAACGAAATTTTAGCAAATTCAATTGAAACTATCTTCGATTTTTTTGGATTTTTTTAAATATTTTAATTTTTATGAACGAAATTTTAGCAAATTTAATTGAAACTATCTTCGATTTTTTTGAAATTTTTTACAAACTTTAATTTTTATGAACGAAATTTTAGCAAATTTAATCGGAACTATCTTCGATTTTTTTAGATTTTTTACAAATTTTAATTTTTATGAACCAAATTTAACAAATTTAATTGAAACTATCTTCGATTTTTTTGGATTTTTTACAAATTTTAATTTTTATGAACGAAATTTTAGCAAATTCAATTGAAACAATCTTCGATTTTTTTACAAATTTTAATTTTAAGAACGAAATTTTAGCAAATTCAATTGAAACTATCTTCGATTTTTTGGATTTTTTTCAAATTTTTTTTTATGCACGAAATTTTAGCAAATTTAATTGAAACTATCCTCGATTTTTTTGGATTTTTTTACAAATTTTAATTTTTATGAACGAAATTTTAGCAAATTTAATTGAAACTATCTTCGATTTTTGGATTTTTTTACAAATTTTAATTTTTATGAACAAAATTTTAGCAAATTTAATTGAAACTATCTTCGATTTTTTTGGTTTTTTTTACAAATTTTAATTTTTATGAACGAAATTTTAGCAAATTCAATTGAAACTATCTTCGATTTTTTTGGATTTTTTCAAAAATTTTAATTTTTATGAACGAAATTTTAGCAAATTTAATTGAAACTATCTTCGATTTTTTTGGATTTTTTTACAAATTTTAATTTTTATGAACGAAATTTTAGCAAATTCAATTGAAACTATCTTCGATTTTTGTATATTTTTTAAAAAACTTTAATTTTTATGAACGAAATTTTAGCAAATTCAATTGAAACTATCTTCTATTTTTTTGGATTTTTTTAAATATTTTAATTTTTATGAACGAAATTTTAGCATATTCAATTGAAACTATCATCGATTTTTTTGAAATTTTTTACAAATTTTAATTTTTATGAACGAAATTTTAGCAAATTTAATCGGAACTATCTTCGATTTTTTTAGATTTTTTACAAATTTTAATTTTTATGATCGAAATTTTAGCAAATTCAATTGAAACTATCTTTAATTTTTGTGGATTTTTTTACAAATTTTAATTTTTATGAACGAAATTTTAGCAAATTTAATCGGAACTATCTTCGATTTTTTTGGATTTTTTACAAATTTTAATTTTTATGTTCGAAATTTTAGCAAATTCAATTGAAACTATCTTCGATTTTTTTGGATTTTTTTACAAATTTTACTTTTTATGAACGAAATTTTAGCAAATTTAATCGGAACTATCTTCGATTTTTTTGGATTTTTTTACAAATTTTAATTTTTATGAACGAAATTTTAGCAAATTCAATTGAAACTATCTTCGATTTTTTTGGATTTTTTAAAAATTTTAATTTTTATGAACGAAATTTTAGCAAATTCAATTGAAACTATCTTCGATTTTTTTGGATTTTTTTAAATATTTTAATTTTTATGAACGAAATTTTAGCAAATTTAATTGAAACTATCTTCGATTTTTTTGAAATTTTTTACAAACTTTAATTTTTATGAACGAAATTTTAGCAAATTTAATCGGAACTATCTTCGATTTTTTTAGATTTTTTACAAATTTTAATTTTTATGATCGAAATTTTAGCAAATTTAATTGAAACTATCTTCGATTTTTTTGGATTTTTTTACAAATTTTAATTTTTATGAACGAAATTTTAGCAAATTCAATTAAAACTATCTTCGATTTTTTTGGATTTTTTTAAATATTTTAATTTTTATGAACGAAATTTTAGCAAATTTAAATG
Source organism: Andrena marginata (assembly GCA_963932335.1). Lineage (NCBI taxonomy): Eukaryota > Metazoa > Arthropoda > Insecta > Hymenoptera > Andrenidae > Andrena > Andrena marginata. The sequence continues at coordinate 69,196 of CAWVQI010000069.1, forward strand.
AAACTATCTTCGATTTTTTTGGATTTTTTTACAAATTTTAATTTTTATGAACGAAATTTTAGCAAATTCAATTAAAACTATTTTCGATTTTTTTGGATTTATTTAAATATTTTAATTTTTATGAACGAAATTTTAGCAAATTTAATTGAAACTATCTTCGATTTTTTTGGATTTTTTACAAATTTTAATTTTTATGAACGAAATTTTAGCAAATTCAATTGAAACTATCTTCGATTTTTTTGGATTTTTTACAAATTTTAATTTTTATGAACCAAATTTAACAAATTTAATTGAAACTATCTTCGATTTTTTTGGATTTTTTACAAATTTTAATTTTTATGAACGAAATTTTAGCAAATTCAATTGAAACAATCTTCGATTTTTTTACAAATTTTAATTTTAAGAACGAAATTTTAGCAAATTCAATTGAAACTATCTTCGATTTTTTGGATTTTTTTCAAATTTTTTTTTATGAACGAAATTTTAGCAAATTCAATTGAAACTATCTTCGATTTTTTTGGATTTTTTAAAAATTTTAATTTTTATGAACGAAATTTTAGCAAATTCAATTGAAACAATCTTCGATTTTTTTGGATTTTTTTACAAATTTTAATTTTAAGAACGAAATTTTAGCAAATTCAATTGAAACTATCTTCGATTTTTTGGATTTTTTTTCAAATTTTATTTTTTATGCACGAAATTTTAGCAAACTTAATTGAAACAATCCTCGATTTTTTTGGATTTTTTTACAAATTTTAATTTTTATGAACGAAATTTTAGCAAATTTAATTGAAACTATCTTCGATTTTTTTGGATTTTTTTACAAATTTTAATTTTTATGAACGAAATTTTAGCAAATTCAATTAAAACTATCTTCGATTTTTTTGGATTTTTTTAAATATTTTAATTTTTATGAACGAAATTTTAGCAAATTTAATCGGAACTATCTTCGATTTTTTTAGAGTTTTTACAAATTTTAATTTTTATGATCGAAATTTTAGCAAATTTAATTGAAACTATCTTCGATTTTTGGATTTTTTTACAAATTTTAATTTTTATGAACAAAATTTTAGCAAATTTAATTGAAACTATCTTCGATTTTTTTGGTTTTTTTTACAAATTTTAATTTTTATGAACGAAATTTTAGCAAATTCAATTGAAACTATCTTCGATTTTTTTGGATTTTTTCAAAAATTTTAATTTTTATGAACGAAATTTTAGCAAATTTAATTGAAACTATCTTCGATTTTTTTGGATTTTTTTACAAATTTTAATTTTTATGAACGAAATTTTAGCAAATTCAATTGAAACTATCTTCGATTTTTGTATATTTTTTAAAAAACTTTAATTTTTATGAACGAAATTTTAGCAAATTCAATTGAAACTATCTTCTATTTTTTTGGATTTTTTTAAATATTTTAATTTTTATGAACGAAATTTTAGCATATTCAATTGAAACTATCATCGATTTTTTTGAAATTTTTTACAAATTTTAATTTTTATGAACGAAATTTTAGCAAATTTAATCGGAACTATCTTCGATTTTTTTAGATTTTTTACAAATTTTAATTTTTATGATCGAAATTTTAGCAAATTCAATTGAAACTATCTTTAATTTTTGTGGATTTTTTTACAAATTTTAATTTTTATGAACGAAATTTTAGCAAATTTAATCGGAACTATCTTCGATTTTTTTGGATTTTTTACAAATTTTAATTTTTATGTTCGAAATTTTAGCAAATTCAATTGAAACTATCTTCGATTTTTTTGGATTTTTTTACAAATTTTACTTTTTATGAACGAAATTTTAGCAAATTTAATCGGAACTATCTTCGATTTTTTTGGATTTTTTTACAAATTTTAATTTTTATGAACGAAATTTTAGCAAATTCAATTGAAACTATCTTCGATTTTTTTGGATTTTTTAAAAATTTTAATTTTTATGAACGAAATTTTAGCAAATTCAATTGAAACTATCTTCGATTTTTTTGGATTTTTTTAAATATTTTAATTTTTATGAACGAAATTTTAGCAAATTTAATTGAAACTATCTTCGATTTTTTTGAAATTTTTTACAAACTTTAATTTTTATGAACGAAATTTTAGCAAATTTAATCGGAACTATCTTCGATTTTTTTAGATTTTTTACAAATTTTAATTTTTATGATCGAAATTTTAGCAAATTTAATTGAAACTATCTTCGATTTTTTTGGATTTTTTTACAAATTTTAATTTTTATGAACGAAATTTTAGCAAATTCAATTAAAACTATCTTCGATTTTTTTGGATTTTTTTAAATATTTTAATTTTTATGAACGAAATTTTAGCAAATTTAAATGAAACTATCTTCGATTTTTTTGGATTTTTTTACAAATTTTAATTTTTATGAACGAAATTTTAGCAAATTCAATTAAAACTATTTTCGATTTTTTTGGATTTATTTAAATATTTTAATTTTTATGAACGAAATTTTAGCAAATTTAATTGAAACTATCTTCGATTTTTTTGGATTTTTTACAAATTTTAATTTTTATGAACGAAATTTTAGCAAATTCAATTGAAACTATCTTCGATTTTTTTGGATTTTTTACAAATTTTAATTTTTATGAACCAAATTTAACAAATTTAATTGAAACTATCTTCGATTTTTTTGGATTTTTTACAAATTTTAATTTTTATGAACGAAATTTTAGCAAATTCAATTGAAACAATCTTCGATTTTTTTACAAATTTTAATTTTAAGAACGAAATTTTAGCAAATTCAATTGAAACTATCTTCGATTTTTTGGATTTTTTTCAAATTTTTTTTTATGAACGAAATTTTAGCAAATTCAATTGAAACTATCTTCGATTTTTTTGGATTTTTTAAAAATTTTAATTTTTATGAACGAAATTTTAGCAAATTCAATTGAAACAATCTTCGATTTTTTTGGATTTTTTTACAAATTTTAATTTTAAGAACGAAATTTTAGCAAATTCAATTGAAACTATCTTCGATTTTTTGGATTTTTTTTCAAATTTTATTTTTTATGCACGAAATTTTAGCAAACTTAATTGAAACAATCCTCGATTTTTTTGGATTTTTTTACAAATTTTAATTTTTATGAACGAAATTTTAGCAAATTTAATTGAAACTATCTTCGATTTTTTTGGATTTTTTTACAAATTTTAATTTTTATGAACGAAATTTTAGCAAATTCAATTAAAACTATCTTCGATTTTTTTGGATTTTTTTAAATATTTTAATTTTTATGAACGAAATTTTAGCAAATTTAATCGGAACTATCTTCGATTTTTTTAGAGTTTTTACAAATTTTAATTTTTATGATCGAAATTTTAGCAAATTCAATTGAAACTATCTTCAATTTTTGTGGATTTTTCTACAAATTTTAATTTTTATGAACGAAATTTTAGCAAATTCAATTGAAACTATCTTCGATTTTTTTGGATTTTTTAAAAATTTTAATTTTTATCAACGAAATTTTAGCAAATTCAATTGAAACAATCTTCGATTTTTTTGGATTTATTTACAAATTTTATTTTTTATGATCGAAATTTTAGCAAATTCAATTGAAACTATCTTCAATTTTTGTGGATTTTTTTACAAATTTTAATTTTAAGAACGAAATTTTAGCAAATTCAATTGAAACTATCTTTGATTTTTTGGATTTTTTTTCAAATTTTATTTTTTATGAACGAAATTTTAGCAAATTTAATTGAAACTATCTTCGATTTTTTTGGATTTTTTTACAAATTTTACTTTTTATGAACGAAATTTTAGCAAATTTAATCGGAACTATCTTCGATTTTTTTGGATTTTTTTACAAATTTTAATTTTTATGAACGAAATTTTAGCAAATTCAATTGAAACTATCTTCGATTTTTTTGGATTTTTTAAAAATTTTAATTTTTATGAACGAAATTTTAGCAAATTCAATTGAAACTATCTTCGATTTTTGTATATTTTTTAAAAAATTTTAATTTTTATGAACGAAATTTTAGCAAATTTAATTGAAACTATCTTCGATTTTTTTGGATTTTTTACAAATTTTAATTTTTATGAACCAAATTTAACAAATTTAATTGAAACTATCTTCGATTTTTTTGGATTTTTTACAAATTTTAATTTTTATGAACGAAATTTTAGCAAATTCAATTGAAACAATCTTCGATTTTTTTACAAATTTTAATTTTAAGAACGAAATTTTAGCAAATTCAATTGAAACTATCTTCGATTTTTTGGATTTTTTTCAAATTTTTTTTTATGCACGAAATTTTAGCAAATTTAATTGAAACTATCCTCGATTTTTTGGATTTTTTTACAAATTTTAATTTTTATGAACGAAATTTTAGCAAATTTAATTAAAACTATCTTCGATTTTTGGATTTTTTTACAAATTTTAATTTTTATGAACAAAATTTTAGCAAATTTAATTGAAACTATCTTCGATTTTTTGGATTTTTTTACAAATTTTAATTTTTATGAACGAAATTTTAGCAAATTCAATTGAAACTATCTTCGATTTTTTTGGATTTTTTCAAAAATTTTAATTTTTATGAACGAAATTTAGCAAATTTAATTGAAACTATCTTCGATTTTTTTGGATTTTTTTACAAATTTTAATTTTTATGAACGAAATTTTAGCAAATTTAATCGGAACTATCTTCGATTTTTTTGGATTTTTTACAAATTTTAATTTTTATGATCGAAATTTTAGCAAATTCAATTGAAACTATCTTCGATTTTTGTATATTTTTTAAAAAACTTTAATTTTTATGAACGAAATTTTAGCAAATTCAATTGAAACTATCTTCTATTTTTTTGGATTTTTTTAAATATTTTAATTTTTATGAACGAAATTTTAGCATATTCAATTGAAACTATCATCGATTTTTTTGAAATTTTTTACAAATTTTAATTTTTATGAACGAAATTTTAGCAAATTTAATCGGAACTATCTTCGATTTTTTTAGATTTTTTACAAATTTTAATTTTTATGATCGAAATTTTAGCAAATTCAATTGAAACTATCTTTAATTTTTGTGGATTTTTTTACAAATTTTAATTTTTATGAACGAAATTTTAGCAAATTTAATCGGAACTATCTTCGATTTTTTTGGATTTTTTACAAATTTTAATTTTTATGTTCGAAATTTTAGCAAATTCAATTGAAACTATCTTCGATTTTTTTGGATTTTTTTACAAATTTTACTTTTTATGAACGAAATTTTAGCAAATTTAATCGGAACTATCTTCGATTTTTTTGGATTTTTTTACAAATTTTAATTTTTATGAACGAAATTTTAGCAAATTCAATTGAAACTATCTTCGATTTTTTTGGATTTTTTAAAAATTTTAATTTTTATGAACGAAATTTTAGCAAATTCAATTGAAACTATCTTCGATTTTTTTGGATTTTTTTAAATATTTTAATTTTTATGAACGAAATTTTAGCAAATTTAATTGAAACTATCTTCGATTTTTTTGAAATTTTTTACAAACTTTAATTTTTATGAACGAAATTTTAGCAAATTTAATCGGAACTATCTTCGATTTTTTTAGATTTTTTACAAATTTTAATTTTTATGATCGAAATTTTAGCAAATTTAATTGAAACTATCTTCGATTTTTTTGGATTTTTTTACAAATTTTAATTTTTATGAACGAAATTTTAGCAAATTCAATTAAAACTATCTTCGATTTTTTGGATTTTTTTAAATATTTTAATTTTTATGAACGAAATTTTAGCAAATTTAAATGAAACTATCTTCGATTTTTTTGGATTTTTTTACAAATTTTAATTTTTATGAACGAAATTTTAGCAAATTCAATTAAAACTATTTTCGATTTTTTTGGATTTATTTAAATATTTTAATTTTTATGAACGAAATTTTAGCAAATTTAATTGAAACTATCTTCGATTTTTTTGGATTTTTTACAAATTTTAATTTTTATGAACGAAATTTTAGCAAATTCAATTGAAACGATCTTCGATTTTTTTGGATTTTTTTACAAATTTTAATTTTTATGAACGAAATTTTAGCAAATTCAATTGAAACTATCTTCGATTTTTTTGAATTTTTTCAAAAATTTTAATTTTTATGAACGAAATTTTAGCAAATTCAATTGAAACTATCTTCGATTTTTGTATATTTTTTAAAAAATTTTAATTTTTATGAACGAAATTTTAGCAAATTTAATTGAAACTATCTTCGATTTATTTGGATTTTTACAAATTTTAATTTTTATGAACCAAATTTAACAAATTTAATTGAAACTATCTTCGATTTTTTTGGATTTTTTACAAATTTTAATTTTTATGAACGAAATTTTAGCAAATTCAATTGAAACAATCTTCGATTTTTTTACAAATTTTAATTTTAAGAACGAAATTTTAGCAAATTCAATTGAAACTATCTTCGATTTTTTGGATTTTTTTTCAAATTTTTTTTTATGAACGAAATTTTAGCAAATTCAATTGAAACTATCTTCGATTTTTTTGGATTTTTTAAAAATTTTAATTTTTATGAACGAAATTTTAGCAAATTCAATTGAAACAATCTTCGATTTTTTTGGATTTTTTTACAAATTTTAATTTTAAGAACGAAATTTTAGCAAATTCAATTGAAACTATCTTCGATTTTTTGGATTTTTTTTCAAATTTTATTTTTTATGCACGAAATTTTAGCAAACTTAATTGAAACAATCCTCGATTTTTTTGGATTTTTTTACAAATTTTAATTTTTATGAACGAAATTTTAGCAAATTTAATTGAAACTATCTTCGATTTTTTTGGATTTTTTTACAAATTTTAATTTTTATGAACGAAATTTTAGCAAATTCAATTAAAACTATCTTCGATTTTTTTGGATTTTTTTAAATATTTTAATTTTTATGAACGAAATTTTAGCAAATTTAATCGGAACTATCTTCGATTTTTTTAGAGTTTTTACAAATTTTAATTTTTATGATCGAAATTTTAGCAAATTCAATTGAAACTATCTTCAATTTTTGTGGATTTTTTTACAAATTTAATTTTTATGAACGAAATTTTAGCAAATTCAATTGAAACTATCTTCGATTTTTTTGGATTTTTTAAAAATTTTAATTTTTATCAACGAAATTTTAGCAAATTCAATTGAAACAATCTTCGATTTTTTTGGATTTATTTACAAATTTTATTTTTTATGATCGAAATTTTAGCAAATTCAATTGAAACTATCTTCAATTTTTGTGGATTTTTTTACAAATTTTAATTTTAAGAACGAAATTTTAGCAAATTCAATTGAAACTATCTTTGATTTTTTGGATTTTTTTCAAATTTTATTTTTTATGAACGAAATTTTAGCAAATTTAATTGAAACTATCTTCGATTTTTTTGGATTTTTTTACAAATTTTACTTTTTATGAACGAAATGTTAGCAAATTTAATCGGAACTATCTTCGATTTTTTTGGATTTTTTTACAAATTTTAATTTTTATGAACGAAATTTTAGCAAATTCAATTGAAACTATCTTCGATTTTTTTGGATTTTTAAAAATTTTAATTTTTATGAACGAAATTTTAGCAAATTCAATTGAAACTATCTTCGATTTTTTTAAATATTTTAATTTTTATGAACGAAATTTTAGCAAATTTAATTGAATCTATCTTCGATTTTTTTGGATTTTTTACAAATTTTAATTTTTATGAACGAAATTTTAGCAAATTTAATTGAACCTATCTTCGATTTTTTTGGATTTTTTTACAAATTTTAATTTTTATGAACGAAATTTTAGCAAATTCAATTAAAACTATCTTCGATTTTTTTGGATTTTTTTAAATATTTTAATTTTTATGAACGAAATTTTAGCAAATTTAATCGGAACTATCTTCGATTTTTTTGGATTTTTTCACAAATTTTAATTTTTATGAACGAAATTTTAGCAAATTCAATTGAAACTATCTTCGATTTTTTTGGATTTTTTAAAAATTTTAATTTTTATGAACGAAATTTTAGCAAATTCAATTGAAACTATCTTCGATTTTTTTGGATTTTTTTAAATATTTTAATTTTTATGAACGAAATTTTAGGAAATTTAATTGAATCTATCTTCGATTTTTTTGGATTTTTTACAAATTTTAATTTTTATGAACGAAATTTTGGCAAATTTAATTGAACCTATCTTCGATTTTTTTGTATTTTTTTACAAATTTTAATTTTTATGAACGAAATTTTAGCAAATTTAATTGAAACAATCCTCGATTTTTTTGGATTTTTTTACAAATTTTAATTTTTATGAACGAAATTTTAGCAAATTTAATTGAAACTATCTTCGATTTTTTTTGGATTTTTTTACAAATTTTATTTTTTATGAACGAAATTTTAGCAAATCCAATTAAAACTATCTTCGATTTTTTTGGATTTTTTTAAATATTTTAATTTTTATGAACGAAATTTTAGCAAATTTAATTGAAACTATCTTCGATTTTTTTGGATTTTTTACAAATTTTAATTTTTATGAACGAAATTTTAGCAAATTCAATTGAAACTATCTTCGATTTTTTTGGATTTTTTAAATATTTTAATTTTTATGAACGAAATTTTAGCAAATTTATTTGAAACTATCTTCGATTTTTTTGAAATTTTTTACAAACTTAAATTTTTATGAACGAAATTTTAGCAAATTTAATCGGAACTATCTTCGATTTTTTTAGATTTTTTACAAATTTTAATTTTTATGATCGAAATTTTAGCAAATTTAATTGAAACTATCTTCGATTTTTTTGGATTTTTTTACAAATTTTAATTTTTATGAACGAAATTTTAGCAAATTCAATTAAAACTATCTTCGATTTTTTTGGATTTTTTTAAATATTTTAATTTTTATGAACGAAATTTTAGCAAATTTAATTGAAACTATCTTCGATTTTTTTGGATTTTTTTACAAATTTTAATTTTTATGAACGAAATTTTAGCAAATTCAATTAAAACTATTTTCGATTTTTTTGGATTTTTTTAAATATTTTAATTTTTATGAACGAAATTTTAGCAAATTTAATTGAAACTATCTTCGATTTTTTTGGATTTTTTACAAATTTTAATTTTTATGAAAGAAATTTTAGCAAATTCAATTGAAACGATCTTCGATTTTTTTGGATTTTTTTTACAAATTTTAATTTTATGAACGAAATTTTAGCAAATTCAATTGAAACTATCTTCGATTTTTTGGATTTTTTCAAAAATTTTAATTTTTATGAACGAAATTTTAGCAAATTCAATTGAAACTATCTTCGATTTTTGTATATTTTTTAAAAAATTTTAATTTTTATGAACGAAATTTTAGCAAATTTAATTGAAACTATCTTCGATTTTTTTGGATTTTTTACAAATTTTAATTTTTATGAACCAAATTTAACAAATTTAATTGAAACTATCTTCGATTTTTTGGATTTTTTTAAATATTTTAATTTTATGAACGAAATTTTAGCATATTCAATTGAAACTATCATCGATTTTTTTGAAATTTTTACAAATTTTAATTTTTATGAACGAAATTTTAGCAAATTTAATCGGAACTATCTTCGATTTTTTTAGATTTTTTACAAATTTTAATTTTTATGATCGAAATTTTAGCAAATTCAATTGAAACTATCTTTAATTTTTGTGGATTTTTTTTACAAATTTTAATTTTTATGAACGAAATTTTAGCAAATTTAATCGGAACTATCTTCGATTTTTTTGGATTTTTTACAAATTTTAATTTTTATGATCGAAATTTTAGCAAATTCAATTGAAACTATCTTCGATTTTTGTATATTTTTTAAAAAATTATAATTTTTATGAACGAAATTTAGCAAATTCAATTGAAACTATCTTCGATTTTTTTGGATTTTTTTAAATATTTTAATTTTTATGAACGAAATTTTAGCAAATTTAATTGAAACTATCATCGATTTTTTTGAAATTTTTTACAAATTTTAATTTTTATGAACGAAATTTTAGCAAATTTAATCGGAACTATCTTCGATTTTTTTGGATTTTTTTACAAATTTTAATTTTTATGTACGAAATTTTAGCAAATTCAATTGAAACTATCTTCGATTTTTTTGGATTTTTTAAAAATTTTAATTTTTATGAACGAAATTTTAGCAAATTCAATTGAAACAATCTTCGATTTTTTTGGATTTTTTTACAAATTTTAATTTTAAGAACGAAATTTTAGCAAATTCAATTGAAACTATCTTCGATTTTTTGGATTTTTTTTCAAATTTTATTTTTTATGCACGAAATTTTAGCAAACTTAATTGAAACAATCCTCGATTTTTTTGGATTTTTTTACAAATTTTAATTTTTATGAACGAAATTTTAGCAAAATTAATTGAAACTATCTTCGATTTTTTTGGATTTTTTTACAAATTTTAATTTTTATGAACGAAATTTTAGCAAATTCAATTAAAACTATCTTCGATTTTTTTGGATTTTTTTAAATATTTTAATTTTTATGAACGAAATTTTAGCAAATTTAATCGGAACTATCTTCGATTTTTTTAGAGTTTTTACAAATTTTAATTTTTATGATCGAAATTTTAGCAAATTCAATTGAAACTATCTTCAATTTTTGTGGATTTTTTTACAAATTTTAATTTTTATGAACGAAATTTTAGCAAATTCAATTGAAACTATCTTCGATTTTTTTGGATTTTTTAAAAATTTTAATTTTTATGAACGAAATTTTAGCAAATTCAATTGAAACAATCTTCGATTTTTTTGGATTTATTTACAAATTTTATTTTTTATGATCGAAATTTTAGCAAATTCAATTGAAACTATCTTCAATTTTTGTGGATTTTTTTACAAATTTTAATTTTAAGAACGAAATTTTAGCAAATTCAATTGAAACTATCTTCGATTTTTTTTCAAATTTTATTTTTTATGAACGAAATTTTAGCAAATTTAATTGAAACTATCTTCGATTTTTTTGGATTTTTTTACAAATTTTACTTTTTGTGAACGAAATTTTAGCAAATTTAATCGGAACTATCTTCGATTTTTTTGGATTTTTTTACAAATTTTAATTTTTATGAACGAAATTTTAGCAAATTCAATTGAAACTATCTTCGATTTTTTTTGATTTTTTAAAAATTTTAATTTTTATGAACGAAATTTTAGCAAATTCAATTGAAACTATCTTCGATTTTTTTGGATTTTTTTAAATATTTTAATTTTTATGAACGAAATTTTAGCAAATTTAATTGAAACTATCTTCGATTTTTTTGAAATTTTTTACAAACTTTAATTTTTATGAACGAAATTTTAGCAAATTTAATCGGAACTATCTTCGATTTTTTTAGATTTTTTACAAATTTCAATTTTTATGATCGAAATTTTAGCAAATTTAATTGAAACTATCTTCGATTTTTTTGGATTTTTTTACAAATTTTAATTTTTATGAACGAAATTTTAGCAAATTCAATTAAAACTATCTTCGATTTTTTTGGATTTTTTTAAATATTTTAATTTTTATGAACGAAATTTTAGCAAATTTAATTGAAACTATCTTCGATTTTTTTGGATTTTTTTACAAATTTTAATTTTTATGGACGAAATTTTAGCAAATTCAATTAAAACTATTTTCGATTTTTTTGGATTTATTTAAATATTTTAATTTTTATGAACGAAATTTTAGCAAATTTAATTGAAACTATCATCGATTTTTTTGAAATTTTTTACAAATTTTAATTTTTATGAACGAAATTTTAGCAAATTTAATCGGAACTATCTTCGATTTTTTTGGATTTTTTTACAAATTTTAATTTTTATGAACGAAATTTTAGCAAATTCAATTGAAACTATCTTCGATTTTTTTGGATTTTTTAAAAATTTTCATTTTTATGAACGAAATTTTAGCAAATTCAATTGAAACAATCTTCGATTTTTTTGGATTTTTTTACAAATTTTAATTTTAAGAACGAAATTTTAGCAAATTTAATTGAAACTATCTTCGATTTTTTTGGATTTTTTTACAAATTTTAATTTTTATGCACGAAATTTTAGCAAATTTAATTGAAACTATCCTCGATTTTTTTGGATTTTTTTACAAATTTTAATTTTTATGAACGAAATTTTAGCAAATTTAATTGAAACTATCTTCGATTTTTGGATTTTTTTACAAATTTTAATTTTTATGAACAAAATTTTAGCAAATTTAATTGAAACTATCTTCGATTTTTTTGGATTTTTTTACAAATTTTAATTTTTATGAACGAAATTTTAGCAAATTCAATTGAAACTATCTTCGATTTTTTTGGATTTTTTCAAAAATTTTAATTTTTATGAACGAAATTTTAGCAAATTTAATTGAAACTATCTTCGATTTTTTTGGATTTTTTTACAAATTTTAATTTTTATGAACGAAATTTTAGCAAATTTAATCGGAACTATCTTCGATTTTTTTGGATTTTTTACAAATTTTAATTTTTATGATCGAAATTTTAGCAAATTCAATTGAAACTATCTTCGATTTTTGTATATTTTTTAAAAAACTTTAATTTTTATGAACGAAATTTTAGCAAATTCAATTGAAACTATCTTCTATTTTTTTGGATTTTTTTAAATATTTTAATTTTTATGAACGAAATTTTAGCATATTCAATTGAAACTATCATCGATTTTTTTGAAATTTTTTACAAATTTTAATTTTTATGAACGAAATTTTAGCAAATTTAATCGGAACTATCTTCGATTTTTTTAGATTTTTTACAAATTTTAATTTTTATGATCGAAATTTTAGCAAATTCAATTGAAACTATCTTTAATTTTTGTGGATTTTTTTACAAATTTTAATTTTTATGAACGAAATTTTAGCAAATTTAATCGGAACTATCTTCGATTTTTTTGGATTTTTTACAAATTTTAATTTTTATGATCGAAATTTTAGCAAATTCAATTGAAACTATCTTCGATTTTTGTATATTTTTTAAAAAATTATAATTTTTATGAACGAAATTTTAGCAAATTCAATTGAAACTATCTTCGATTTTTTTGGATTTTTTTAAATATTTTAATTTTTATGAACGAAATTTTAGCAAATTTAATTGAAACTATCATCGATTTTTTTGAAATTTTTTACAAATTTTAATTTTTATGAACGAAATTTTAGCAAATTCAATTGAAACTATCTTCTATTTTTTTGGATTTTTTTAAATATTTTAATTTTTATGAACGAAATTTTAGCATATTCAATTGAAACTATCATCGATTTTTTTGAAATTTTTTACAAATTTTAATTTTTATGAACGAAATTTTAGCAAATTTAATCGGAACTATCTTCGATTTTTTTAGATTTTTTACAAATTTTAATTTTTATGATCGAAATTTTAGCAAATTCAATTGAAACTATCTTTAATTTTTGTGGATTTTTTTACAAATTTTAATTTTTATGAACGAAATTTTAGCAAATTTAATCGGAACTATCTTCGATTTTTTTGGATTTTTTACAAATTTTAATTTTTATGATCGAAATTTTAGCAAATTCAATTGAAACTATCTTCGATTTTTGTATATTTTTTAAAAAATTATAATTTTTATGAACGAAATTTTAGCATATTCAATTGAAACTATCATCGATTTTTTTGAAATTTTTTACAAATTTTAATTTTTATGAACGAAATTTTAGCAAATTTAATCGGAACTATCTTCGATTTTTTTAGATTTTTTACAAATTTTAATTTTTATGATCGAAATTTTAGCAAATTCAATTGAAACTATCTTTAATTTTTGTGGATTTTTTTACAAATTTTAATTTTTATGAACGAAATTTTAGCAAATTTAATCGGAACTATCTTCGATTTTTTTTGATTTTTTACAAATTTTAATTTTTATGATCGAAATTTTAGCAAATTCAATTGAAACTATCTTCGATTTTTGTATATTTTTTAAAAAATTATAATTTTTATGAACGAAATTTTAGCAAATTCAATTGAAACTATCTTCGATTTTTTTGGATTTTTTTAAATTTTTTAATTTTTATGAACGAAATTTTAGCAAATTTAATTGAAACTATCATCGATTTTTTTGAAATTTTTTACAAATTTTAATTTTTATGAACGAAATTTTAGCAAATTTAATCGGAACTATCTTCGATTTTTTTGGATTTTTTTACAAATTTTAATTTTTATGAACGAAATTTTAGCAAATTCAATTGAAACTATCTTCGATTTTTTTGGATTTTTTAAAAATTTTCATTTTTATGAACGAAATTTTAGCAAATTCAATTGAAACAATCTTCGATTTTTTTGGATTTTTTTACAAATTTTAATTTTAAGAACGAAATTTTAGCAAATTCAATTGAAACTATCTTCGATTTTTTGGATTTTTTTTCAAATTTTATTTTTTATGCACGAAATTTTAGCAAACTTAATTGAAACAATCCTCGATTTTTTTGGATTTTTTTACAAATTTTAATTTTTATGAACGAAATTTTAGCAAATTTAATTGAAACTATCTTCGATTTTTTTGGATTTTTTTACAAATTTTACTTTTTATGAACGAAATTTTAGCAAATTTAATCGGAACTATCTTCGATTTTTTTGGATTTTTTTACAAATTTTAATTTTTATGAACGAAATTTTAGCAAATTCAATTGAAACTATCTTCGATTTTTTTGGATTTTTTAAAAATTTTAATTTTTATGAACGAAATTTTAGCAAATTCAATTGAAACAATCTTCGATTTTTTTGGATTTTTTTACAAATTTTAATTTTAAGAACGTAATTTTAGCAAATTCAATTGAAACTATCTTCGATTTTTTGGATTTTTTTTCAAATTTTATTTTTTATGCACGAAATTTTAGCAAATTTAATTGAAACAATCCTCGATTTTTTTGGATTTTTTTACAAATTTTAATTTTTATGAACGAAATTTTAGCAAATTTAATTGAAACTATCTTCGATTTTTTTGGATTTTTTTACAAATTTTATTTTTTATGAACGAAATTTTAGCAAATTCAATTAAAACTATCTTCGATTTTTTTGGATTTTTTTAAATATTTTAATTTTTATGAACGAAATTTTAGCAAATTTAATTGAATCTATCTTCGATTTTTTTGGATTTTTTACAAATTTTAATTTTTATGAACGAAATTTTAGCAAATTTAATTGAACCTATCTTCGATTTTTTTGGATTTTTTTACAAATTTTAATTTTTATGAACGAAATTTTAGCAAATTTAATTGAAACAATCCTCGATTTTTTTGGATTTTTTTACAAATTTTAATTTTTATGAACGAAATTTTAGCAAATTTAATTGAAACTATCTTCGATTTTTTTGGATTTTTTTACAAATTTTATTTTTTATGAACGAAATTTTAGCAAATTCAATTAAAACTATCTTCGATTTTTTTGGATTTTTTTAAATATTTTAATTTTTATGAACGAAATTCTAGCAAATTTAATTGAAACTATCTTCGATTTTTTTGGATTTTTTACAAATTTTAATTTTTATGATCGAAATTTTAGCAAATTCAATTGAAACTATCTTCGATTTTTGTATATTTTTTAAAAAATTATAATTTTTATGAACGAAATTTTAGCAAATTCAATTGAAACTATCTTCGATTTTTTTGGATTTTTTTAAATATTTTAATTTTTATGAACGAAATTTTAGCAAATTTAATTGAAACTATCATCGATTTTTTTGAAATTTTTTACAAATTTTAATTTTTATGAACGAAATTTTAGCAAATTTAATCGGAACTATCTTCGATTTTTTTGGATTTTTTTACAAATTTTAATTTTTATGAACGAAATTTTAGCAAATTCAATTGAAACTATCTTCGATTTTTTTGGATTTTTTTTCAAATTTTATTTTTTATGCACGAAATTTTAGCAAACTTAATTGAAACAATCCTCGATTTTTTTGGATTTTTTTACAAATTTTAATTTTTATGAACGAAATTTTAGCAAATTCAATTGAAACAATGTTCGATTTTTTTGGATTTTTTTACAAATTTTAATTTTAAGAACGAAATTTTAGCAAATTCAATTGAAACTATCTTCGATTTTTTGGATTTTTTTTCAAATTTTATTTTTTATGCACGAAATTTTAGCAAACTTAATTGAAACAATCCTCGATTTTTTTGGATTTTTTTACAAATTTTAATTTTTATGAACGAAATTTTAGCAAATTTAATTGAAACTATCTTCGATTTTTTTGGATTTTTTTACAAATTTTACTTTTTATGAACGAAATTTTAGCAAATTTAATCGGAACTATCTTCGATTTTTTTGGATTTTTTTACAAATTTTAATTTTTATGAACGAAATTTTAGCAAATTCAATTGAAACTATCTTCGATTTTTTTGGATTTTTTAAAAATTTTAATTTTTATGAACGAAATTTTAGCAAATTCAATTGAAACAATCTTCGATTTTTTTGGATTTTTTTACAAATTTTAATTTTAAGAACGTAATTTTAGCAAATTCAATTGAAACTATCTTCGATTTTTTGGATTTTTTTTCAAATTTTATTTTTTATGCACGAAATTTTAGCAAATTTAATTGAAACAATCCTCGATTTTTTTGGATTTTTTTACAAATTTTAATTTTTATGAACGAAATTTTAGCAAATTTAATTGAAACTATCTTCGATTTTTTTGGATTTTTTTACAAATTTTATTTTTTATGAACGAAATTTTAGCAAATTCAATTAAAACTATCTTCGATTTTTTTGGATTTTTTTAAATATTTTAATTTTTATGAACGAAATTTTAGCAAATTTAATTGAATCTATCTTCGATTTTTTTGGATTTTTTACAAATTTTAATTTTTATGAACGAAATTTTAGCAAATTTAATTGAACCTATCTTCGATTTTTTTGGATTTTTTTACAAATTTTAATTTTTATGAACGAAATTTTAGCAAATTTAATTGAAACAATCCTCGATTTTTTTGGATTTTTTTACAAATTTTAATTTTTATGAACGAAATTTTAGCAAATTTAATTGAAACTATCTTCGATTTTTTTGGATTTTTTTACAAATTTTATTTTTTATGAACGAAATTTTAGCAAATTCAATTAAAACTATCTTCGATTTTTTTGGATTTTTTTAAATATTTTAATTTTTATGAACGAAATTCTAGCAAATTTAATTGAAACTATCTTCGATTTTTTTGGATTTTTTACAAATTTTAATTTTTATGAACGAAATTTTAGCAAATTTAATTGAACCTATCTTCGATTTTTTTGGATTTTTTTACAAATTTTAATTTTTATGAACGAAATTTTAGCAAATTCAATTGAAACTATCTTCGATTTTTTTGGATTTTTTTAAATATTTTAATTTTTATGAACGAAATTTTAGCAAATTTAATTGAAACTATCTTCGATTTTTTTGAAATTTTTTACAAACTTTAATTTTTATGAACGAAATTTTAGCAAATTTAATCGGAACTATCTTCGATTTTTTTAGATTTTTTACAAATTTTAATTTTTATGATCGAAATTTTAGCAAATTTAATTGAAACTATCTTCGATTTTTTTGGATTTTTTTACAAATTTTAATTTTTATGAACGAAATTTTAGCAAATTCAATTGAAACTATCTTCGATTTTTTTGGATTTTTTCAAAAATTTTAATTTTTATGAACGAAATTTTAGCAAATTCATTTGAAACTATCTTCGATTTTTGTATATTTTTTAAAAAATTTTAATTTTTATGAACGAAATTTTAGCAAATTTAATTGAAACTATCTTCGATTTTTTTGGATTTTTTACAAATTTTAATTTTTATGAACCAAATTTTAGCAATTAATTGAAACTATCTTCGATTTTTTTGGATTTTTTTACAAATTTTAATTTTTATGAACGAAATTTTAGCAAATTCAATTGAAACTATCTTCGATTTTTTTGGATTTTTTAAAATTTTAATTTTTATGAACGAAATTTTAGCAAATTCAATTGAAACAATCTTCGATTTTTTTGGATTTTTTTACAAATTTTAATTTTAAGAACGAAATTTTAGCAAATTCAATTGAAACTATCTTCGATTTTTTGAATTTTTTTTCAAATTTTATTTTTTATGCACGAAATTTTAGCAAACTTAATTGAAACAATCCTCGATTTTTTTGGATTTTTTTACAAATTTTAATTTTTATGAACGAAATTTTAGCAAATTTAATTGAAACTATCTTCGATTTTTTGGATTTTTTTACAAATTTTAATTTTTATGAACGAAATTTTAGCAAATTCAATTAAAACTATCTTCGATTTTTTTGGATTTTTTTAAATATTTTAATTTTTATGAACGAAATTTTAGCAAATTTAATTGAAACTATCTTCGATTTTTTTGGATTTTTTACAAATTTTAATTTTTATGAACGAAATTTTAGCAAATTTAATTGAACCTATCTTCGATTTTTTTGGATTTTTTTACAAATTTTAATTTTTATGAACGAAATTTTAGCAAATTCAATTGAAACTATCTTCGATTTTTTTGGATTTTTTTAAATATTTTAATTTTTATGAACGAAATTTTAGCAAATTTAATTGAAACTATCTTCGATTTTTTTGAAATTTTTTACAAATTTTAATTTTTATGAACGAAATTTTAGCAAATTTAATCGGAACTATCTTCGATTTTTTTAGATTTTTTACAAATTTTAAT
The DNA here is from genome assembly GCA_963932335.1 of Andrena marginata. NCBI lineage: Eukaryota > Metazoa > Arthropoda > Insecta > Hymenoptera > Andrenidae > Andrena > Andrena marginata. Next base: position 87,840 of record CAWVQI010000069.1, read on the forward strand.
TTTTAAGATCGAAATTTTAGCAAATTTAATTGAAACTATCTTCGATTTTTTTGGATTTTTTTACAAATTTTAATTTTTATGAACGAAATTTTAGCAAATTCAATTGAAACTATCTTCGATTTTTTTGGATTTTTTTAAATATTTTAATTTTTATGAACGAAATTTTAGCAAATTTAATTGAAACTATCTTCGATTTTTTTGGATTTTTTTACAAATTTTAATTTTTATGAACGAAATTTTAGCAAATTCAATTAAAACTATCTTCGATTTTTTTGGATTTTTTTAAATATTTTAATTTTTATGAACGAAATTTTAGCAAATTTAATTGAAACTATCTTCGATTTTTTTGGATTTTTTACAAATTTTAATTTTTATGAACGAAATTTTAGCAAATTCAATTGAAACGATCTTCGATTTTTTTGGATTTTTTTACAAATTTTAATTTTTATGAACGAAATTTTAGCAAATTCAATTGAAACTATCTTCGATTTTTTTGGATTTTTTCAAAAATTTTAATTTTTATGAACGAAATTTTAGCAAATTTAATTGAAACTATCTTCGATTTTTTTGGATTTTTTAAAAATTTTAATTTTTATGAACGAAATTTTAGCAAATTCAATTGAAACAATCTTCGATTTTTTTGGATTTTTTTACAAATTTTAATTTTAAGAACGTAATTTTAGCAAATTCAATTGAAACTATCTTCGATTTTTTGGATTTTTTTTCAAATTTTATTTTTTATGCACGAAATTTTAGCAAATTTAATTGAAACAATCCTCGATTTTTTTGGATTTTTTTACAACTTTTAATTTTTATGAACGAAATTTTAACAAATTTAATTGAAACTATCTTCGATTTTTTTGGATTTTTTTACAAATTTTATTTTTTATGAACGAAATTTTAGCAAATTCAATTAAAACTATCTTCGATTTTTTTGGATTTTTTTAAATATTTTAATTTTTATGAACGAAATTTTAGCAAATTTAATTGAAACTATCTTCGCTTTTTTTGGATTTTTTACAAATTTTAATTTTTATGAACGAAATTTTAGCAAATTCAATTGAAACGATCTTCGATTTTTTTGGATTTTTTTACAAATTTTAATTTTTATGAACGAAATTTTAGCAAATTCAATTGAAACTATCTTCGATTTTTTTGGATTTTTTCAAAAATTTTAATTTTTATGAACGAAATTTTAGCAAATTCAATTGAAACTATCTTCGATTTTTTTGGATTTTTTAAAAATTTTAATTTTTATGAACGAAATTTTAGCAAATTCAATTGAAACTATCTTCGATTTTTTGGATTTTTTTTCAAATTTTATTTTTTATGCACGAAATTTTAGCAAACTTAATTGAAACAATCCTCGATTTTTTTGGATTTTTTTACAAATTTTAATTTTTATGAACGAAATTTTAGCAAATTTAATTGAAACTATCTTCGATTTTTTTGGATTTTTTTACAAATTTTACTTTTTATGAACGAAATTTTAGCAAATTTAATCGGAACTATCTTCGATTTTTTTGGATTTTTTTACAAATTTTAATTTTTATGAACGAAATTTTAGCAAATTCAATTGAAACTATCTTCGATTTTTTTGGATTTTTTAAAAATTTTAATTTTTATGAACGAAATTTTAGCAAATTCAATTGAAACAATCTTCGATTTTTTTGGATTTTTCTACAAATTTTAATTTTAAGAACGTAATTTTAGCAAATTCAATTGAAACTATCTTCGATTTTTTGGATTTTTTTTCAAATTTTATTTTTTATGCACGAAATTTTAGCAAATTTAATTGAAACAATCCTCGATTTTTTTGGATTTTTTTACAAATTTTAATTTTTATGAACGAAATTTTAGCAAATTTAATTGAAACTATCTTCGATTTTTTTGGATTTTTTTACAAATTTTATTTTTTATGAACGAAATTTTAGCAAATTCAATTAAAACTATCTTCGATTTTTTTGGATTTTTTTAAATATTTTAATTTTTATGAACGAAATTTTAGCAAATTTAATTGAATCTATCTTCGATTTTTTTGGATTTTTTACAAATTTTAATTTTTATGAACGAAATTTTAGCAAATTTAATTGAACCTATCTTCGATTTTTTTGGATTTTTTTACAAATTTTAATTTTTATGAACGAAATTTTAGCAAATTTAATTGAAACAATCCTCGATTTTTTTGGATTTTTTTACAAATTTTAATTTTTATGAACGAAATTTTAGCAAATTTAATTGAAACTATCTTCGATTTTTTTGGATTTTTTTACAAATTTTATTTTTTATGAACGAAATTTTAGCAAATTCAATTAAAACTATCTTCGATTTTTTTGGATTTTTTTAAATATTTTAATTTTTATGAACGAAATTCTAGCAAATTTAATTGAAACTATCTTCGATTTTTTTGGATTTTTTACAAATTTTAATTTTTATGATCGAAATTTTAGCAAATTCAATTGAAACTATCTTCGATTTTTGTATATTTTTTAAAAAATTATAATTTTTATGAACGAAATTTTAGCAAATTCAATTGAAACTATCTTCGATTTTTTTGGATTTTTTTAAATATTTTAATTTTTATGAACGAAATTTTAGCAAATTTAATTGAAACTATCATCGATTTTTTTGAAA